>CM077176.1:678786-1031286 GCA_039654105.1 Coreius guichenoti
GTGAAATATGTACTGTCAGTTAATAATAAAAATAATTCATTTAATCATTTAAACAACTTTATTTTATTACTAATATATCAGCATTATAGATATATTCATATTATATTCACTTAAAGCAAGTAAAATCTGTATTATCAGATAATACTTTACATTTATTATTAATAATAATAAAAAAATACATTTATACAGGACTTTATTTTATTCGTTTTATTATTTTATTTTGATATTTTTCATGTTCATTTTAGTTTTAGTTTCAGTCATTTCCATTTTAGTATTATTATTTTAAATATTGCTATTTAGGTTTAATTTATTTTTATTTCAGTTTTAGATTTTATTTGTTTCCAGTTAATAACTTTAGTGCTTCATCTTAAACTTATTTCAGGTTATTCCCAAGGCAAACTTCCTAATTTTTGTTTAGTTTAAGTTTTCCAATTAATATTATATTTTATTTTTTAAATTTCAATTAACATAAATGTTTTTAATTTTTAGTTTTATTTAACGATAATAACCCTGCTGATTTTATCATTATACCAATATATATTCCTATTTCACACTTATTTAAAGCGAGGGAAATCTGCATGATCAGATAATTATTTACATTTAATTTACATTTATAATCGCATTTTTCTGGATACTTTGCCTCGAAGAGGTTGTATTTTGTGTGTGATTCACCGTTGTTCACTCGTGTGAATGTTTCTCATGTGCCGCTCTTGATGTGAATAGGCCTGAATTATAACGATCAGAGAAATCATAAGCGAGTGAAGATCCCAGTGATGCGCGTGACGCACAGACACGAGCATGCATGAATGAGCTCCTCACCCGGCTCTCTCTGGTACTATAGAGTTTCTCTGAGAAGCGTGACTGAGCGTCCTACCAGAGAGAGAGAGGAAAAGGACATTTAGGCAAAGCAAACACACAAAATCACATCACTCCCTCTAGGGGTGCAACGCTACACAACAATCACAGTTCGCTACGTGCCCCAGTTTTGAAGTTACGGTTCGGTATGGTTTTGTAAGCGCACTGTAAATACATACATATCCTGTGACAGCTATAATTTAACATAATTGTGACATCTACACCGATCAGGCGACAGGTGAAGTGAATAACACTGATGATCTCTTCATCACGGCACCTGTTAGTGGGTGGGATATATTAGGCAGCAAGTGAACATTTTGTCCTCAAAGTTGATGTGTTAGAAGCAGGAAAAATGGGCAAGCGTAAGGATTTGAGCGAGTTTGACAAGGGCCAAATTGTGATGGCTAGACGACTGGGTCAGAGCATCTCCAAAACTGCAGCTCTTGTGGGGTGTTCCCGGTCTGCAGTGGTCAGTATCTATCAAAAGTGCTCCAAGGAAGGAACAGTGGTGAACCGGCCACAGGGTCATGGGCGGCCAAGGCTCATTGATGCACGTGGGGAGCGAAGGCTGGCCCGTGTGGTCCGATCAAACAGACGAGCTACTGGAGCTCAAATTGCTCAAGAAGTTAATGCTGGTTCTGATAGAAAGGTGTCAGAATACACAGTGCATCGCAGTTTGTTGCGTATGGGGCGGCATAGCCGCAGACCAGTCAGGGTGCCCATGCTGACCCCTGTCCACCGCCGAAAGCGCCAACAGTGGCACGTGAGCATCAGAACTGGACCACGGAGCAATGGAAGAAGGTGGCCTGGTCCGATGAATCACGTTTTCTTTTACATCACGTGGATGGCCGGGTGTGTGTGCGTGGCTTACCTGGGGAACACATGGCACCAGGATGCACTATGGGAAGAAGGCAAGCTGGTGGAGGCAGTGTGATGCTTTGGGCAATGTTCTGCTGGGAAACCTTGGGTCCTGCCATCCATGTGGATGTTACTTTGACACGTACCACCTACCTAAGCATTGTTGAGACCATGTACACCCTTTCATGGAAACGGTATTCCCTGGTGGCTGTGGCTCTTTCAGCAGGATAATGCGCCTGCCACAAAGCACAAATGGTTCAGGAATGGTTTGAGGAGCACAACAATGAGTTTGAGGTGTTGACTTGGCCTCCAAATTCCCCAGATCTCAATCCAATCGAGCATCTGTGTGATGTGCTGAACAAACAAGTCCGATCCAT
This sequence comes from Coreius guichenoti, assembly GCA_039654105.1. Classification (NCBI taxonomy): domain Eukaryota; kingdom Metazoa; phylum Chordata; class Actinopteri; order Cypriniformes; family Gobionidae; genus Coreius; species Coreius guichenoti. Next base: position 680,877 of record CM077176.1, read on the forward strand.
GGAGGCCCCACCTCGCAATTTACAGGACTTAAAGGATCTGCTGCTAACATCTTGGTGCCAGATACCACAGCACACCTTCAGGGGTCTAGTGGAGTCCATGCCTCGACGGGTCAGCAAAAGGGGGACCAACACAATATTAGGAAGGTGGTCATAATGTTATGCCTAATCGGTGTAAATGCACAGCCGTTCGCATTTGTACTCTGCATCGAAAATATATTACAAATGCACAGTTGCATCTTTATTAAACTGTTAAGGTTTATTTTGTGGCACTTTTATAAGGTGTTTATACATTCAATATCACAGGCCTCACGTGTGCCGTCATGAATAATTAAGCCAAGCGTCTTCTCGTTGGACAACGACACGCGGTCTCATGAACATTCATGAGTCATCGATGTACTATAGTACAAGAAAATGTCACATCCCGTGACGAATTTAAACCCGGAAGATGAAAATAGAACAAAATAGCTTAAAATTAACTAGTTTTCTCCTACAACTAAAACTAACGGATGGTAACATTGTCTTCTATGATGTTCAACACACATAACTCTTAAAATCTCTGAAAATTTAGTTTAGGGTTTCATGACCCTTTAAATTAAAACAGGCAGTCGTTGACTGAAGTCTGCGAAGTTAAACGTAGACTCACTTGCAGTCAGGATAATCCTTTATGCGAAATGGAAATACTAACATTTACAGGTATCCAACAGGAAAACGTGAATGTGGCATTTTTAACCATAAAGGTAATTTAATCATAAAATTACTATTGTTTTGCATTAATGAAGTTGCTAATAATATTACATGTTTATTCCTTGGAAGTGCAGATTTGACAGTAAAGCATTGAGCTTGAGATGCAGATAAAATGAACAGTAACATGCAAAAAGCTCATTTTTATAGGGAAAATGACTGGCAGCTTCAGTGACTATAAATCTTTTCTTGCTTTGTGTAATTCACAGAAAGTTTTTGTTTTTCATGAGACATTGTGACTTTTCCTACTTCATACTTCAGTACAAAAAAAAGTGCCATACTTGAACAAAAATTGATTTATTGATGGTTTTATATTTCATAATAGTCATTTCATAATGTCTAAATATAAATCCAAAAGCAAAACATGTGAAATATGTTATAGTGGAAATATCATAAAAAGTATAATAAAAGTGTTTGTTTGCCACCAAGTGATAGTTTTCCTACATCTTAAAACTTTTAGTTTTACAAATGAGGACAGTCTTTGAAGTTTCATGTTTTTGGGCATCACATTAAACAACATTAAAATTATATAATATTTAGAGCTCAGAAGTGCTGGAAAAAGTTTGAAGCCCTTGAAAGTCCCTCAAAAGGTTGTACAAACCCTGAGACGAATAATATACAAACATTCGACTATTTCTGCCACAATACCATGGTTACAGTTAGTGTTACTACATGAAATCCATGGTGAATGTTGGTGATTTGTGAACTGTAAAGCCTTCTATAACACTGTGGCACACTCAAGAGTTTGAAATTCACACGTGCCGCAGTTAAAACTGTATTCGTTCAGTACACATGCATGCCGAGCCGAAAGACACGAATATGTGTGGCGTTCCACCCCTAACTCCCTCTGATGTCACAGAAGCATCCGAACACAACACATGCTTGACGACATGCAGCAGAGGCGCAGTAATGCGGAGTTTGAGAGCGTCTTACCTGAGCCCCCATGTGATAGGGAGGCTGCTCTCCGTTCATTGGAGGAACTCCTAGGAAGCAGTCAGCTGACCCTGACAGCGAGAACGACCCTGAGCCTGGAAGAACGAGAGGTGCGACACTCAGGCATACATGAAAAGTAGAAATAAAGTAGTAAATAAGCAGTAATAAATGTATTATTAAAACTTTATTTTTAAAGGAATAATCAATCATTTTAACAGTAAACCTCTGCTGTGCAGCCCAAAGAAAAAAAAGAAAGGGTTTAATTTTCATTTGATTGAAAGATAAATTAAATTACACAACACAGAATTTTTAAAACATTTATTGTAAAATAAATAAATAAAAAATAAAAAACAGAATTTGGTAATAATAAAATGGAATTTGAGAAAAAATAAAACGTATTTTTTTTTTTTTTACAAGTATTTCATAATTGTTTTAATAAATTGCTGTTAAATGGTATAAGTTTTATGATTTGAAATAATTAGACTTGTTTTTTGATTAATACAATTTAATTTAACCATTAAAACAGAGTCCAGAAATATTAAAACAAAAAAACCCGGGAAATCCAGAAAAATTTAAATGGAAAAAACAGAATTTGGGGGGGGAAAAAAACTAAACACAGATTTTGGGAATTGATAAATTAAGTTGTTTTTATGAATTAAATTAATTAGACATGCTTTCATTTATTAAATTTTAATTAAACCATTAAAATGGAATCCAGAAACATTAAAAAATAAAATAAAATTTGAGAAAAAATAAAACGTATTTCATAGGGCCCTAAAAATGAAATTGTTGCTAAATTTTTAATAAATTGCTGTTAAATTGTAAAAGTTTCATGATTGCAAATAATTAAGACTTGCTTTTTGATTAATACAATTTAATTTAACCATTAAAACGGAGTCCAGAAAAATTAAAACAGGAAAAACGAAATTGGTGAAAAAATAAAACGTATTTCATTATTTAATTTTTGCAATTTTTTTTAATAAATTGCTGTTAAATTTTATACGTTTCATGATTTCAAATAATTAGACTTGCTTTTGGATTTTGGATTAAATACAATTTAATTTAATCATTAAAACGGAGAAGAAAAAAAAACAAATCTAGAAAAATGTAAACAGAAAAAAACTGAATTTGGAAAAAAATTAAACGGATTTCATAGGGCCCTAATATAGGAAAATGTTGCTGTTTATTAATATGTATTGCATATATTGTCCAGGCCCACTTTAACCCCCATAACATCCTCAGACTTGAGCTCACCAGTGGAGTTGGGAGTGTGGGGTGAGTCCTCGCTCTGTGTCGCCCCTAAGGCCGTCTTCATGGCGTACAGATTGGCCTCTTCCTGGAACTTCCCAATGTTCTTCTTATAGCGAATCCTCTTGTTGCCAAACCAGTTGGACACCTGTCACGATTTCAGAGCCAGAATGAACCCGACACCCCTCAGCTGTGCAGCGAGAGCCAGGCGCTTCTCAAAGGCTCATGGGAAACCAGAGTGAATCTTACCTGAGACACAGTGATACTGCAGCTCTTGGCCAGCTCTTCTTTGGCCTCCTCGCTCGGGTACGGGTTCGAGAGATGTGAGTAGAAATACTCGTTCAGCACCTCCGTGGCCTGTTTACTAAAATTACGCCGCTTGCGTCTGACAAAGCAAGAACATTTCAGTCAAATATCTGTCCCATCTCAGTGCAGAACAAACGTACTTGATCCGGATTCATTAGCGCGATAACGCAGGGCTGCACGATTCATCGAAATAAAAGCATTTATTAACAAAAGAGAAGCTTTAAGGGTTTCCTGTCAAAATAAAAGTTTGATGGTTTAATGTCTGAAAATGAAGAAATTAGTATTGTAATTTTACAGGTATAATAATGTTATGTTATTTTACTTAAATAGTCAATTTTTTATTTTAGTAATATTTCTTTCTTTTTTTTAATTTAGAAATTTGTTTACATTTAATTTATTATTATTATTATTATTATTATTATTATATAGCTATATTGAAATATAATTCCAAAACGTTGGCCAAACTGTGCAGCCCAACATCCGAACACAGCAAACCTATTTTTTTTCTTTTTTTATTTCAAAAAAATGAATAAATAAATAATTTAAAAAAAGTAATAAATAGTTAATTTTGTAGTAAAATTTTATTTTTAAATATTAGTATTCTAATTTATTTTTCTTAAACAATATTTTTTATTTTAGCAATATTTCTTATTTTGTTTTATTGAGTAATTATTATATTTACACTTAGTAATAATAATAATAATAATAATAATAACAATTATAATAATAATAATAATAATAATACAGCTATATTGATAAATAATTCCAAAAAATTATTTTCCAAACGATGCAGCCCTACAAATTTCTATTGAAAATAAACACATTTTAAAAATTATAAATATTAAATATTTTAGATTAAAATATTTTAGATATTATATTTACAAATATTAGTATTGTAATTTTACTGTTGTAATGTAAAATAAAATTATTATATTATTTTTCTTAAATATTTTAGCAATATTCTTAATCCTTTTTTTATTTTTGCAATTTCTTATTTTGTTTGAGTAATTTTTATATTTACATTTAGTAATAATAATAATAATAATTTTTATTATTATTAATATTATTATTATTAAATCAATTTCTATTGAAAATAAATACATAAATTAACATTTAAAAAATAATACATATTTTTAAATATTTTATTTATAAATATTTTAATTTTACTGTTGTAATGTAAAATAAAATTATTATTATTATATTATTTTTCTTAAATAATATTTTAGCAATATTTCTTATTTTCTTTTTATTGAGTCATTTTTATATTTACATTTAGTAGTAATAATAATACCAACATTTTGACTGTGCAGGCCTAAAAACTAGCACAGCAAACAAGATATTTTTTTAAAAATTGCAATTTGAACATTTTCCTCAAACTGCGCAGCCCTACACTACAGCAAAAAACGCAATATGGCACAATGTGTTTGACGCTGACCGCCGAACGCACCTAGCGTCCAGAAAGCGCGAGCGCAGGATCATGACCGCTTCACAGGTGCTCTGCTTGAGCTGCGTCTGGATGGAGCTGAACTTGCGGTGGATGATGGCCACCATGCGCTCGATCTCGCGTGGAGACACGGGCCGGGTGCGAGACTGCTCCCTCAGCAGGTTCATGACATGGGTAGTGAACTCACTGCAGGCCTGTAGACAGCAATGAGGTTAGAAACCAGCTCCACTCAGACACACGTGTCCTCCTATGAGTCAAAGTGCATCAGACGGCCATTTTCTGTCCTCACTGAACGGAAAACACTGTGCAAACTGACACAACACAACAAATCATGTTGAATTTTAAGCTCAAGCTCAATTGAATGCAAAAATCGGGTTCCAGAAGTAAAAATCCCATTCATTTTATCCATAGGAAAATTGATTTTGAGCAATAAACCATTAAAGACAGACCTACTGTGAGCTACAAAGTTGTATGTGCTTTCGTTGAAGCCATCAACTGCATTATTTTTGAAATAATGGTGTTGAACAGTGCAGATGAAAAACTACATTCCCCATGATTCTGCAGCAAAACCTCCACCAATCAGAGAATCAAAACAAGCAAAAAGCCCGCCCACTTCCATGAAGCACTGCGAATGTCTCTCAAACTACTTGAATATTTTAAATCAACAGTTTTTAAGATTTCTCCATCGCTTTTAAATCAATTATGTCATTTGCAATGCTTCATGGGATTGTAGTTCTTTCCCTCATTAAAGCACAGTCTTGTACCTTTGTCCAATTTTTAAATAGTTTTCGTGTCAAATCAGTTGTTAGTTTGGGTCATGTCTTATACCTCTTTAACCAAGACTAGTTTTAAATCCCTATGGGAAAAATACTTCCGGAACCAAGGCATTTACAGCTTTGCGAAGCAGGATTTTGGACCAATGAGATTTCCCTGAGGGCGTGGCTACCCAGCACAACGGCAGCGATATGTACCTGCTCGTATTTTTCCAGCTCTGTGTGGTAAATGTTCCGAATTTGGCTCAACTTGCTTTTATAGTCGGAGTGCTCCAATGAGCTGTCGGGTGACATCCCGCCAGAGCTGGTCGCCGCAGAGACCGCGGCGGCGGCTCCGCCCCCCTTCTCTGGACCGGCCACACCTTCGGCCAGCAGCATGTTGTCCAATCGCACGAGCTGTGGGTCTGGAGGCTCCTCCTCCTGAGCATTTCTCATGGATAGACCTGAGAGAAGAAATTCACACATTAATATTCAACATTATCCATTTACCAGACGCTTAAAGGCACAATATGTAATTTTTTGTCGCTTATTCAAAACAAAGGCGTGTCTTGACCCCTTGATTGGGCGGAGCTTTTATTCTATTATGTGTGTGGGGGAACGCAACACTGTTTTATCATATTACACACATTTGAGTGTGTTAAAGTGATGTTATAATGCTACTCTGTGCGTTCGCTCAGCGCTACTATGAGACACTTGTTCACACTGCAGTGAGCGAGATCATATTAGGCATGGTAAAACATGGTACTCGTGGTAAATCAAGAACACCAGATCTAAACAATAAGACTAACTGTGTTGAGCTGTAGAACAATGATTAGTTTCTGTCCATGAATGATCCAAACAGTTGCTCACCTGTCTAATAAAACACATCATATATTAAAGCGTCTATGGTGTTTCATATATAACATTGTTCTAGGGGTTTTTGGATATTTGAATCCAAAAATCTTACATATTGTGCCTTTAATTGCACAACACTGTAAGAACGTTTGCCCAATGCACAATATGCATATCAATAAAACATATTAATATATAATACAAAGAACTTCACTTAGCAATGATACTATTTTCTTTTAGAGATGCTGTACAGATGAAATGTTTATTAACCCCCTGGAGCCGTATGGAATACTTTTATGATGGATGGATGCACTTTTTTGGGCTTTAAAATCCATTCACTCCCATAATAAAGCTTGGAAGAGCCAGGATATTTTTTTAAATATAACTCCGATTGTGTTTGGCTGAAAGAAGAAAGCCATATTCACCTAGAATGGCTTGAGGGTGAGTCAATTATGGGTTAATTTAATTTTTTAGGGTGAACTATCCCTTTAAGTACGGCTTTATTCTATTACACATACCCTAACTAGAAGAGTTTTTATTTATATACACTTTACAATGTGAAGGTCAGTGTTTCAAGACAGCCCTGTGCAATAAACAGTGTACGGCAGTACGGTATGATTAATGACACGCGGCATGCAATGGGAGCGTGCCAGACCACGGAAATTAAAAGACTCCATTAGGCACAAAGCCATTTAATTACTAACCATCACAGTCAACATTTAAGTCCTCTTATGGGATTTCCTAAACTTAGTCTTCATACAAACCTAAGACATTACGCAAACATTATTAATTTAAATCTTGCATGCAAATAGAAAGGTTTGTGTTGATATATTGGAGGGAGTAAAGATTATTTGCTTTTGATTATTTATAGTTTCTCATAAAAGCCAATTATTATTTTATCGCTATCCTTCCATACACATGCAAAAAAAAGTGGTATCATACACAAATAACAGGGTTTGAGATTATAGCACTTGTATAGAGTCGATACTTGTGAATATTTGCGAGAAAATTTGCTTTGGAGAAAATTCAATAACTGCAAACCAGTAACCATTTGTTATTGGTGTGCTGAAAGTGCTATTTTAAAATATCTAATGTATGCAAATAATATGGTTTGAAATTGTTTTGGTGTGAAATGATTATTATTTGAGAGCAACGTTTGATTTATTTATTAAGCTGGTCAAACATTATCATTATTGCTATAATTGAGTAAATAATGCAATTCTAACATTCAAATAATTGAGTACTGCATGCAAACGATGGGGTTTGAGAATATATTCACATAATAGAATTAAAATAAGCTACTATTTAGGGAAAATTATGGATTTATTGTATTTTTATGAGATATACACTGTCTGGCTTTGTTCTTGCAGAACATGGCGCCTGTGCTGAACCCACTGGCAACTTTTAAACCAATTATAAAGTTAGTTATGATATTTACCACTTTTAAAACAAAATGCATGCACATTACTCACCTGTTTTCTCTTTAATTTCGCACAGGACGCTGAATAAAGCCGGTTTCATCCGATGACAGTTTAAAGCGTGTTTTCTGTCATAAACAACAAACAAAAGTCAGTTAGCTAGTAACATTAGCATGCTACCTTTGTGACAATAAGACTCGCGTTAAATATATATAAACGTTGAAATCCTTGAAAATAACATATTCCACAACCCCAGCTTTACATAAATGCGATCTTTTTATTGTATTAAATACTCCTTAAAAACTCCGATTCTCCTAGCACATTAGCATTTTAGCTTCAGGCAGTGTTTCGTGCTTTTGTGGAATTAATAAAAATAAAGTTATTTTAGTAGTAAGATAAATTTAAGTGATCAGACTTTAGCACATCTAACCGCGAATCATTATTTTGGGACATATATATTGTGAAACTGAAGATAAAGAGTTTATTTTAAGTCAATAAAAACGTAAACAATAGCGGCTAAGCCCGTGAACTTCAGCACACATTCTAACAATTGCTTAACTTTTTTATACATTAGGTCTCTTAAATATCAAATTAAAGTTCGTTTGTGTACATTAACGCGTGTTGTGCTATTAAAAAGGTTGGGTCATAGATTAATATGTGTTTTAGCATACCCTTGTCTCACGCGACGGTTAGCGAAAAGCTAAACTTGGTAAGTTTTTAAAGATATTATTTTAAATAACCCACTTTGCTTGAGCTTCGTCTAAACTTTGGTCGGTGATCGTCATGATCTGTTGCAGTATATCTCCAATGTCTCGGCGGTTGTCGTGTCCATTTTCGGTGCCTTCGAGGCCCGCGGGTTCTCTATCAGGGCGATGTTGAGAGGACGGGTGCACCGGGTTATGGGGATGCATTCCCGGGTGGACGCTCAACCCTAGACCGCGGCTTGCGCTAGGCCCGTTGCCTGTGATGGGCTGCTGCGGCTGCAACATCCTGAGCAGTACATTAATCTAGATGAGTGTGAGTGAGTGTGTGTACATGCATCACCACGCTGGAGTCCCCTAGCGATTGACAGGCAAAAAACGTGCCCTTGCATGGAAATAGACATTTTGCAAATGCAGAAGTAAAGTTATGAGCCTTAATGCATGGGTCAAATACAGTATGAATGCACAGAGAGGTTAAATTAAATTAAATAAACCTCATGCAACATGTACATCTCTGCTCCCAGGAAAATGTAAATGCACAAATTTGATAAAGAGGTTTTTGTGAACAAATATCACAACCCTGCCAGGAACATGATCAGTTTTAACATTTTATCCCTAAATCAAAAGGGGGGAAATAATTTAAAAGGAAATGTAAATCCAATTATGCTTTAATTCATGCTGATCTAAACAATAACAGCCTGCTTTCAGAGACAGGGCTTAGCCTTAGTTAAATTAGGACTTTCATAAACATGCCTGGTGTGCATCTTGAGTCAAAACAATGGCACTGACATATTTTAAGATTTGTTTTCAAGCTCAAACATGCATTTTAGTCTGGGACTAGCTTAAGCCTTGTCTGTGAAACAGGGCAAAAATATATTTTATTACACTAATAATGATATGAATGAAAATGAAAATTGAGTAGCTATAAAGGAATCGATTGTTCTCGACTGTTTTCACCCTTGCATTAAAGCACTCCTCCTCATGAAATGTGATATTCTTGCATGCATTGAGTTGCTCAAGATTCCTTTTCTGCACATGCATAGTTTACATGTCATCATGTCATGGCCTGGAGGCTTTCGGTTTGAGAAACACGGGGAGAAACAGGACTTGGTGCTAAATGTAAAAGTATCCCTTTTGAGTTCGTTTGCTCGTGTCATAGTCTATGCCACCAACTTCTCTTTTTGCTTGTAGTCAACAGGAAATCTGCAAAACCACAGACTGTGTTAAACAAACAGGCTGCCGGTTTCAACATGCAAGCCTTTCAGAGCTATCATTTCTACTTATTATTATTATAAAAGAGCATTCAAACTAGAGTTGGTTTGAAGTGTGTATTATCAGTGCATTTCTATACATGAAGCCATTCCGCTTGTTCGACTGAAACGGGCCAAATAAATAGGGGTGGATCAGGGCCATAAGAGAGGAACAGGAAGAGACAGAGCAAGCAGACTGTGAGACAGTGAAGTTGTCGAAGCATCGTGTCAGCTTTTGTCTCTTTTCAGATTCGTTTGTGAGAAGCGCTCGTATAGATATGTGGGAGTTAATGCGTGTTCGTACACGGAGGTGAGATGCATGTGGGCTTTGCTTGACATTCCGTTCAGAGGACTTCATTTTAACTCTTCTAAGGTCGGGAAGGTAAGCAAGGCCGTAAAATGTCACCCACCGACTGATATTATTAGTGTTATGCATTGAAAACATTTGACTAGTTGTCATAACATTATTAAAAAAATCGCATATGAACACTATGTATCTCTCATATGTCTTTGCATTTTTATAGGCTCTCATGTCTTCTTCTATGGAGAGCGCCGCAGACGTTACGATGGATTGCTCCGAGGTCAAAGTTGAGACCTCAGCGGACGACAAGCATTTGGAACCTCTTCTCATTCTGGAAGAAGGGGACGAACCTTCGGATGTGATAAACAGCGTAGAGAGAGGAAGGACCGTCCTGAGAGTCCGGACAGAGGGAAGCTTACATGATCACAACAATGTCCAAGTAGGGAAAAGTGAGAGTGAAGCAATAGATATGAACGAGGAGAGGAGTGCCACTCTAGAGCGTCAGGTGGACGATCACATGGGCGCTGGAAACGTTACAGAAGATGAGGAGGGATTGTCAGGCGGGACGGCGGAACCAGACGAGATGACACAAGAGAAACCCACCGCTCAAGCAGAAGTAAAGCTGCGGCCCAAAGACAGACTGAGCCCTCACGACGCAAAGCCAATGGTAACGTTTCAGAATAATAATAATAATAATAATAATAATGTGTCTGACAAATACAGTTTCTTTCCTGTGTTGACATGTTTGGGGCGGGACGTGTAGAAGGGCTCGTCTCTTTTAGTTCTAAGCTGTGAACTATGCTACCAGATTCATGTGTACACACTGTTCAAAAGTTTGTGGTTGCATCAAAAATACAGTAAAAATTGCTAAATATTACTCCAGTGTAAATCAGCTGTTCTCTATGTGAATATATAGTAAAGTGTAATTTATTCCTGAATTTATCATCATTACTCCAGTCTTCAGTGTCACATGATCCTTCACAAATCATTCTCATATGCTCAGTTGAAAACAATTATTATTATCATTATTTTTTACTGTCAATTTTGATTAATTTAATGCATCCATATTTTTTCAGGATTCTTTGATGAATAGAATTTCTTTGATGAAATTGATTTTTATAACATCATAAATGTCTTTACTGACACGTTTTATCAATTCACTGTGTCCTTGCTGAATAAAACTATTCATTTATTTAAAAAAAAAACAATATAAAATCTTTCTGAGCTCAAACACTGATTGTAAATGTCAGTTGTTTGTTAGTTTTACAAGTATTTGGACATTTTCAAAGGTCTTTTAGAAGGAATTTACAAAAATACATAAAGTTCAGTCATGACATTTTCATATTTGTAAACTGAAGCATGAGCATCCCATTTTTAATTAAGAATTGAAAGGCATTATACTGTTAAATACATTATACTGTGCATTATATTATTGTTACATTATTATATTATTATTATGAAAAAAGCTAATAATAATAATTTTAAAAATTATTTTTTTACCAGGCCCATATATATTTCATTTAAAAAAAAAAATGCATTTTTATTATTTATTTATTATTATTTAAGTTTTTCATATTATTATTATTATTATTATTATTATTATTATTATTATTATTAAGTAAATAATAATTCAAACAATATTTTTTTATTTTATTTTTAATTTAAATGTATTATTATTATTAAAGGTTTTCTTATATTATTATTAAGTTAATAATAATTCAAACAATTATTATTATTTTTTTTAATTTAAAATTATTATTATTAAAGTTTTTTTATATTATTATTATTATTATTATTATTATTATTTTTAATAAAAAAATAATCATTTAATATTTTTTTTTACCAGGCCCACATATATTTAATTTTAAAAATTATTATTATTAAAGTTTTTTATGTTCTATTATGGTAATGAAAAAAAGTTTTTAATAATAAATAAATAAAACATTTAAAATTTAAAGTTTTTCATAATTTTCATTATTATTATTATAAAAAAAGCTGATCATAATAATTGTACTTTCCATTGTATTTTTGTAATTTGACATTTATGGGTGAAGAACAACTTTTTATATTCAGTAAGAACATGGATAATATAAGTAATATATATATATATATATATATATATATATATATATATATATATATATATATATAATTAAAAAAATAGCCGTTACCAATTTTATATTACTGACTTGAAATTATGAGATTAATCATGATCATTTTGTTATTGACAACCATTGCATATGGTGACAAATAAAAACAATTCTGTACATAGTAAAAAAAAACATTTCAAAAATAGAAATAAAAATAAGCTAAGCGATCTGAAAGTAAGCCTTGTGTAAGTGCTGTTGTGACTGTGTGTGCTGTGATTGTGCTCAGGGTCACAGGTTATCTCCAGATTTCCCTGACGCTCTGTGTGAGCTGCTCTTCGCCCTACAGGAGGGCCGGCGGCTCAACGACCAGCGCTGCTCGTTCCGTCTGGAGGGCCGCAGGAGATGTTACTCTGAGCCCAGCACTCCTCGCCACAGCCAGAGAGGTGCACACACACACACACAACCACACAACCTCACACATTTACTGTAGGAAATAACATTCAGCAGCTCTCACGAACCATGTGTCGCTCCCTACAGTGGTGTTCTCCTCCATGACGTCCCTGCAGAAGGAGGAGTTCTTCGACCTGCTGGCGACCTCTCAGGGTCGTCGGCTGGATGACCAGCGAGCAGAGCTCCAGAACGCCCCCTCCGCCCCCCCGCCGCCCCTGCCCAAAGCCAAGCAGAGGAAGAGCAGCTGTAAGGGCACAGAGGTCGCCCGGACGCTTCCCACGCAAACGCCCAACGAGGACTTATACAACATGATCGTCAACTCACAAGTGAGTGCGTCTGAGGTTTGAGCTCAAAACACTGAGAACACTACTGGAAGAGAGAGATATACACCGATCAGGCATAACATTATGAAGGTGTGCTGTGGTATCTGGCACCAAGATGTTAGCAGCAGATCCTTTAAGTCCTGTAAGTTGCGAGGTGGGGCCTCCATGGATCGGACTTGTTTGTTCAGCACATCCCACAGATGCTCGATTGGATTGAGATCTGGGGAATTTGGAGGCCAAGTCAACACCTCAAACTCGTTGTTGTGCTCCTCAAACCATTCCTGAACCATTTTTGCTTTGTGACAGGAGCATTATCCTGCTGAAAGAGCCACAGCCACCAGGGAATACCGTTTCCATGAAAGGGTGTACATGGTCTGCAACAATGCTTAGGTAGGTGGTACGTGTCACAGTAACATCCACATGGATGGCAGGACCCAAGGTTTCCCAGCAGAACATTGCCCAAAGCATCACACTGCCTCCGCCGGCTTGCCTTCTTCCCATAGTGCATCCTGGTGCCATGTGTTCCCCAGGTAAGCCACGCACACGCACCCGGCCATCCACGTGATGTAAAAGAAAACGTGATTCATCAGACCAGGCCACCTTCTTCCATTGCTCCGTGGTCCAGTTCTGATGCTCACGTGCCACTGTTGGTGCTTTCGGCGGTGGACGGGGTCAGCATGGGCACCCTGACTGGTCTGCGGCTATGCAGCCCCATACGCAACAAACTGCGATGCACTGTGTATTCTGACACCTTTCTATCAGAACCAGCATTAACTTCTTGAGCAATTTGAGCTCCAGTAGCTCGTCTGTTTGATCGGACCACACGGGCCAGCCTTCGCTCCCCACGTGCATCAATGAGCCTTGGCCGCCCATGACCCTGTCGCCGGTTCACCACTGTTCCTTCCTTGGAGCACTTTTGATAGATACTGACCACTGCAGACCGGGAACACCCCACAAGAGCTGCAGTTTTGGAGATGCTCTGACCCAGTCGTCTAGCCGTCACAATTTGGCCCTTGTCAAACTCGCTCAAATCCTTACGCTTGGCCATTTTTCCTGCTTCTAACACATCAACTTTGAGGACAAAATGTTCACTTGCTGCCTAATATATCCCACCCACTAACAGGAGCCGTGAGGAAGAGATAATCAGTGTTATTCTCTTCACCTGTCAGTGGTCATAATGTTATGCCTGATCGGTGTATATGAGTTATGCCAAGTTCACTATGGTACGCATTGTAATATGATATCAATGAGGAAAAATTATTTGTGGTGTTTTTCCTGCATAAAATTGGACACTATAATAATATATATATATTTTTTTAAGTTTGTTGCCTCAAGGCAACATTATACCACAATGGACAAATTGAAACATTTGACATTTTCATGTATAAAAAAGAAATATATTTATTGAAAACATCAATTTCTTTAACCAGACACTTGAACAAACACATTTAATCCAGTTTTTATTGTATTACAAATTTCATATTTAATAAAAAGTAACATTTCAAATTCAGCTGTTGCTCTCAGGCAACATCGTGGAACACAAGTATTACCAAACATCATATCAAGTTATCATATCCATCTTCATCCTCATCTCCATCTTCACACAGAGAAAAAGGGTGTCAGAACTGTACCTCTAGGGGTACAACAGCAGTACCCTTAGGACATCTTTGTACCTTTTTACCACAAAAGGCTCATAGTAGTACCTTAAGGTATGTATTTGTACTCTAAGGTACTAATGTGCACCTTTTAGGAGTAAAAAAGGTACAAAGATGTCCTTTTAAGGGTACTGCTGTTGTACCCTAAACCTTTTCCTCTGTGTTCGATCTCACCCTCACTCTCTCTCTGCCGGATTGTCACGACGACCTCATCTTCCTCATCACACGACACCTCATCCTCACCCTCATCAGTTGTGTTTTATACCTTTTTTAAGTGCTATAGAAAATGTGCAGATCATAATATGTGCAGATATAGTATGTGAATTACTATTCTTATAAGTGCATTACAAAATCATGTAAAAATGCAAATATATTTAGATAATTCTAACTCTTTTCCTTACAAATATAATATGTTTGTATCCAACCCAGTGTGTCTGGTATGGCCTTATGTGATTCCATTATGGCGCAATTTTGCTTTGAGGCAACACACAGTTTTTTGTTATTTCCTCTAAAACATTTGATGATATATAATATAAAGTTCTTGAAAATACTTTATAGTAAAGACTCGTATTTTTTGTGGGTGATTAACTGGACGCAAATTAGTGAAAAATGCACTTTTCATTGGAGAATATATGCACTGTAAAAAAAAATCAAAATTTTACGGAAAATAACGAATTTTTTTGTCATTTTAAATTATGTTTAAAACTATGTAAAATTACAAAGAATATCTGTAAATTAATAACTTGACTGTTATTTTAAGGATTATATCATTAATGACAAATGACAGTAATTCTCTTTTTTTTTTTATACAGATAAATTGCTGTATTATTTATACAGTATTTTTTCTGTTTTCTTAAATTACATACAAATGTATGTAAAATTACAGAAATAATCTGTAATTAAATATGTAGCTCATTATATCAAAGGTTTATGTCCATACTAACAATTTAACATTATTCTTTGTAATTTTAAAGTAAATCTTATTAGTTTTATATTTACACTGTAAAATATAAAATCATTAAAAAACGGTCAAATGACAATTAAAATTAAAAAAGTAGTAGTAAAAATTATTCAAATAAAGTGTAAAAACAATAGTTTTACAGAAATTTACATTAAAAGTTTTAGAGAAAACATTGTTATTTTACAGATATTTTTTCTTATTTAAATGAAGATATTTTAATTTAATTTAATTTGTGGGTCATGTGACCACTTTTTTGCACTTTCATTGATTAGTCTTTGCCTTCTTCTCCCATGAGATAGGTTTGACCAATAAATTGGTGTTATATTTTATTAAAAATAAACTAAAATAGACTCTGTTGAAGGCCATATGAAAGTATGGTTGTCAACAGTGTTCGGTGAGTTACAGTAATTCATTACTAGTTACTAATGACATCTTCAATAATGTAATTAGATTACTGTACAAATTACTCTCTCCAGAAAGTATTTAATTACTCATTACTAATTACTTTCTAAAGCCTATATCAACCTCGACATGAAACGGCTCTTTAAATTCATTCAAATAAATAATATAAAACTATATAAATTATTCTTATTAACTGACCAAAGTATTACAGATGTGAGAAGGACACATAAAATATGCATTTTAAAGTTTTATTTTGCTGTTAATTCCACTGTTGTATTATATATATAATTGTTCTACGGTCTCTACACAGTATTTAATTCAGAAGTTACTGTAAATAAATTACAGTAAAAATAAGAGTAATCCCTTACTGTACTTTTTCAAGGGAAAAGTAATTAAATTACAGTAACTAATTACACCAACACTGGCTGTCAATAGCACAGAATGATCATGATTAATCTCATCATTTTATGTCAGTAATGTAAAATTGGCAAAGGCTATTTTTAAAATTATTATTAAAGTTTTTCATATTATTATTATTAAAAAGTTAATAATAATAATTTAAACAATTATTATTTTTTTTTAACCAGGCCCACATATATATTTATTTTTATTAAAGTTTTTTATATTATTATTAATTTTTATTATTATTACTATTATGATGAACTAAAAAATAAATAGTAATAAATATTTTTCTAAATAAAAATTATATAAATATTTGTTTATAATAAAATATGTATTATTATGAAAAAAAACCCTGATAATAATAATTACTTTTTTTTTTTTTTTTTTTTTTTACCAGGCCCACATATATTATTTTTTTAAAATTATTATTATTATTATTAAAGTTTTTATTATTATTATTATTATGACAAAAGCTGATCATCATTTTAAAAACAATTATGATTCATTAATTTTTACCAGGCCATATTAAAATTGTGAAAATTACTATAATCATTATTATTATTAAGTTTTATTATTATTATTATGAAAAAAAACTGATCATAATAATTTAAACAGTTTTTTTTAACTAGGCCCACATATATTACATTTTTAAAAATATTGTTATTATTATTAAGTTTTTCATCATTATTATTATAAAAAAAGCTGGTCATCATTTTAAAAACAATTATGATTCATTTATTTTTTTTTACCAGGCCCATATTAAAATTTTATTATTTTAAAAATGATTAAAAAAATCAATTGTTTTAAAAATATTTTTTTTTACAAGGTCCACATATATGGAGGACCAAAGTACTCAAAATTAAATAATTCAATAAATAATGAATTCAATAAAACAACAATTAAATATACCAGTTAATTCTGAAATAATTATCAAATAGTTAATTTAATTAATTATTAATTAAATAATTAAATAAATCAATAATTAAATGTATCTATTTATTTTGTAAAATTCCATGAAAACACAACATTTATTGTTTAATATATTTCACAATATCCTCTTTCACACACTATTATTTTTCATAATAAAATGTGATCGATTTGTCATGTCTGCCCGCTCTTCAACTTTAAACCAATCAGCTCCAAGCACCGCCCACTGCCTGCGTTTGCGAAATGTCCTCTATTATTATGATGGAAATACATGATTCATCAAATAGGCATCAAAAAAGCACATTTTATTATGAAAAAATAGATATTTAAAAAGTAATAGTGTGTGAAAGAGGATATCGTGAAATATATTAAACAATAAATGTTGTGTTTTTATGGAATTTTGCCAAATAAATAGATACGGTTATTTATTGATCTATTTAATTAACAAATAATTCATTTAATTATTTAATAATTATTTAATTATTTCAGAATAAAATAATTGTTGTTTTATTGAATTCATTATGTATTTCATTATTTCATTTTGAGTACTTTAGTCCTCCATACACACACACACACATATATATATATATATTTAATTATTATTATTAAGTTTTATTATTATTATGAAAAAAGCTGATCATAACAATTTAAACAATTACATTTTTTAACAAGGCCCACATATATAACATATTTTTTATTTAAAATTATTATTATTATTAAGTTTTTCATTATTATTATCATTATTATTATGAAAAAAAGCTGATCATAATTAAACAATTACGTTTTTTAACTAGGCCCACATATATTAAATTTTTCTTTAAATTTAAATTTAAATTATTATCATCATTAAGTTTTTTAATGAAAAAAGCTGAGCGTCATTTTAAAAACAATTATGATTAATATATATTTTTTTTTACCAGGCCCATTTTTAAAAAAAAAATTATTATTATTATTTTGAAAATTAAAAAGATATTTAAAAATTTAAAAAAAATAATGATTTATTTTTTATTATTTTTTTCCAGGCCTATATGATTCAAGTTTTTCATAACTTAAATATTATTATAATTATTATTAAAAAATATATGATTTATTTTTTACCAGACCCTATATAAAGTATTATTAAAGCTTTTCATAATTTAATATGATTAAATATAATATATTAAAAAGTGAATAATAATATTTCCCGTGCAGGCCCAGGGGCGTCTGGAGGAGCAGCGCAGCTCAGCTCCAGGGCCGATGGACGATGAGGATTTCTTCTCTCTGTTGCTGAAGGTCCAGGGTGGGAGGATGGATGAACAGAGAACGGAGCTGTTCAAACCTGTTCATTAATATTCCTGCCTTACAGTGTGTGAGTTCATGATGCCAGACTCTTTCTAGATATGAATAAGTATAAAGATCAGACTACCAGTATAAGAATACTTGCACTACTTCTCAACATTGCTACATGTATTGCGCTTGAATTCACAGCTCTATGGGGATGATGAACGCGAGAGATACAGAATAAATCTGCTTTAAATGTCCAGAGTAATTTGAAGGATCTTTGCCTCTTTCTGTTATGTACATGCTACAGTATTAAAATGAAAATAAATGTTTGAATGTTAATTGTAATGTTTAATGTTTTTATGTAACAAATGTGAACTCAAGAGCAATTTTAAAACATTTTTAATGTTTTAGTGGGAATTTCCACTGTGCAACGTTCCCTGATTTAGCCACTAGGTGGCGACAGAGACCGATCATGTTAATCTCGCTTGAGGAGGATGAAGGTATAAATACACTCACCACACACTTTAGCAGACAGTTCTGAAAGCAAAAGCTCCAACCCATAGCAAGTGTACCTAATGAAGTGCCCCCCAATATATACATGTATACATATATATATATATAAGAATGAATAGGTTTGAATCATTCTCACACCGATTTATGTAAATGTACACCGATCAGGCGACAGGTGAAGTGAATAACACTGATGATCTCTTCATCACGGCTCCTGTTAGTGGGTGGGATATATTAGGCAGCAAGTGAACATTTTGTCCTCAAAGTTGATGTGTTAGAAGCAGGAAAAATGGGCAAGCGTAAGGATTTGAGCGAGTTTGACAAGGGCCAAATTGTGATGGCTAGACGACTGGGTCAGAGCATCTCCAAAACTGCAGCTCTTGTGGGGTGTTCCCGGTCTGCAGTGGTCAGGATCTATCAAAAGTGCTCCAAGGAAGGAACAGTGGTGAACCGGCGACAGGGTCATGGGCGGCCAAGGCTCATTGATGCACGTGGGGAGCGAAGGCTGGCCCGTGTGGTCCGATCAAACAGACGAGTTTTTGTTTTCTTTTACATCACGTGGATGGCCGGGTGTGTGTGCGTGGCTTACCTGGGGAACACATGGCCCCAGGATGCACTATGGGAAGAAGGCAAGCCGGCGGAGGCAGTGTGATGCTTTGGGCAATGTTCTGCTGGGAACAAACAAGTCCGATCCATGGAGGCCCCACCTCGCAACTTCCAGGACTTAAAGGATCTGCTGCTAACATCTTGGTGCCTGATACCACAGCACACCTTCAGGGGTCTAGTGGAGTCCATGCCTCGACGGGTCAGCAAAAGGGGGACCAACACAATATTAGGAAGGCATTCTTGATGGTCAAGAAACATTTATGATTATTATCAGTGTTGAAAACAGTTTTTTTCAGGATTCTTTGATGAATAGAAAGTTCAAAAGAACACATTTATTTTAAAAATAATCTTTTGTAACATTATAAGCGTCTGTCACTTTTGATAAATTTAATGCATCCTTTCTTAATAAATGTATTAATTTATTTAAGTTCTTTAAATTCTTACCGACCCAAAACTTTTGAATGGTAGTACAATGTTGCAAAAGCTTTCTATTTCTGATAAATGCTGTTCTTTTGAACTTTCTATTCATCAAAAAATCCTGAAAAAAACTGTTTTCAACACTGATAATAATCATAAATGTTTGTTGAGCATCAAATCCTCATATTAGAATGATTTGTGAAGGATCATGTGACACTGAAGACTGGAGTAATGATGATAAATTCAGCTTTGATCACAGGAATAAATTACACTTTACTATATATTCACATAGAAAACAGCTGCTTTACACTGGAATAATATTTCACTGTTTTACTGTATTTATGATCAGATAAACTCAGCCCTGGTGAGCAGAAGAGACTTCTAAAAACATTAAAAATCTTACCGATCAAAAACTTTTGAAAGGCAGTGTACGTCTGGATTACATTCATACACACTCACACTATAAAGAGATGTGATTGCTCTGAGTTTTGACCCACACGAGTGAAGGAGGAGCTCTCAGAAAGTTCCCAGGTTACAAATTGTAATTATTAATTATAATTTGGTAATACACACACACACACACACTCACACAAACACACACACACACACACACACACACACACACACACACACACACACACACACACACACACTCTCACTCTCACACACACACACACACACACACACACACACACACACACACACACACACACACACACACACACACTCACACACACTCTCACTCTCTCACACACTCTCACACACACACACACACACTCTCACACACACACTCTCACTCTTACACACACACACACACACACACAAACACACACACACACACACACACACACACACACACACACAGGTGTTACTCAGCTCTACTGGTCACTGGTGATTGGTGTTGGTCATGACTGGCTTCACACGAGCGTCCCTGCGGCGTCAGCTTTATGACACGACACAGAAAACAGCAGCGATGAACACAGTGTCGATACACACAGGTTCTGAAATGCTTTGAGTAAGATCAGAAACATGCAGCGTCGGCACAAAGATCTCATTTCAATGAAACACTGAACATATTTATAAATATTATGAATTATAAATGCAAATAAATATACATAATTTAAATGTCAAAGACATAAATACAAATGAATTTCAGAAACATGCCACTAAATGAATTTGTTTGGTAAAATAATATATTAATGAAAATATGTGTCCTTTAATGTGGACTGTAAATAAATAAATAAATAAGGTGAATAAAATGTGTTATAATTATATAATAAATTATATATTTAATATAATATATTTAAATATATATAAAAATTATATAATAATATAATGTAATAATATATAATAATATATTTTAAAATAATATATTAATGAAAATATGTGGACTGTAAATAAATAAATAAGGTGAATAAAATGTATTATAATTATATAATAAATTATATATTTAATATATATATTATATATAATAATATATGATTATATAATTTAATATAATATAAATATTTATTATTTAATTATATATATATATGTAAATAAAATATTTCCCTTATACTGTAATTAAATGGCTATTATATAATTTAATAATATAATTTAATATAATTTTATCCCAGAAATTGAGAATTAAAAATGTTGAATAATTGCTACTGATTACAGAAAAAATGTGTGATTAATTAGTTAATTTTGTAATCAATTGACAGCATTAATATATATATTGAAAGAGTCTCTTCTGCTCATTTATTTAATCATAAATCCAGTAAAACAGTGAAATATTACTCCAGTGTAAATCATCTGTTTTCTATGTGAATATATAGTAAAGTGTAATTTATTCCTGTGATCAAAGCTGAATTTATCATCATTACTCCAGTCTTCAGTGTCACATGATCCTTCACAAATCATTCTCATATGAGGATTTGATGCTCAAGAACATTTATGATTATTATCAGTGTTGAGAAGAGTTGTGCTGCAGCTCAATATTTTTTGTGGAAACCGTGATACATATTTTAGGATCCTTTGATAAATAAAAATTATTTAAAAAAACATTAACATTATAAATGTCTCCACTGACACTGCTGATCAGTTGAGTGGAGTTATGTCTGTTTTCAGTGTTAGATACGGTCAGCTTTGCTCAAGAGACGAACAGCTCTGATTGAATTCAGTCGCTATGAGAGACGAACAGCCGTTCTTTATGAGCTGCAGTAACACCTCTGACCTCTGACCTCTGACCTCTGACCGTCTCTGGATTCAGGGTCACTGTCTCTGCTGTATAGAGTCAATACAGTGTTAGAAATGCAGCTCAGAATCAGAATCAGTTTTATTTATATTTCTGAAATGTCACATGTATTACCATATTCAAACGGGCCCAGTCGAGCTCAGCAGTGCTGAACTTTCTGTCTTTAAACCGGTTTATATCCCTCGGCCTGCTGACGGTCCGTACAGCGCTTCACCGATCCCACGGCTTCTGGACACACACACACACACACACCAATCCCACGGCTTCTGAACACACACACACACACACACACACACACACCGATCCCACAGCTTCTGGACACACACACACACACACACACACACCGATCCCACAGCTTCTGGACACACACACACACACACACACCGATCCCACAGCTTCTGGATACACACACACACACACACACCGATCCCACAGCTTCTGGACACACACACACATACACACACCGATCCCACAGCTTCTGGACACACACACACATACACACACCGATCCCACAGCTTCTGGACACACACACACACACACACACACACCGATCCCACGACTTGCTGGGAAAATTCATACTTACATGCTTGCGATGAAAATTGTGATGTAATATATAAGATTATGTTTTCTTGTTGAAGGATACGTATTCAGAGTTAATGAATTAGCCTGTTAATATGTTTTAATGAAAATATTAATAAATAAATAGAGATTAGTAAATATATCAATTAAATACATTTCAGAATTTGCTTGGTAAAAAAAATATGAATGAAAATGTGTGTCCTTTAATGTGAATATTTGTGTTATTTAATTATTTATTATCATTTTATAAATTATATGTTTATACTAAATAATAATACTATATATATATAATTATATTTATCTATATTTTATATTTATTTGTTATTTTTTATAATCAGTAAAATAATATGTAAAATAATAATACATAGATATTTTATAATCGTTAATTATTATATAATTATATTTAATTATATTATATTTATTTTCAAATCCTCATATATATAAATACATTTCCGAAATTTGCCTGTTAAAAAAATTTGAATAAATGAATGAATGAATAAATTATATAATTTTTTTAATAATAATTTATACATATATTAATAATCTTTTTTTGAATCATATTTAATCTTATATATACACACCTGGTAAAAGAATATGAATGAAATTGAATGATTTCTGTCCTATAATGATGATTTGTAAATAAATATAAATAAATTATAAATAATTATATAATAATTAATGATTATAAAATATCTATATGTATTATTATTTTACATATTATATATTATTTTTTACTAATTATAAAAAGTTACAAATAAATAAAAATATTAAATATAGATAAATATAGATATTATTATATCTATACACACACAAAATTCTGCACTGCAAAGGGAAAGAAATAAAAATATGAAATGCTGATGATGTTGAGGGTCGAATCTGAGATCGGACAGTAATCAGATTACAGTGTGTGTGTCCTCATATAAACCCGAGCCCCCGAACACACACTCCGACTCTTACAGCTGCTTCACATTAGAGAAGTGTGTTACAGGAAGATTAGATGGCCGTCAGCGCAGCTGTGCTTCCTCAAACCGGATTATGATTTATTGCTGTATTTGTATGTGAGGTGAGGAAACATGGACTCAATATGATGTCTTTTTGGCATAAATATAAGAGTAATAATCAGAGAGTTTTGTATACACAAATATATGCACAATAAAACCAAGAATATCGATATGTCGAACATGTTTTTGATATTTTTTTAAATAATATTTATGGGATGAAATTCCCGCCAAATGTACTGCGGTCACGGATCAAAAAATAATAAGCGTGATTTCAAAATTTAAAACATGTAAAAATATATTGCACAAAATTTAAAAAATAAATAAATAAATAACGCTAATATTATTATTATAAGCGTGAGTCCAAAAATTAAAAGCAAGCATGAATCAAAACTTTAAACACATTCAACATTATATTGCACAAAACTTATGTAATGTGTTCTTAAAAATGATGTTTTATTACTCTTTGGTTTTATTGACCCCTCTTCGATTGATTGGCTAGAGGAGGAGCTGTCAATCTAGAACTAGTGGACCAATGGTGACGCTTAAGCCCGCCCTAATTTACATGAAACTCCACCGGCAAGATCTGGAAAAACAAGCAGAACATGGAAAGAAGAGCGGAGAGAAAAACAGCACAAGCAGAAAAAAGAATAAAATATGAGCAGGAAACGTGAGAGAGCACAAAATACAGAGAAAACATCATTTTTAAGAACACATTACATAAGTTTAAGTTTTGTGCAATATCATTTTTAATGTGTTTAAAGTTCTGATTCACTTTTTATCTCATAATTATGACTTTTAAATCATAATTTCGACTTTTTGTCAATTATCTTAAATAAAAAGTTGAAAATGTGACATACTAAGTCATAATTATGAAAAGTCGAAATTATGATATTAAAAGTCATAATTATGCGATAAAAAGTCGAAAATATGATTTTAAAAGTTATAATTATTATATGAAGTCAAAATTATGAAATTATAAATTCAGAGATTAAAAATCTGAATTATGGATATAAAGTCAAAAGTAGGCTATGACTTACAAATCAAAATTATGATTTTAAAAGTCCTAATTATGAGATAAAAGCCGAAATTAGATTAAAAAAATCTAAATTATGACTTGAAAAGTCTAAATTATGACAAAAATTCACACACTAAGACATTTAAGAGATGAAAAGTCGAAATTATGATTTTTAAAGTCATAATTATGATAAAATTTTGATTTTTTTTTTTTTTTTTAAAAAGTCCTCATTATTAGATTAAAAAGTCAAAAATATGACTAACTTTAAAATTCTGAGATAAAAAGTCAAATTGTTGGATTTTAAATCAAAATTATGATTTTAAAAGTCCTAATTATGAGATAAAAAGCTGAAATTAGATACAAAAAAATCTAAATTATGACTTGAAAAGTCTAAATTATGACTAAAATTCACACACTAAGACATTTAAGAGATGAAATCATGCTCGTTATTTTTTTTAATGCGCTTTTAATTTTTTGATTCACGCTTATAATAATAATATTTGCATTATTTTTTATTTTATTTTGTGCAATATATTTTTACATGTTTTAAATGTTGAAATCACGCTTATCATCTTTTGATCCGTGACCGCAGGACATTTGGCGGGAATTTAATCCCATAAATATCCCATTGTGTAAACATGCCCTGCTATTGATGTGAAAAAGTCATTTAAGCAGTTTAACAGAAAAAGAAGTGAAGGGGTTTGAATACTTTCACAAGGCACTTTTATCATCAATAGCATCTATTTGTCTCTATTTTTTGTGCTTGTATTCATAAAGTAAATCTATCCTCCACATGGCAACAGTGATTATCACACATCAGTAATATATGCCAGATATGATTAGTGTTTTTTGTGAGGTATTTGATTATATTCCCTGCTGATATGCATGTTTCCAGTCAGCGCTCTGAGGTCTGGCGGTTCAGGTTATTGTCGGAGATACACACAGTAAATCTGTGGAAATGAATGAGCTCCTTTACACACGTCTCTGACGTGATCCGGGAGATTTATGGGAACACAGCCGCTGATTTAGTGCAGATTGGACTCAGCATGAATGTCTGAATGGTTTAGTCTGAATGCAGTTTAAGCCATCGGTGTGAGAATGACATGAACTTCAGTTTCTGAGGTGGCGAGCATTCATTCATATAACTGCATATATTGTACTGGTTTTTAAAAATATATTTTAAGTTATATTATAATATTATTACAATATTTTTATATTAATATAACTGCATATAGCTACATTTAAAAAAAAAATCCTTTTTATCAGTATGAATTACCCATAAATGCAAGATATTTTCAGAAATATTAGGCAAAACTGGATGAGTAAAGTTTGTAAACAAACTTTGAAGTTGGCGTGAAAAAGCCTCGTCTGAATGTTTGAAAAAACTTGGACAAGTTTAAAGTTTGAATTGAATTGTTGAAATTGAAGTAAGGGAACACATTTCTAGCATGATTTACCACATTGCTAGCATGATATAACATTAATTAGCATGTTTGATAACATTTTTTCCATGTTGCTAGAATGATTTAGCATTAATTAACAGGATGCTAACATGTTTTAGCATGTTGTTAGCATGAATTAGCATGATGCTAGCATGTTTTAACATTACTAACCCGAATTTGCATGTCGCTAACATGATTTAGCATTTTTGCTAGCATGAATTACCATGTGGCTAGCATGTTTTAACACATTGCTAGCATGAATTACCATGTTGCTATCATGTCAAAGAGGCAAAACTTACGGACTGCAGCTTTAACATGTTAACATGTTTTAACATATTGTTAGCATGAATTATCATGTTGCTAGCATGATTCAGCATGTTGCTAAGATGTTTTAACATGTTGCTAACATGAATTAGCATATTTTCGCACGTTTTAACATCACTAGCATGAATTTGCATGTTGTTAGCATATTTTAAAATTGCTAGCATGAATTACCATGTTGCTATCATGATTTAACATGTTTTGCTAAAATGTTTTAACATGTTGTTAGCATGAATTAGCATGTTGCTAACATGATTTAACACGTTGCTAGCATGTCCTAAGCTAGTTGCTAGGCTTTGTTAGTGATAGATACACAGTGGATGACGCTGTAATACTCTATTAGAGTTAGTGTATTAAAGTTTTGACCCCCTTAATAAAAGTGTATGGGACATTTATGATTTTTAATCTTCATTTTTAGGAAACCCATAAGTCGGATCAGTAGATGGTTGTAGAGTTAAAGCTCTAGGAGGAGATACTGTTTAAAATATTGCTCAGATGAAGAAGTAGTTTATATAGTAGATCAGTAAGTTGGCCCTAATTAACAATTATATTTGAAATGTCAACTACATAAATGCTAATTGTTTTGACCTTAGCTCAGAGGAATGTATAATCGCTTGAAAAACAGTGGTTAAGCATCAAAGAATATATACTCATAATTAATTACTTCCACTTCAGGATCCAGTGGAGCAACACTAATACAGTTCAGCTCAATCCCGCTCTGAAGCTCTGCTCCTGTGTGTGTGTGTGTCTGAGGGGATCCGCGGGATTCAGTCATTCAGGGAAGAAGATTCCAGCACAATGAATGTCAATGATTTATGAATAAGAAGCTTTTGCTTCTCTCAGTAATTCCCCTTAAGCACGGCTGAAAGAGAATCGAGCCGATGACCGATCTGGCTAAACCGCAACCATCTGAGAAGTATTTAGCCTAAAGGTTCCTTTTTTGTGTTAAAGGTATACTAATTACCATTTTTTTGTTCAACAAGCGAGCACACCATGAATCCGTCTTATCCTGATCACTACGGTACGCCTATGATAAGTCAAGTCCCCTTCATTTACACAGCGCTTTCACAATACAGATTGTTTCACCAGTGATAATAGGAAATGAATGGAAGAGAGATTGTTTTGAGAAAAGTTATTGTCCAGCTAAAGTAAGTTTTTAATTGATTCATTTCCGTTGTCAGTAATCATTAGTTATTTACTTTGGGTCACTTACACGACACCATTTTCAACTAAAATAGAAAACTCTCAATGCGTTCCAGCCGCTCATCCGCACGGCGACAGCGCCGGCGCTAGAGAACGCTAACCCAGAGACAGGTTTTGAACTAGTTTTGAAACGATACCGTTATCATCTTCGTGTAAACTTCAAAAAAACATGAATCTGTGAGAACGGTGACGGCATGCACGCAACCATCACGTGTTTAGTCTACAGGCAAGAGCGTCTGAGTACGTATGTGCGCAGGCGCGTAGATTTTCTTTACAAAATGAGCGTCAAATTACTTGTCCGGCCTGCATAATACAGCATTTTTAGTCGTTTCCAATCATTTCAATCTTCATCTGTGTAGAGTGAAAGTGAAGGAGGTGTCACAGAGGAGAGTCTAGTTGACCCAGTCTCTCTGACACTTCAGGGATGAGTTGGTCGTGTCGGCGCAGGTCCACCATCTGATCTGGATCCGGCTGACTGCAGTAAACCTCGGGATAAACAGAGAGACTAACATTAGCGTAGATGCCATTCTTCTTATGATGTAACGAGTACATCAGGTGTTATGGGAAGTGTTCCCGGTTCCGGCTGACCTAGTTAATGCAGCCTAAAACAATCATTTAACTGATTTGAATAATATAAATTGATAATGTTTTATGTGTATGCCATAGTAAAGAGATGTGTTTTTAGTCTAGATTTAAACTGACAGAGTGTGTCTGCTTCCCGAACAATGCTAGGAAGACTGTTCCAGAGTTTAGGTGCTAAATAGGAAAAGGATCGACCGCCTGCAGTTGATTTTGGTATTCTAGGTATTATCAACTGGCCAGAATTTTGAGACCGCAATAGACGTGATGGAGTATAATGCGTTAAGAGCTCGCTCAAGTACTGGGGAGCTAAACCATTTAGTGCTTTGTAAGTAATCAGCAAGATTTTAAAACGTATACGATGTTTAATAGGGAGCCAGTGCAGGGTTGCCAGAACCGGGCTAATATGGTCATACTCCCTGGTTCTAGTAAGAACTCGAGCTGCTGCGTTTTGGACCAGCTGGAGTTTGTTTATTAAGCGAGCAGGGCAACCACCCAGTAGAGCATTACAATAATCTAGCCTTGAGGTCATGAACGCATGAACTAACTGTTCAGCATTTTGCATTGAAAGCACATGTCGTAATTTAGATATATTTTTAAGATGGAAGAATGTGGTTTTACAGATGCTAGAAACGTGGCTTTCAAATGAGAGATTGGTATCAAAGAGTTTATAAGTGTTTATATTTGGACTATTTTAGACGCAAACGGCGGAGTAATCCAGACCCTGTGTGACTCGTCATAGACATAAAAAGAGAGAAGTAGTTCCGGCTACAATGTTCTTCTGCAAGACGCATGCAGTTTGTGCCTGCCAACTTTTTCAGAGGCGCTGGTTCTGGAAGTATTTTTTTCCACTCATTTCTTCATTAGAGACTTTAGAAAAGTCTTTGGCGTTAATAAGCCATAAACCAAACGAACCAGCTAGAAGGAGAATCACAACATTACAAACTTTGATTTGAAGCAAAAAAGAGACAGACAAAAATACAAAGACTGTGAATTTAACGGCTTTAGTGAGGGAAAGAACTACAATCCCATGAAGCACTGCGAACAGCATAATCCAATTAAAAATGATGGAGAAACACAAAACTACTCATTTAAAAATGTTGATTATACATTAAAAACAATGTATTTTGAGTTTATTGGAAAATATGCATATTCAAATATTTAAGTATTTTGAGAGTGTAGATTACATAATTCGCAGTGCTTTAGGGAGTGGGCGGAGCTAAAAAGCTTTTTTGGCACATGATTGGTGGAATTTTCTGTACAGAATCATAGGGAATGTAGTTTTTCACCACAAAAACATGATTATTTTAAAACTAAGCTTTAACAGAAGCAAATACCATCGATTAACAACCTCGTCGCTCACAGTCGTGCTGACTTTAATACTTTATAAGTTATAGTTAAAAAGTCAATTTCCCTATGGAGAAAATGAATGAAGTTTTAGCTCTGGAACCGACTGTTGCGCCAGACTAGAGCGCCAAAAGTTACACTGTACCTTTAAAGAAACAGTACACCCAGAATATCAATCAATACAGAGAACGTAAATGCTCCACCAAAAAATAAGATAATTCACACAATTCACACTTGATATAAACAAAACAACAACACACAAATGTATCAAATATCATTTATTTCTTTTTTATAAAAGCATTTTTTTATATCTTAAAAAATCTGAACTTTCATTGTATTGTTTGTAATTCTGTAAAATAAAGGAATCCAAGGATGAAGCAAAGAATCAAGACTGAGATAAAACGAATCCTCATGTGTGCTAAATACACATACGAACATGAGGCCGAGTGAAAGATGTGTTTCCTACTAAACAGGCAGGAATGTCAGTACTGTAACCGTCAGGAAAACTCCAGTGTTAGACAAGGAAAACTAAATCAATACGCTAGAACAGATGATGAGATTGTGCTAACAAAATAACGCAAGAAGTGTCTTGAGAAAAGGCACGTTCGCTTGTAGACGCGTGTAAAGCCTGACTGAATCCTGATATATCCTCACAATACCGTTATCATATTT
This sequence comes from Coreius guichenoti, assembly GCA_039654105.1. NCBI lineage: Eukaryota > Metazoa > Chordata > Actinopteri > Cypriniformes > Gobionidae > Coreius > Coreius guichenoti. The sequence continues at coordinate 711,224 of CM077176.1, forward strand.
GGAGAACCGGTTGCCACAGTTTCCACTTAATTCATGCACACAAGTTCAATTCTACATTAATGTGGCAACCGTAAACACCTCTAAATAATGTGCTTTTCCACATCTTGAATGATTTGGGACACATTATGTTATGCATTTTCACTTTTCAACGCTCTTGTGTAAATAGCATAAACCAGTCCTATCAGATGATCACCATGCAAATATATAGTATTAGGTAAATATGATCAAAGATGGCTGTAAAAATAAATCTGCATTGTTTATCCTTTTGATCTTTCATTCAAAACATTCACTAAATTCTAACCTTTCTTTGAAGTAAAACAACTGAAAGTGGGGGCAAACTCATAATGTTTTTCTCTAATACACGTTGGACACAATTATTGGGACCACTAGAAATATCTCTGAAGTATATTCCCATTTATATATACAATTTTTTAGCACACCAGGGTGACTAGGAACATGAAATTATCCACAGGGGTATAAATATGAGGAAACACAAAGGCCAAATTTCCTTAATGGGGTCCTATAATGCCCCTTTTTACAAGATGTAAAAATAAATAAGTCTCTGATGTCCCCAGAGTGTGTATGTGAAGTTTCAGCTCAAAATACCCCACAGATCATTTTTTATAGCATGTTAAAATTGTCAATTTTTGAGGGTGAGCAAAAACGCACTGTTTTTGTGTGTGTCCCTTTAAATGCAAATGAGCTGCTGCTCCCCGCCCCTTTCAGGAAGAGGGCAGAGCTTCAAGAGCTCATGTTAGCAGCTCTGATTACCTCACGCAGACACACACTGAAAATGTCCGAAACTGTTCAGCCTTTTATGATCAAACCGGAGTTGGACAATGATGGAGAGACTCAAGAAGAAGAGACAACATGTAGAATGAGACAGGACATTTCTGAAGGGTTAGAGCATGAATTTATGAGTTAACGATGGATTAGCATGTTCTGTCATGATAATCTATAAATCGCTGGTGTGGGAACTGTTGTAAGATGAGCCAGAGAATATCTGCTGCATGAAGAGAGAACAGGGATAGTTTAGTTTAATTACGGTTATAACTTATGTTGTCATCTTGCTTTATGACATGCTATTGCATTTGTGTTCGTACTGTATCGCAATAAATGTGAAAGACGGATGACAGCTTGAGCGACTCCCAAATGTGCTCGACTACAACTCTTCCTCTTCTCAACATGTTCCCGGGGGCGGGGTTTACGTAAATTTTACGGTTTGTGATGTCACTAACCCATGAGAAGCTTGTTGTAGTCCCTACCAGCCGTTTGTTGTAGTCCTTAAAAATTTGAGCGTTGTAACTTTGCAGATGTTGTTTATGCTCAAACTGCAACATTACACACTTACTAAAGTTAAAAACGTGAAATCATAATCAACCACCCCTTTAATCATTCATCACAACGAGTAAAACCACAGAATATAGTTGTGATGTGCAGCAAAAGATTGTTGAGCTTCACAAAATAGAAAGTGGCTGTAAGATAATAGTTCCACCATCAGGGCAATAATTAAATTGTTATATGAATATCTGAACATGCAATCAAAAGAAAAAAAAAACCCAATCCGTTTTATTCCAGCTTCATGCATTCTTTTTTTTTCAAGTTTCATAAGCAAGCGACATTTCGAACAAAAAGCAGAGAAAATCACGTTTTGGTCAAAGACTATATTTAAGCAATGCTTTTATTGCTTGTTTCTGCTTCTTTTTTCATGTGTTTTGATCCAAAGATTCTGTACTCTTTCAGAAAATAGCGCCCCCTACCGTATAACAGTTCCAATCAACTAAAGATGTTAGGAATCTGCCTGGAAGAGGACGTGTGTCTATATCGTCCTAATGCACGGTGAGGAGGAGAGTTTGAGTGGACAAAGACTCTCCAAGATCACAGATGGAGAATTGCAGAGATTAGTTAAGTCTTGGGGTCAGGAAGACTAAAAAAATGACCAAACAGCCCCTACATCACCACATGTTGTTTGGGAGGGTTTCAAGAAAAATCCTCCTCGCTCATCCAGAAACAAACTCCAGCATATTCAGTGGTCAGACACGACTGGCGCTTCAGACGGGACCTGGTTCTGTGGTCAGATGACACTAAAACAAGAGCTTTTTTGGTGCAAACAGGGATAAAAAGTACCCCATGCCCACGGTTAAAAATACAGCTGGATCTTTAATGTTGTGGGCCTATTTTTTTGTTGGAGGTCCTGGACATCTTGTTCAGATACATGGTATCATGGATCCTAGCAAATACCAACAGATAAAAAATCAAAACCTGACGGCCTCTGCCAGAAATCTTATAATGGGCCGTGGTTGGATCTTCCATCAGGACAACGATCCAAAACAAACATCAAAATCAACACACAAATGTGTCACTGAACACAAAATGAAGCTTCTGCCATGACCATCCCAGTCCCTGACCTGAACCCTACAGAGAATGAGTGATGAACTGAAGAGAAGAAGCACCAACATGGATCTGGGAATCTGAAGGATCTGGAGAGATTCTGTATGGAGGAATGGTCTCTGATCTCCAAACTCATCAGGCATTATAGAAGAAATCTCAGAGCTGTTATCTTGGGAAAAGGACGTTACAAAAAGTATTTAATAAAAGGGTGCCAATAATTATTATGGTCAACGTCTATTCCCCCATTCTCAATTGTTTTACTTCAATGAAAGGTTTGATTTTTTGTGAATTTTCGGAATGAAAGATCAAAAGGATAAACGATGCAGATTTATTTTCCACAGCATGCTTTGCTCATATTTACCTAATAATTCTGACCTCTGACCTTGTTACCAGTTCACACATTTCCATCGCATCATCCCTCTCAGCCGTACTGTTTAACATTCAACTATTGTCTTTAATAGGGAAAATGTTCTTGCAAAAGTACTGTATATGGTAAGCCTGTAGGGACATTAAACCTTAGTCAGGGTAGACGCCATAATAAATATCTCCCCTGACTAAAGACCATGTTGAAGTCACTTTTGCATCATGGGACAACCAGTTAATAGTTCGTTCTTAACAGAAAATCAATGGAAGACGTTCTGGAAACTCGACCTGAAGCTCTGAATGGATGACGCGCTCTCCTAATCAAGCCTGATGTTTCATTGATTTACTCTTTTTATCTTCCGTCTACATTGAGACTAAATGCGAAACTAGTGTTAAATATCGTTAAAATTACGCGAGTCATTGAGCGTGTGATTCTAGAAATACATACTATCCACGTAAACACTGAAACAACATTGGGTGTCACATGACTGATGTCCATCATGTTTGGGGTTTTAAAGAAAGCAAACAATGTGGTAACATTCAGAAATTTTAGCGTAAACAGATTTGGTGTGTTTTAAGTCCCTCCATGTTTGTCATTAGTCCAAAAAAAGTGATGTCACTGCATTAACAACTAGTTACTAGTTAGATTGAAGTCTAAAAGCGGTTCTCTGAACTCTTCAGATGTAAAATGCATGTCACTTCCACATAAACAAATTCAGAACAAGATCAAGCAGTCAGAAGTGGAGTGACATCCGAATTATCTGCAGTGTGAACACGTCCGCTGATATGACATTACACTAGTAAGACTAGTAAGAAAACCGGTTTGTGCCGGTGGATTTAACACCGTGTCCTAACCAGACGTGATGCACAATAAAAGGCATCTTTTCCATGTTAATCAGGGTTTTTGTCCTAACCAGCCGCGGCAGCGATACGATAGAAATAGAAACGGTTCTATTTCTGTGAGCTTGCGGCTGGAACAGCAACAAAACAATCTAACAATGATAATCTCAGGTACTGGTTATGTGCTTTATTTAAATGTTAAATTCATTTAATATGAGTTTGTATATCATTTTGTGTGACCTTTATATCCATACTGAAAGCAACGATGGATAATTCACCTCAGAAACTGTGAGCAAACAAATATATTCTATGACAAAGATCTCCGTATGTTTTTTAAATAATGTTTAAATGGTGTAATATTTATTGTGTAGATTTTATGGTGTAGATTATGGTGTAAGATTTTGATTATGTACTAATTCATTTGGGTGCGAGTGCAGTGAGCTTGCAGAGACTCCGCCCACACACTCTTCTGATTGGCTGTGGTTTTCGCTTGATTTGGTTGCGAGTGCAGAACTCTTGCAGAGACTCCGCCCACACTCTCTTCTAATTGGCTGTGATTTTTGCTTGATTTGGTTGCGAGTGCAGAACTCTTGCAGAGACTCCGCCCACACGCTCTTCTAATTGGCTGTGATTTTTGCTTGATTTGGTTGCGAGTGCAGAACTCTTGCAGATAGACTCCGCCCACACGCTCTTCTAATTGGCTGTGATTTTTGCTTTAGTTACGAGTGCAGAACTCTTGCAGAGACTCCGCCCACACACTCTTCTAATTGGCTGTAATTTTTGCTTGATTTGGTTGCGAGTGCAGAACTCTTGCAGATAGACTCCGCCCACACGCTCTTCTAATTGGCTGTGATTTTTGCTTTAGTTACGAGTGCAGAACTCTTGCAGAGACTCCGCCCACACTCTTCTAATTGGCTGTGATTTTTGCTTTAGTTACGAGTGCAGAACTCTTGCAGAGACTCCGCCCACACGCTCTTCTAATTGGCTGTGATTTTTGATTTAGTTACAAGTGTAGAACTCTTGCAGAGAGACTCCGCCCACACTTTCTTTTAATTGGCTCTGATTTTTGCTTGATTTAGTTACAAGTGTAGAACTCTTGCAGAGAGACTCCTCCCACACGCTCTTCTAATTGGCTGTGATTTTTGATTTAGTTACAAGTGTAGAACTCTTGCAGAGAGACTCCGCCCACACTTTCTTTTAATTGGCTGTGATTTCTGCTTGATTTGGTTGCGAGTGTAGAACTCTTGCAGAGAGACTCCGCCCACACGCTCTTCTAATTGGCTGTGATTTTTGCTTGATTTGGTTGCGAGTGCAGTGCGCTTGCAGAGAGACTCCGCCCACACGCTCTTCTAATTGGCTGTGATTTTCGCTTGATTTGGTTGCGAGTGCAGAACTCTTGCAGAGAGACTCTGCCCACACGCTCTTCTAATTGGCTGTGATTTTTGATTTAGTTACAAGTGTAGAACTCTTGCAGAGAGACTCCGCCCACACTTTCTTTTAATTGGCTGTGATTTCTGCTTGATTTGGTTGCGAGTGTAGAACTCTTGCAGAGAGACTCCGCCCACACGCTCTTCTAATTGGCTATGATTTTTGCTTGATTTGGTTGCGAGTGCAGTGCGCTTGCAGAGAGACTCCGCCCACACGCTCTTCTAATTGGCTGTGATTTTTGCTTGATTTGGTTGCGAGTGCAGAACTCTTGCAGAGAGACTCCGCCCACACACTCTTCTAATTGGCTGTGATTTCTGCTTGATTTGGTTGCGAGTGCAGAACTCTTGCAGAGAGACTCCGCCCACACGCTCTTCTAATTGGCTGTGATTTCTGCTTGATTTGGTTGCGAGTGCAGAACTCTTGCAGAGAGACTCCGCCCACACGCTCTTCTAATTGGCTGTGATTTTTGCTTGATTTGGTTGCGAGTGCAGAACTCTTGTAGAGAGACTCCGCCCACACTTCTAATTGGCTGTGATTTTTGCTTGATTTGATTGCGAGTGCAGTGCGCTTGTAGAGAGACTCCGCCCACACTTTCTTCTGATTGGCTGTGTTTGTGATTGATTTTGTCATGTCTAGTGTGGACAGACAAATATCTTGTCGCTAGAATCTTAACGCATCGCGTCTGGTTAAGACAGTGTAAATCTTCAAATGTAAAAACAGTACAATTGTGTCAGTTTGACAAAATACACAAAAAGGCTTGTACAGAAAGAAAGAAAAAACTAAAACTTTGGGCCAATTTGTGGAACACCTAAACTGAATCCAAATATAAGCAGCATGAACAAGGTGTTTACGCATTCATACAAGACCCCTTTGGACTCCCAGATGTAGTCCATCTGAAAGCTCAGGCACTGTGACATTGTGTGCGGTGTTTCGCACGCTCGACTTCTCCACGGGACGTCATCCTGCGTTTTCAAGAGGGGCGCAATGCTTGCCGGAGCAGCGGAAGGTGAACTGAATAAATATACAGGCGACCTCAGCAAAACCCACGTCTGACATGGATCCAGAGGATAAACCGATGTGCAGTAGTCCATATTCTGAGTGCATGTGGATCTGTGTGTGTGTGTGTGTGTGTGTGTGTGTGGCTGCCTGGCATTGGCGAGGTTGCCATGGTCACCGCTGTCATTGGCAAAGCATTACAAGAGGGGGTGTGGAAGACAGAAAGCTTTGTGTCTTTGTGTTGCGCTAAACTCATCCAAATGCCAAATAACGTCAATGCGGTCTCCGATCGAACCTTTTGATTTCATATATTTGTAGGATCTTCTTTAAACACAACACTCCCCCTGTCTCAACGCGCTCCCTCCCTGAGGGTTTCCGTGCCCCCGTTTACCCCTTTTGATCTGGATTGGCAGGGTTCTGAGGGGTTTTTGGATGCCGTTTCCCATCCCTGTTCACAGGGAAGGCGTCTCTCGGCTCTGTCAGAGTCGCTCGATGTCTCTGTACTTCTTGCGCAGTATCGATACCTGGTCCTTGAACAGAACGGGATCCAGTCTCATCTGCGAATGGACCAGGGGCATCGTGCCAAACCAGCTGGCAAATTTGTTCATGCACATCTGCCGCTGGGCAAAGTGGTCAGGGTCCGCCCATCGAGACGCCCGGGACGTCTGCGGAGGAAAGAGAGCCGGTTAGCTGCTTTTTCAATGCAAACATGCTAGATGGACGTCTTTAACCTTTGCATGTTGGTCAAGGGTGTGCGATATTGATAAAAAATCATATCTCTATATTTTCTGGGATTTTATCCATAATGATGGCCAGACGATATTTTGCTGAGTGTGTTTTTTGCTGGTACCTTGGCAGGTTTAGGACCTAAAAAAAGACACTTTAAATCTGAAATAAACCGCCAGTAGGTGGCAGTGAGTCACTGTTAATGAGTGAGTCATTGAGTTTCAACCGATTCAATCAAACGGCTGATTCATTCAGTAACGAAGCATTTGACTGTCTTAATGAGCGAGTCATTGAATCATTCATTCAACCAATTCATTCAAACGGCTGATTCATTCAGGAACGAAGCATTTGACTCTCTAAATGAGTGAGCCATTGAATCATTCATTCAACCGATTCATTCAAACAGCAGATTCATTCAGGAACGAAGCATTTGACTATCTTAATGAGTGAGTCATTGAATCATTCATTCAACGGATTCATTCAAACGGCAGATTCATTCAGGAACGAAGCATTCAACCGATTCATTCAAACGGCTGATTCATTCAAGAACGAAGCATTTGACTGTCTTAATGAGTGAGTCATTGAATCATTCATTCAACCGATTCATTCAAACGGCTGATTCATTCAGGAACGAAGCATTTGACCGTCTTAATGAGTGAGTCATTGAATCATTCATTCAACCGATTCATTCAAACGGCAGATTCATTCAGGAACGAAGCATTCAACCGATTCATTCAAACGGCTGATTCATTCAAGAACGAAGCATTTGACTGTCTTAATGAGTGAGTCATTGAATCATTCATTCAACCGATTCATTCAAACGGCTGATTCATTCAGGAACGAAGCATTTGACCGTCTTAATAAGTGAGTCATTGAATCATTCATTCAACCGATTCATTCAAACGGCAGATTCATTCAGGAACGAAGCATTCAACCGATTCATTCAAATGGCTGATTCATTCAAGAACGAAGCATTTGACTGTCTTAATGAGTGAGTCACTGAATCATTCATTCAACCGATTCATTCAAACGGCTGATTCATTCAAGAACGAAGCATTTGACTGTCTTAATGAGTGAGTCACTGAATCATTCATTCAACCGATTCATTCAAACGGCTGATTCATTCAAGAACGAAGCATTTGACTGTCTTAATGAGTCATTGAATCATTCATTCAACCGATTCATTCAAACGGCTGATTCATTCAAGAACGAAGCATTTGACTGTCTTAATGAGTGAGGCTGCGTTCCACTTCACTTTTAGACATGCACTTGCAAACTTCCCTAAGCACTTCCCCTCGGGGGAATCCCTGCTGCCATTTTGAAGTGCGTTCCACTTCGTGAAGTGGAGGAGGGAAGTTTATATGGACAGACCCTTGCTCCCTCGATTTTGACCGAGGGAACGAGTCTACTTCATATGTACACTTCAGGCAGCTTCATATACCACAATGCAACACGACTGTGACGTCACCGGTTATTGCGTTTAATTTACTCCACCACAAACAACTCTATGATAAATTAATTATTTTTAAAAATATTTAAAACAACCCAAACACACCTATATACATATAGAATGCTGCATTAAACAATTTTGCAAGGGAAAAAAAAATAGATAATAAATCAACTCCATAGTGGATTCCAAGTGATCAAGGGCTTAGGACGTTCCAGTTCAGCCCATTGCAAAGGTTCCGCCAGTAGTGGGCACTCATGCAACGTAAGCAATGACGCACATCCGAGTGAACGAGACGGAGGGAAGTTAGCAAGTGAAGGGCATAATAAAAACTATCTGGAACGCAGCATAAGTCATTGAATCATTTATTCAGCCGATTCATTCAAATGGCAGATTCATTCAGGAACGAAGCATTTGACTCTCTTAATGAGTGAGTCATTGAATCATTAATTCAACCGATTCATTCAAACGGCTGATTCATTCAAGAACGAAGCATTTGACTGTCTTAATGAGTGAGTCAATGAATCATTCATTCAACCGATTCATTCAAACGGCTGATTCATTCAGGAACAAAGCATTTGACTATCTTAATGAGTGAGTCATTGAATCATTCATTCAACGGATTCATTCAAACGGCAGATTCATTCAGGAACAAAGCATTCAACCGATTCATTCAAACGGCTGATTCATTCAGGAACGAAGCATTTGACTGTCTTAATGAGTGAGTCATTGAATCATTCATTCAACCGATTCATTCAAACGGCAGATTCATTCAGGAACGAAGCATTTGACTGTCTTAATGAGTGAGTCATTGAATCTTTCATTCAACCGATTCATTCAAACGGCTGATTCATTCAGGAATGAAGCATTTGACTGTCTTAATGAGTGAGTCATTGAATCATTCATTCAACTGATTCACTCATTCAGTAATGAAACACCGCTGTGTGTTGCTCAGAGACGCAAAGCAGTCCTGTGGCTTTGTTTAGAAACTATTTTCATTGACGAAATAGAGCAAAAACAGGCAATATTGTGTCAAAAATGTAAGATCAATATCATAAAATCAATATCACATTTGTAATAATGCTTATATTTGGAGAAAAAACGGCACTCTTTGTGTGATATTGATTAACTATATTAAATTATATAAATATAAAAGACATACAGAGGTATTTTTGCCCCTTATCTTAAATATTGAGGGCATTATAAATGCATTTTAATAGAGTAAATCACACAGTGAAATTGTGCACTATAACGGCACTAGTCTAAACTACTAGACTACATCATGTAGTGTGTTTGTAAAGTGAGGGACATACTCCATAATGTCAGATCGTACATTGTTAAAACAACAATCACAATATTATCGTAGATGATATACACCAATCAGGCATAACATTATGAGCACTGACAGGTGAAGTGAATAACACTGCTTATCTCTTCATCACGGCACCATTAGTGGCACAAATTGTGATGGCTAGACGACTGGGTCAGAGCATCTCCAAAACTGCAGCTCTTGTGGGGTGTTCCCGGTCTCTATCAAAAGTGCTCCAAGGAAGGAACAGTGGTGAACCGGCGACAGGGTCATGGGCGGCCAAGGCTCATTGATGCACGTGGGGGGCGAAGGCAAGCCGGCGGAGGCAGTGTGATGCTTTGGGCAATGTTCTGCTGGGAAACCTTGGGTCCTGCCATCCATGTGGATGTTACTTTGACACGTACCACCTACCTAAGCATTGTTGCAGACCATGTACACCCTTTCATGGAAATGGTATTCCCAACACAATATTAGGAAGGTGGTCATAATGTTATGCCTGATTGGTGTATATCGCACACCCCTAGATGCATGTTTTATTTTGGTTTCACTGACCTTCTTGTGTTTTTAACAGCGAAAACGAGTTACTAGCACTGAAAATATGGCAGTGACAGAATCACACTGATTTTGTACCTGTCCCATCATCGTCTCCTTGTACTGTTTCTTTTGAGTGACCTTGATAGGCGGCATCTTAGTGACAGCAGACACCAGGAAGTTCATGAGGATGTCTTCACAGTTTGAGAGCTGGTCAACCATAGTCTTTAAGCTGCCAGGCAGGTAGTGTGTATACAAGTAGTTATAATACCTGGATGAAGAGAAGATGGTGCGTTAAACACATAATAACAATGACAGTGAGATATGGTTTGGAACGGAGCTAGTGTGCTAAAGTTAGTGATTTAACGGACCTGTGGTAGAAAGCAGCTCCAGTCAGCACCATGGAGTAGTCATTGGTCCATTTGGAGGTGTAGCCCCAACGCTCCTTGTTAGAGTCCCAGAAATGGCTCCGTGCAGGATATCCCACAATCCTCTCTGGGAAACTTTGCCAAACAGTAAAGGCAAAATCCACCTGTGGGAATGAGTGCACTATAAGTACATACTGAACATGCAAACATAAACCCTAACACTTTACAGTAAGTTCACACCAACTTCTAAAGCATTTATTAATCTTAGTTAATGTTAATATAGTAATACATTAGTATAATTCAAGTTAGTGGTCAACCGAAAGCTAGAGAGCAATGTGACCGATGACCCATTTAAAGGAATAGTTCACCCAAAAATGAGCATTTTCTGATTATTTACTCACCCCAAGACCATCCAAGACTTTCTTTCCTCATGCAGCTGAAGAGAAATTACGGTTTTGGAGGAAAACATTCCAGGATTTTTCTCCATCTAATGCGATCAGTCACCTCTCGATTTCATGACCTCTCGCGTGATGTACGGTAAGCATGTTTGGTAGGTCACGCGTGACGTATGTGGCAATAATGGCCCCATTGTTTACACCCAGGATACACACACACACACACACACAATCGGACCATTTTTATCAATTGAATCAAACACTAACATACAGAAATGACCATTTGTTCTCCACACTTGTAAACAATTCTTGCCGTCTCGCAGAGCTGGACCAAGGCGAGCTTTTGCAGTTGATATAGTTATATAATCTTTAGGTTTTTCTGAAAATGACTGATCGTTTTGTCGGCTGGGGTCGTGTGGAACATCTCGGAAACTGACTAAATATGGATTTTGGACCGTCAAAATGGTCTACCTTGGGCACCGATCACAAAATCCTGGAATGTTTTCCTCCAAAACCTTAATTTCTCATTGGCTGAGGAGAGAAAGTCTTACACATAAAATAATCATTAAATAATCAGGAAATTTCCATTTTTGGGTGAACTATTCCTTTAATGCTGATAATACAATTTAATAAGAGCAAATAAAATGTATACAATTTCTGAAATAAAATGCTTTTGTGCAATTTTGACCCAAAATTCACAATTATGATAGGTTGAAAAAAACAAAGTAGTCTTTAATAATGTCTAAATATATATCCAAATGCAAAACCTAATACAAGTAAATTATTATGTCTGAAAACAATGTTCCCAGCAACAAGGAAATACACAGCCATGTTTATATATTTATATATAGGGCTGTACCGCCATCTAGTGGTTATACCATGGTATTATAGATGATAAATGGTGCATAATCTCATCCTTCCCTCGGGTCATTTTGACCCGAAACGCATTTTTTTACATTTTTTTTACAAATTGAGTGTTCATCAGAGTGGTCCAAGAACCTAGGACTTTTGTCGCACTTGAACCACGAATACACACAAAAATTGACTGTATTCGATGAGTTTTGTGGTTGAAATTTTAAAAAAGTAACAAATCCTTCCCTCACGGGTCTGAATGAATGGAATGTGAGGAATGCTTCAGTACACACAGAAAAACCTAAAAATGCTAAAACTTCACCAAAAAAAATTTTTTTTATAATGTTTCGAACTGACTTTATGACCCAGCGGAACAGCTCATCCGCTCCATATAGAGCTATAAGGCCATCTAGAGTCATGAAATATCATCTTATACAGTGGGGAGAACAAGTATTTGATACACTGCCGATTTTGCAGGTTTGCCCACTTACAAAGCATGTAGAAGTCTGTAATTTTTATCATAGGTACTCTTCAACTGTGAGAGACGGAATCTAAAACAAAAATCCAGAAAATCACATTGTATGATTTTTAAATAATTAATTTGCATTTTATTGCATGACATAAGTATTTGATACATCAGAAAAGCAGAACTTAATATTTGGTACAGAAACCTTTGTTTGCAATTACAGAGATCATACGTTTCCTGTAGTTCTTGACCAGGTTTGCACACACTGCAGCAGGGATTTTGGCCCACTCCTCCATACAGACCTTCTCCAGATCCTTCAGGTTTCGGGGCTGTCGCTGGGCAATACGGACTTTCAGCTCCCTCCAAAGATTTTCTATTGGGTTCAGGTCTGGAGACTGGCTAGACCACTCCAGGACCTTGAGATGCTTCTTACGGAGCCACTCCTTAGTTGCCCTGGCTGTGTGTTTCAGGTCGTTGCCATGCTGTAAGACCCAGCCACGACCCATCTTCAATGCTCTTACTGAGGGAAGGAGGTTGTTGGCCAAGATCTCGCGATACATGGCCCCATCCATCCTCCCCTCAATACGGTGCAGTCGTCCTGTCCCCTTTGCAGAAAAGCATCCCCAAAGAATGATGTTTCCACCTCCATGCTTCACGGCTGGGATGGTGTTCTTGGGGTTGTACTCATCCTTCTTCTTCCTCCAAACACGGCGAGTGGAGCTTAGACCAAAAAGCTCTATTTTTGTCTCATCAGACCACATGACCTTCTCCCATTCCTCCTCTGGATCATCCAGATGGTCATTGGCAAACTTCAGACGGGCCTGGACATGCGCTGGCTTGAGCAGGGGGACCTTGCGTGCGCTGCAGGATTTTAATCCATGACGGCGTAGTGTGTTACTAATGGTTTTCTTTGAGACTGTGGTCCCAGCTCTCTTCAGGTCATTGACCAGGTCCTGCCGTGTAGTTCTGGGCTGATCCCTCACCTTCCTCATGATCATTGATGCCCCACGAGGTGAGATCTTGCATGGTGCCCCAGACCGAGGGAGATTGACCGTCATCTTGAACTTCTTCCATTTTCTAATAATTGCGCCAACAGTTGTTGCCTTCTCACCAAGCTGCTTGCCTATTGTCCTGTAGCCCATCCCAGCCTTGTGCAGGTCTACAATTTTATCCCTGATGTCCTTACACAGCTCTCTGGTCTTGGCCATTGTGGAGAGGTTGGAGTCTGTTTGATTGAGTGTGTGGACAGGTGTCTTTTATACAGGTAACGAGTTCAAACAGGTGCAGTTAATACAGGTAATGAGTGGAGAACAGGAGGGCTTCTTAAAGAAAAACTAACAGGTCTGTGAGAGCCGGAATTCTTACTGGTTGGTAGGTGATCAAATACTTATGTCATGCAATACAATGCAAATTCATTATTTAAAAATCATACAATGTGATTTTCTGGATTTTTGTTTTAGATTCCGTCTCTCACAGTTGAAGAGTACCTATGATAAAAATTACAGACTTCTACATGCTTTGTAAGTGGGCAAACCTGCAAAATCGGCAGTGTATCAAATACTTGTTCTCCCCACTGTATTATTATTTTTCCACAAGAGGTAGGCAGAGACACCCAATGTGAGATATTATGAACTGAATTAAAATGGTTATGCACGAAATTTATCGTAAATTTATATATAGGCACAAGTTATTTTGAATTTAAGTTGAAAGAACGTGAAGAATGTGCTTATTATTATTTATTTATTAATAAAATCTAGTAATTTAATGGTAAATAAAAAATAAAATAAAAAAATTCTCCAAAAAAATTGCATTATCAAAGTGAAATGAAATAAGCTTTCTGGCCCAAAAAAAAAGTATAATTTTAGGGCTTCGGTTATTTTGACCCGCGAGGGAAGGATTTGTTACAAAGAGCGAGGGAAGAATGAGGGTTAAGAGGTAAATATTCAGTACCGTATATATAAAATCCCCTTATATAGCCAGTATTTATTTCTGTTTTCCCTGATTCCTGATTGGTTGTAGCCAAAGTCCCTTTAAGGCAAGTAATTTGACTCAGCAACAACTCATCGGGTGGCAACAAAAATTAGTTTCTAAATGCTCAAATCACGACAAAAAACTGCATTTTTCAGGCTGGAGCAGCCAATGTGCATGTGCAATCATACTGACTGTTTCTAAAGCAAGCTTCTAACAAGCAATTGGCTCTTTTATTTAGAAAGCGGGACTTATTCCGCTATATTGCGTGTTGCACTTTCTCCCATTTATAGTAATATGAGTGTGTGTTTGTCTAAAGTCTTTGTTTGTTGTAGCCCTGACTCACCTCTGTGGTCGAGAGCACAGTGTCTTCATCCAGACTCAAGACTGCATCTGTTCTCATGGTGTCGTAGGGCAGGAATCGGCTGCTCATCACCTAAACATGCAGTCAAACACGTGAAACCTCCTCCAGAAAATGCTCATCATCTCTGACTCTAGTAGGATAAACATTCAAGGCAGCAACAAATCTATACGCCATGCATCATGTGTCATCGCAGGCGAGTAACACCACACACTTCCTTTGACATGATGAGAAAGGTTCACCTTGCTCTCGCCCTCGATTACGATGACTGGAACAGAGGTGGCGGGCCAGCGGTGCTTCGCGGGAAGAGGCTTGTCACAGTTCCACAGGACGATGATCTGAGACAAGGTCATCAGAGGTCATTTCTACTATTAAGGACATTTTATATCATTTACACTACTGTTCAAAAGTTTGGGGTCGGTAAGATTCTGCTCACCTGCGTTTATATGATCAAAAATACAGTAAAATATGAAATATTATTCCAGTGTAAATCAGCTGTTTTCTATGTGAATATATAGTAAAGTGTAATTTATTCCTGTGATCAAAGCTGAATTTATCATCATTACTCCAGTCTTCAGTGTCACATGATCCTTCACAAATCATTCTCGTATGAGGATTTGATGCTCAAGACACATTTATGATTATTATCAGTGTTGAAATGAACTTATCTGAATTACTTTCAATATTAATTTCTTTCCAAAAAAAACAAACACTTTTGAATAGTAGTGAATGTCTTAATATACTGGGTTAAATCATAAAGAAATTATATTACTTAATTTTCCTTTATCACAATATCACAGGTTCATTTCTCTGCTTTGTGGATATTATGTTTTTGGGAACAACATTCCATCCTGTTAGTCTTTTGAACAAAAGGGAAATGACATCATTTTGGAGGGAAAACAACAGGACAAACATCTGTACGCATTAGCAACGGATCTGATGAGTTCTCTGATGCCAGAATAGCAAAATTAACTCTTATAAGCTCTTATAATATTTTGTTCATTTTCTTGCAGTTGTGTAAGCTAGAATTCATAAAGTTCAAGTGTCTGTTTCTGTAAGTCTGATATTTGCATTTATGGATATGAATTATTAACTGCTGCTGAGCTATTTGTTGTTTGCAGAACTAATATTGTTTTATGTCCGATACATTTAGAGCTTATGTATTGCTGAATTGTTGTTATCGTTAACTAAAACTATTAAAAAGATGTTTATTAACTGAAATATAGATTAAATCAAATATAAAAATATTAGATGAAAAAATGAAGATTAGAAACTGAAAGTTTAAGTTGAAGTACTAAAATTATTAAAACAAAAACTGAAATAAATATAAATTAAAGCTAAATATAAATAATTAAAAAAAAAAAAATAACAAAAGTACAAAAAATTACCAAAACTTAGACTGAAATTAAAATGGTAACTGAATAAATGCTATAGTAGTATTTATAAATAATATAATAGTATGTAAATAACACTGACCTGAGCACAGTACTGTGATTTGGCCACAGCCACTAGCAACTTGAAAACCGGTTGAGACTGAGATACGAGAGGCGTGACCGCGTGAATGACGGCTGTGAATTTCTGCTGTGGTTTAATACCTGTGGAGAAGAAGAGCAATATATTTAATCTAGACAATTCATATATATATATAAAACACTGACTCTGTAGCGTAAAATAAATTCTCAACTCAACTCAGCTCAACCAATAGCTAGATTTTGAGGCGTGGCTACTGTAGCAGGTGGAGAGTTTGGGGCGTGGTTACTATAGCAGGTGGAGAGTTTGGGGCGTGGCTACTGTAGCAGGCGGAGAGTTTGGGTCGTGGTTACTGTAGCAGGTGGAGAGTTTGGGGCGTGGCTACTGTAGCAGGTGGAGAGTTTGGGGCGTGGCTACTGTAGCAGGTGGCGAGTTTGGGGAGTGGCTACTGTAGCAGGTGGAGAGTTTGGGGCGTGGTTACTGTAGCAGGCGGAGAGTTTGGGGCGTGGCTACTGTAGCAGGCGGAGAGTTTGGGGCGTGGCTACTGTAGCAGGCGGAGAGTTTGGGGCGTGGTTACTATAGCAGGTGGAGAGTTTGGGGCGTGGCTACTGTAGCAGGCGGAGAGTTTGGGGCGTGGCTACTGTAGCAGGCGGAGAGTTTGGGGCGTGGTTACTATAGCAGGTGGAGAGTTTGGGGCGTGGCTACTGTAGCAGGCGGAGAGTTTGGGTCGTGGTTACTGTAGCAGGTGGAGAGTTTGGGGCGTGGCTACTGTAGCAGGTGGAGAGTTTGGGGCGTGGCTACTGTAGCAGGTGGCGAGTTTGGGGAGTGGCTACTGTAGCAGGTGGAGAGTTTGGGGCGTGGTTACTGTAGCAGGCGGAGAGTTTGGGTCGTGGTTACTGTAGCAGGCGGAGAGTTTGGGGCGTGGCTACTGTAGCAGGTGGAGAGTTTGGGGCGTGGCTACTGTAGCAGGTGGAGAGTTTGGGGCGTGGCTACTGTAGCAGGTGGCGAGTTTGGGGAGTGGCTACTGTAGCAGGTGGAGAGTTTGGGGCGTGGTTACTGTAGCAGGCGGAGAGTTTGGGGCGTGGCTACTGTAGCAGGCGGAGAGTTTGGGGCGTGGCTACTGTAGCAGGATGAGAGTTTGGGGCGTGGCTACTGTAGCAGGCGGAGAGTTTGGGGCGTGGCTACTGTAGCAGGATGAGAGTTTGGGGCGTGGCTACTGTAGCAGGTGGAGAGTTTGGGGAGTGGCTACTGTAGCAGGATGAGAGTTTGGGGCGTGGCTACTGTAGCAGGTGGAGAGTTTGGGGAGTGGCTACTGTAGCAGGTGGAGAGTTTGGGGAGTGGCTACTGTAGCAGGTGGAGAGTTTGGGGCGTGGCTACTGTAGCAGGATGAGAGTTTGGGGCGTGGCTACTGTAGCAGGTGGAGAGTTTGGGGCATGGTTACTATAGCAGGTGGAGAGTTTGGGGCGTGGCTACTGTAGCAGGCGGAGAGTTTGGGGCGTGGCTACTGTAGCAGGCGGAGAGTTTGGGTCGTGGTTACTGTAGCAGGTGGAGAGTTTGGGGCGTGGCTACTGTAGCAGGTGGAGAGTTTGGGGCGTGGTTACTGTAGCAGGTGGAGAGTTTGGGGAGTGGTTACTGGCAGGTGGAGAGTTTGGGGCGTGGTTACTATAGCAGGTGGAGAGTTTGGGGCGTGGCTACTGTAGCAGGTGGAGAGTTTGGGGCGTGGCTACTGTAACAGGTGGAGAGTTTGGGGAGTGGCTACTGTAGCAGGTGGAGAGTTTGGGGCGTGGCTACTGTAGCAGGTGGAGAGTTTGGGGCGTGGCTACTGTTGCAGACGGGTGAGTTTGGGGCGTGGCTACTGTTGCAGACGGGTGAGTTTGAAGCGTGGCTACTGTAGCAGGTGGAGAGTTTGGGGCGTGGCTACTGTAGCAGGTGGAGAGTTTGGGGCGTGGCTACTGTTGCAGACGGGTGAGTTTGGGGCGTGGCTACTGTTGCAGACGGGTGAGTTTGGGGCGTGGCTACTGTAGCAGGTGAAGAGTTTGGGGCGTGGCTACTGTAGCAGATGGGTGAGTTTGGGGCGTGGCTACTGTAGCAGGTGGAGAGTTTGGGGCGTGGCTACTGTAGCAGGTGGAGAGTTTGGGGCGTGGCTACTGTAGCAGGTGGAGAGTTTGGGGCGTGGTTACTGTAGCAGGTGGAGAGTTTGGGGCGTGGCTACTGTAGCAGGTGGAGAGTTTGGGGCGTGGCTACTGTAGCAGGTGGAGAGTTTGGGGCGTGGTTACTGTAGCAGGTGGAGAGTTTGGGGCGTGGTTACTGTAGCAGGTGGAGAGTTTGGGGCGTGGTTACTGTAGCAGGTGGAGAGTTTGGGGCGTGGTTACTGTAGCAGGTGGAGAGTTTGGGGCGTGGCTACTGTAGCAGGTGGAGAGTTTGGGGCGTGGTTACTGTAGCAGGTGGAGAGTTTGGGGCGTGGTTACTGTAGCAGGTGGAGAGTTTGGGGCGTGGCTACTGTAGCAGGCGGAGAGTTTGGGGCGTGGCTACTGTTGCAGACGGGTGAGTTTGGGGCGTGGCTACTGTAGCAGACGGGTGAGTTTGGGGCGTGGCTACTGTAGCAGGTGGAGAGTTTAGGGCGTGGCTACTGTAGCAGGTGGAGAGTTTGGGGCGTGGCTACTGTTGCAGACGGGTGAGTTTGGGGCGTGGCTACTGTAGCAGACGGGTGAGTTTGGGGCGTGGCTACTGTAGCAGGCGGAGAGTTTGGGGCGTGGCTACTGTAGCAGGTTGAGAGTTTGGGGCGTGGCTACTGTAGCAGGTGGAGAGTTTGGGGCGTGGCTACTGTTGCAGATGGGTGAGTTTGGGGCGTGGCTACTGTAGCAGGTGGAGAGTTTGGGGCGTGGCTACTGTTGCAGATGGGTGAGTTTGGGGCGTGGCTACTGTAGCAGGTTGAGAGTTTGGGGCGTGGCTACTGTAGCAGGTGGAGAGTTTGGGGCGTGGCTACTGTAGCAGGTGGAGAGTTTGGGGCGTGGCTACTGTTGCAGGTTGAGAGTTTGGGGCGTGGCTACTGTAGCAGATGGAGAGTTTGGGGCGTGGCTACTGTTGCAGATGGGTGAGTTTGGGGCGTGGCTACCGTAGCAGGTTGAGAGTTTGGGGCGTGGCTACTGTAGCAGGCGAAGCCAGAGGTTGTTCAATCGCTGTGGGGCCATGACTGATGCGTCACTTACCAAGTACGGCGTAGAAGAAGGGGAAGTCGCCCAGATTGGAGGAGTATTGTGGCAGGGTGAAGAGTCCTCCTGGCAGCCGGTTCCACATCAGCGTGCTGCGGCCGTTGTGCTGCAACACACGGTCCTGGATGATCTGGAAGAGGACATCCAGAAAGTTTTCGGAGCCCTTTAATAACTTCTCTGAATCACTGCAGTTCATTAGAGCTATTACACAGTGTACAAACCAGACGAGATGTGATAAGATTCCAGCGACAGGCAATTTGTCTGTCCACATCAAATGCGACAAAATCAATCAAAAATCACAGCCAATCAGAAGAGTGTGTGGGCAGAGTCTCTCTGGAAGCGCATTGCACTCGCAACTAAATCAATAATCAAATGTATAAATATTATATAATTTAAACATTACTGAAAGTACATACTGAGTCACTGATACAGTATTTCTCATAGAATACACCTGTTTGTTCACAGTTCTTGTTTCCTTTAATTTATTTTCAAGATCTGAGGTGAATTCCACTGTCGCTGTCCATACACACTTCAGAATCTCACCGGAAGAAGAAGGTCATACTCTTTTATGAGTACTGTGAATTCTGGCATACTACTCTTGTCACTTACTGTTTTTCACCTACTATATAGTAGGGAAGTATGCGATTTCATTAGACAAACATTCACAAGGCTCAAATTTCATGAGCGTTTAAAGAGCCTAACTTTCATAAACATGAGGCCAGCTGAAGCAAAGCCATGTTTATTCGGACACATATTAATGCTTGGTACCACAGATCCACCCTCCAAGACCTGACCCGGGTGTCCTCTTACACACCAACAGCAATCCAGCACATCTCAGAGCTTAAACACTTCCTCCGGGGAGAAGTGTGTGAAACCAGAGCCTGAGACCGGCCAGATGGAGCTCCGTTTTCATTCAGGAATAGCTCCCGACATGACTGATCACATGCAATTCATTCTATTTGGAGGGTAAAAGAATTTGTGCAAAAAAACGAGAAATTATATTAAGCCTATTTTTGTACTGTGCCATTATATGAGGAGGAGGTGTTTTATATAATTCTCATTATGGTATTTATTATTAAATATTTATACATAATGAGAATTTGTTGCATTTATGCTAATTTTAGGCTACTAAATAAATCATGTGCCTGGATGATTCTCATTATAGTATTATCATTAAATCATTTAAAATGATGAGTTACAAACCCATAATTACATCTGATTCCAGATGCATTACAGTAATGAGAACTGTGGAGTGAAAATGTACTCAGTAATCATGAAAATATTCACAATGCAAAAATCTTAATGGTCATAAAATGAGCTTCATTTTCTGCAAAATATAATTTGGTTTTAGGGTAAATGATGACCCGGACAAGTTTTTGCGGGATTCATCCGACCGGTCGTTAAGACTTGATGGCCTCGTGTCTTGAACGCATTGATCAGTTGCTTACCTCCAATGTAGTGAGCACAATTTTCTCCACCGAAGAGAAGTACGCTTCCCACAAGAACTGCGTCTGCTGGCGGAGAGACAGAATGCGATCCTGATGGATGGAGCGAACCGTCGATGGAATCTGTGAGAAGAAGGGAGCAGTGTGATAATGTTTTGTCTACTTGACAGGCCTTTCCAATCAAAGGCACCAGTTAAAAAATAACTGAAGATTATCCCTGTGGACGGAGCACTCAGACAAACTGAGCTTTACCAGTAAGTAAAGGAAGGTTCAAGAGTAAATTAAAGGAACAGTTCACCCAAAAACGTCAAAAGTCTTTTTATTCACTCTTACTTCAGGATATATGTGATTGAGGAGTGGGCTATAGGGGGTCGGCACCTGAGCAGTTGCTATGCGGTTACTAAGGAGATGCCAGGGTGTTGCTAGGTAGTTGGAATGATAGAGCGAACCATAGATAGATAGAATGAATGATGGGTGGGTGGATGGATGGAATGATAGAACGATGGATGGATCGAACGATAGATAGATAGATAGATAGATAGATAGATAGATAGATAGATAGATAGATAGATAGATGGATGGATAGATGGATGGATGGATGGGTGGAATGATAGAACGATGGATGGATAGATAGACAGGTGTGTGTGTTTATTAATATCTCTCTTCACTGTAAACACTGACGGCCCTTGAGGAAGATTTCCTTCACTGATATGTGACTGGCCGATTCCTCTTCCTTTAGTCGAGGCGTTCGGCGCCGCACGAGAGTGTGTTCAGTGCAGAACCCGTCACTTCTCTCAGCACTGAGTCTTTCTGCCGCGGGCCGTGAACCGGCGAGGCCAAGAGTCCCTTCAATTACAAAGAAACAAGCCCTTGCTCTGAGTCTCTGGAGGCCTGCAGACGCCACTGAGAGCGGCACTCCTGCCCTGCTGACTACCATGTGACATTACAACCATTTCATTCATTTATAGGGAAGTCTTGAGGTTAAAACATATTAAGCAACATATAAACATGTCTCCGGCACAAAACCTTCCATGATTATGATGCCTTCTGAGATAATCGGAGGCAACACTAGATTGCATTTCAGTTAAGATGCTGCCCATATAGACAGCCGGCCAGATTTGTAAAAGAGCTGTTGTTTGAGACATCAGGAACACGCAGGAGGAGAAAGATCGAGACAGAATGAGTCCTGATATATGTGTCAGTCGTACCTGCAGGAGAAGTCTCTCGTCCCCAATGACAGCAGCCGTACGCCAGTCGATGATCTCTGAGAAGGGAAGCTCCCAGCCGTTACTGAGCATGACGGGTACACAAGCGGCCTGCACACACACACACACACACACAGGCAAGTTAAAACAGGCTGAAGAAAAATAAAGCAAGCGTCATGAAAATTTTATTAGTGTCTTGGAGTGGAAAGTCTGAAAGCCGGAGAAGCTCTGACTGAAGAATCACGGCTTATCAGATCAGTCGTGTCTCTGTTCCATCCGGAGCACTAAGAAATCTGGGAAACACACACACAGCGTGACACACAGCCCGTCTGAACCGAGGACTCGTGGGGCACAACAATGAGAACGAGGACAAGAGATAATCATCAAGGATACGCTAGAAGGGCTGGGAGGCAGTCAAAATATCCTCAAAATAAATGTGATATATATTAATAAATCAATTACATTTATATATTCAATATGTAATATATATATGTAATGTTTATAATATAAAATATCATTATACATTATATTATATAACATTATATATTGAATACACACCGGGGGTGAACACTTTCTGTGTTCACAGTTTCACTGCTCAGGACAAACAAGAGACTCAAGAACAACCATCACAAAACACACACACAGCCGTGGATCATCAGGGAACGACACACACACTCTCTCACATACACACACACAGCCGTGGATCATCAGGGAACGACACACACACACTCACACACACACAGCCGTGGATCATCAGGGAACGACACACACACACTCACACACACACAGCCGTGGATCATCAGGGAACGACACACACACTCTCACACACACACACACACACACAGCCGTGGATCATCAGGGAACGACACACACACACACACTCACACACACACAGCCGTGGATCATCAGGGAACGACACACACACTCTCTCACATACACACACACAGCCGTGGATCATCAGGGAACGACACACACACTCTCACACACACACACACACACACACACACACACACACACACACACACACACACACACACACACAGCCGTGGATCATCAGGGAACGACACACTAAATGACTAAAACATTTTTTATGTAAAATATCTTATTCAGGACTGGACTAAATAAAAAATAACATGCATTTTGTATGATCTCTCTTATTTTGTTAAAATTATTCACAGATTCTGCAAAAGGTTCACATACTTTTTTTTCATAACATTTATTACATTTATTTATGATTTATTTATATTATGTATTTTATATATAGGGCTGTGCAACAATGAAATTATCTATTTTTTTTTATATAATTGTTGTTTATTATATAAAATGAAATATATATAGGAGAAATATGGCAAAGTCAGTTCAATGTGCCACACTTCCTGCTGCTTCCTGTTTCCAGCAGGTGGTGCTTTGACTATAATTGAATATTGCCATGTAGATGTCTTCAGGCCAGGACTATTATCAAACATGTGAAGTTTAGGGTAGATCAGACATTGTATGCCTGAGTTACAACAACTTCCTGTTTCGTGGCTTAAATCGCATACATTAGCACTTAGCCACGTGTTGTATGATTTAATGTGTTTCTAGCATGTTTGGTACTTCATGGCATATTTAAACGAGTTTCTGGGAGTGAATTATAGTGTAAAGCATGCCATTTCCTGTTGCCAGCAGGTGGCGCTATGACTAACTAATATTGGCATGTAGATGTCTTCAGGCCAGGACTCTTATCAAACATGTGAAGTTTGGGGCGTATCGGAGATTGTATGCCTGCCTTACAACAGCTTCCTGTGTCATGGCCAAACATCAGACTTTGACAGGTCGCCACGGACACGCCCTTCAGGGAAAACTCAAGATCATCACAATTTAACATCACCAAGACCTTAAGATTAGACTGACCAAAGATGATGTTGTTCTGGTTAAATCTCAATGAGGAGTTAATCAGTGTAAAACATGGCTTTTCCTGTTGCCCACAGGTGGCGCTATGGCTGTAACTGAATATTGGCGTGTAGATGTGTTCAGGCCAGGACTCTAATAATACATGTGAAGTTTGGGGCAGATCGGACATTGTATGTCCGAGTTACAACAACTTCCTGTTTCATGGCGAAACATCAGACTTTGTCAGGCCGCCACGGACACGCCCTTCAGGGAAAACTCAAGATCTTCACAATTTAACACACAATTTTGCAAAGAAAAATCAAAATATTTCACTTCCTGTTGGTTTTCAGATTTCGTATCAGGAGACTTTTTTGTAGGTATTGGGCTGTTACATGTGTCTACCGAATTTCATACCTGTACATGAAACGTAGCGGGAGGGGCACTTCGTTGAAATGTTGTAGGTGGCGCTATCGAGCAATTTTGCCATGCCTAATTCTGAAAATCATAAGTAGATGTCTTCAGGCCAGGACTCTTATCAAACATATGAAGTTTGGGGCAGATCGGACATTGTATGCCTGACTTACAACAGCTTCCTGTGTCATGGCGAAACATCAGACTTTGTCAGGCCGCCACAGAAACGCCCTTCAGCAAAAACTCAAGATCTTCGCAATTTAATGTTGCAAAGGCCTTTAGATTAGACTGACCAAATATGATGTTGATCTGGTTAAATCACTATGAGGAGTTAATCACATTGTAAAACATGGCATTTCCTGTTGCTAGTAGGTGGCGCTATGACTGTAACTGAATATTGGCGTGTAGATGTGTTCAGGCCAGGACTATTATCAAACATGTGAAGTTTGGGGCGTATCGGAGATTGTATGCCTGCCTTACAACAGGTTCCTGTGTCATGGCCAAACATCAGACTTTGACAGGCCGCCACGGACACGCCCTTCAGGGAAAACTCAAGATCTTTGCAATTTAACATCACCAAGGCCTTTAGATTAGACTGTGCAAATATGATGATGATCTGATTAAATCTCTAGGAGGAGTTCGTTAAAGTACAACGTCTGGAAATTGCAAAATTTGCAAAAATTTTGCAAAAAAAAAATCAAAATATCTCACTTCCTGTTGGTTTTCAGATTTCGTACCAGGAGACTTTTTTGTAGGTATTGGGCTGTTACATGTGTCTACCGAATTTCATACCTGTACGTGAAACGTAGCGGGAGGGGTACTTCGTTGAAATGTTGTAGGTGGCGCTATCGAGCCATTTTGCCACGCCTAATTCTGAAACTCATATCAGACGTAAATTTTCACCACTTATGACGCGTGTGCAGAGTTTCATGAGTTTTCGAGCATGTTTAGGACATCAAAAATACGATTCATTTGGGAGAAGAATAATAATAGGCTGAGCAATTCCAATAGGGTCCTCACACCATCGGTGCTCGGGCCCTAATAATAATAATAATAATAATAATAATAATAATTCGGTACTCTGGTATATATTCAGAGTATTATCTGATGTCATCGCTGCACCTCAACAGAACTTTATATTAAGGAAATAATACAAAACCCAGTATTTCCAAGCATAACCGCGTGTGTTTGTCCAGTTGTCCGGTCCCTAATCTGTTAAGCTGTTCCCCCTCTGACCTCCCCTCATCTCTAATATCATCCTGCTGTCATGAACTAATCCTTGCAGTGTCATTAACCAGCCCTTCAATCTGCTGAAATACATACAGACAATACAGCCGAGAGCTAAAGCCGCAGACACAAACGCACATGTGCATCATATAGCCCTCGAAAACCTCCGCTAGGCAATCCTTATCACCCATACATCTCAAAACACAATATATGATGGCCTGTTAAGCCTCATGTCTGCACAACGCCAGACAACCTGAAAGAGCACAGTCACACTCCCACACAATAGACATTACACCAGCATAAGCATCACAGAATAGTATATTTATATACACCAATCAGGCATAACATTATGACCCTAATATTGTGTTGGCCCCCTTTGGCTGCCAAAACAGCCCTGACCCGTCGAGGCATGGACTCCACTAGACCCCTGAAGGTGTGCTGTGTTATCTGGCACCAAGATGTTAGCAGCAGATCCTTTAAGTCCTGTAAGTTGCGAGGTGGGGCCTCCATGGATCGGACTTGTTTGTTCAGCACATCCCACAGATGCTCGATTGGATTGAGATCTGGGGAATTTGGAGGCCAAGTCAACACCTCAAACTCGTTGTTGTGCTCCTCAAACCATTCCTGAACCATTTGTGCTTTGTGACAGGAGCATTATCCTGCTGAAAGAGCCACAGCCACCAGGGAATACCGTTTCCATGAAAGGGTGTACATGGTCTGCAACAATGCTTAGGTAGGTGGTACGTGTCAAAGTAACATCCACATGAATGGCAGGACCCAAGGTTTCCCAGCAGAACATTGCCCAAAGCATCACACTGCCTCCGCCGGCTTGCCTTCTTCCCATAGTGCATCCTGGGGCCATGTGTTCCCCAGGTAAGCGACGCACACGCACCCGGCCATCCACGTGATGTAAAAGAAAACGTGATTCATCAGACCAGGCCACCTTCTTCCATTGCTCCGTGGTCCAGTTCTGATGCTCACGTGCCACTGTTGGTGCTTTCGGCGGTGGACAGGGGTCAGCATGGGCACCCTGACTGGTCTGCGGCTATGCAGCCCCATACGCAACAAACTGCGATGCACTGTGTATTCTGACACCTTTCTATCAGAACCAGCATTAACTTCTTGAGCAATTTGAGCTCCAGTAGCTCGTCTGTTTGATCGGACCACACGGGCCAGCCTTCGCTCCCCACGTGCATCAATGAGCCTTGGCCGCCCATGACCCTGTCGCCGGTTCACCACTGTTCCTTCCTTGGAGCACTTTTGATAGATACTGACCACTGCAGAC
The DNA here is from genome assembly GCA_039654105.1 of Coreius guichenoti. Classification (NCBI taxonomy): domain Eukaryota; kingdom Metazoa; phylum Chordata; class Actinopteri; order Cypriniformes; family Gobionidae; genus Coreius; species Coreius guichenoti. The sequence continues at coordinate 737,792 of CM077176.1, forward strand.
CGGGAACACCCCACAAGAGCTGCAGTTTTGGAGATGCTCTGACCCAGTCGTCTAGCCATCACAATTTGTCAAATTCGCTCAAATCCTTACGCTTGCCCATTTTTCCTGCTTCTAACACATCAACTTTGAGGACAAAATGTTCACTTGCTGCCTAATATATCCCACCCACTAACATGTGCCGTGATGAAGAGATAATCAGTGTTATTCACTTAACCGGTCATAATGTTATGCCTGATCGGTGTATATTAGCAATAGGAACTGACTGTAAATATGTACCTGCAGAGCCTCCAGGAAACGGAAAGAGCCCAGGCGGCGTCCTCTAGGCACGAGACAGAAAGTGGAGTTATGCAGCATTTCTTTATAGTCGTACCTGGTGAGGAAAAGAAGGAAGTATATATTAAGAACCATCGAAAACATCCTGGTGCAAGAAAACAGGAGGCGCACATCCTATTCATATGGAAAATCAGTTAGCGCTCATCACATCTGACACAGATGGCATGAAAACACTCATACAGTACATGCACTGTAAAAAAGCAACTATTTTTTAGTTTACAGGATATTTTGAGTCATGTGAAAAACTCAGAAATGAGTCTGAATGTTCAGATGTACTGAACAACACTGGGGGGTTTGTGAGTTTTCCTGCATGTATTGCATTGCAGCATAAATAAATTATGTGGTTATAGGATTTTTGTTCACCGTTATTGTTTGTCAGAGTTTGGAGATGTTCTCACAGATCTAAAGGTCAAAGTACCACAAAAAGCCAAAATAGCAACACTGTCTAGCTATATTCATTTAAATATTTTAAAGAACAGAATACTGCATATCCCAATGAAATAGAGCATTATTACATTTTTATAAAAGAATATGAAGATATTTTTTTTTAATTAAAACAATGTGAATGGATGGACTGTGCATGATAAGATCAGTAAAGCACATTAAGAAAGAAAATACAGTGAATTTGGTTTTCATGTTGGCTATAAATTAATGTACTACATTTCCTCAAACTGCCATTTTTAAAAAAACATAAAAAAATATAAAATATAGCCTATATATATATAAAAAAAATCTCACAATAAAATAAAAGAAATATCTATATTATATAAAAAGTAAAGTAATTTAAATTTAATATACATATATATCATATAAACAAGTAATTTTAAATAATCATATAAAATATAATTTAAATGATAAGTAAATTTGGCTATAAAATAAATTATATATTTAATTTGGCACCACTTGCTAAATTAAACATGCAATGTAATATGTGACAGCAAAATAGCAAATGTTTACACTGAAATCTTACACATAGCATTTAAAAGAACTTCTGTTGAACGCTTGAATCTGATTGGTTGACGAACGTTCTAAGGTGTGCAATTATTTTCAGGGAAACGCACAGATAAAGTAGTTCCAGCAGGTTTTGACCGCAGTTCCATATCACTACGCCAAATGATTTCAGTTATTTCAAAGCTCTTCACAGCCGACAACAGCAAAAGAACCAAAACCCACAGCGACACTGAACAACCAAAGAAATATAGTAAACAATAGGATAAAAACCACAAATTATTTCCATGTTTTTCCCACAAAATTACGTTTTATTATGAACGGAAAGCACATACTCTTTCTCTTACTCAAACACACACTCGCACAGAAACGTGTTGTCAGCGCCACTCTGACAGCGTGTCCTAACCAGACACGATGCGATAAGATTCCAGCGTCAAGCAATTTGTATGTCCACACCAGACGCGGCGCGACTACGAGATGCAACAAAATCAATCAAAAGCCACAGCCAATCAGAACAGCGTGTGGGCGGGCTCTCGCGCCAGAGATTAATATTGACGGCACTCGCTTACGCTTTTCGACTTTCTCCGTTTGTGTAAATCCACTTGGGGTTTTGAGTATTTATTTTTTCCCACATTAATTTCACACATGTCTAGTACAATTATGTGGTTTTGTTTCATTAATACAGTGTGTACTTTTTTTCTTGATTTACCCCGAAAGAATGGAACTGAAATGTGACAACATGCCCCATAGGTGGGGTACATTATAACATGACCAAATGACAGCTTAAAATGTTACCTGATCTAATAAAAAAAATATCCATGACAAACTAAAATATTTTGTCAGTAAAATACAATTATTAACTTTTTCGAATAAAAATAATGGCATTTTTTAATCAATAAAAATAAACAAATTTTTGAGTTTGACAACAAACACACCTCAAAACACAGCTATACAGCATATAAAGCATTTCTGAACATTGACTCACAGTCTTTATTCACATTTTTCTCATGGTTTCTCAATAGAATTCATAAAAGTATAGAATATAATATCACAGTTCTAATAGGGGCTCGTTGTAACGCAATGTGACAACATGCCCCACCTGCACAACTGGGATTAACCCCGGCTCGTGTCTCCTGCTGTTAGATCAGCGTTAAAGAACTATCTCAACTGTTAAATAACAGATATAAGATTACAATAATATCAGATTTGTCTAGTTTTAAATAAACAAAAAACAGATGAAAAATTAATGCAAGTAAGAAATTTACTTTTGCTATGGTTAAATAAATGTTCAGTGATATCTTTCAAAGATTTTTGAATTTTGACGCAATTTTTTTCTCTATATACTGTTGATATGGCAGCTAGTAAATACACTAAGTTTCGTCATCCTGGCATGTGTGGAAAGTGTTGTGTGTTACAACTAACCCGCATTAGGTTGTGCCCCGCTCTCCTCTACATGCCATTTCTTACTAGCGAGGTAATAACGGCGCTGTTCTTGAAGCAGATAAACTTACAGTTTCACTATCAGTAGAGACGCTGGTAATTCACACACGCTCGATCTCTCTCTCTCTCATAACTGCATTAATAACTGTATTAGTCTGCTATCAGTGGCTCAAACCTCCGTTACGAGCTCTAAAATGATGTTTTTGAATTAGCAGCGGAGGTTTGAGATGACATACGTAAGAAATTATTCCAACACACAAGAGCGTTCAAGGACAAAACCTGAGAAAAGTCTTGAAATAAAACATCTGAACAATGTCTTGAGGTGTGGTAACCGTTGTGTAAGCAGAATAATTGACTCTGGTCTGTTGAATTATTAGAAAATAATGCACACCTGAGGTGTAACAGCATTACTATCTCGGGTGTGCACACAACAGTACATTAGTAGCTAAAGTTTTAAACATATTGGCATTTTTCTTGCAACCAAGATGTTTGTAGCTATAGATGCATTGGTCATACAGTGGGGAGAACAAGTATTTGATACACTGCCGATTTTGCAGGTTTGCCCACTTACAAAGCATGTAGAAGTCTGTAATTTTTATCATAGGTACTCTTCGACTGTGAGTGACGGAATCCAGAAAATCACATTGTATGATTTTTAAATAATTAATTTGCATTTTATTGCATGACATAAGTATTTGATCACCTACCAACCAGTAAGAATTCCGGCTCTCACAGACCTGTTAGTTTTTCTTTAAGAAGCCCTCCTGTTCTCCACTCATTACCTGTATTAACTGCACCTGTTTGAACTCGTTACCTGTATAAAAGACACCTGTCCACACACTCAATCAAACAGACTCCAACCTCTCCACAATGGCCAAGACCAGAGAGCTGTGTAAGGACATCAGGGATAAAATTGTAGACCTGCACAAGGCTGGGATGGGCTACAGGACAATAGGCAAGCAGCTTGGTGAGAAGGCAACAACTGTTGGCGCAATTATTAGAAAATGGAAGAAGTTCAAGATGACGTCAATCTCCCTCAGTCTGGGGCACCATGCAAGATCTCACCTCGTGGGGCATCAACGATCATGAGGAAGGTGAGGGATCAGCCCAGAACTACACGGCAGGACCTGGTCAATGACCTGAAGAGAGCTGGGACCACAGTCTCAAAGAAAACCATTAGTAACACACTACGCCGTCATGGATTAAAATCCTGCAGCGCACGCAAGGTCCCCCTGCTCAAGCCAGCGCATGTCCAGGCCCGTCTGAAGTTTGCCAATGACCATCTGGATGATCCAGAGGAGGAATGGGAGAAGGTCATGTGGTCTGATGAGACAAAAATAGAGCTTTTTGGTTTAAACTCCACTCGCCGTGTTTGGAGGAAGAAGAAGGATGAGTACAACCCCAAGAACACCATCCCAACCGTGAAGCATGGAGGTGGAAACATCATTCTTTGGGGATGCTTTTCTGCAAAGGGGACGGGACGACTGCACCGTATTGAGGGGAGGATGGATGGGGCCATGTATCGCGAGATCTTGGCCAACAACCTCCTTCCCTCAGTAAGAGCATTGAAGATGGGTCGTGGCTGGGTCTTCCAGCATGACAACAACCCGAAACACACAGCCAGGGCAACTAAGGAGTGGCTCCATAAGAAGCATCTCAAGGTCCTGGAGTGGCCTAGCCAGTCTCCAGACCTGAACCCAATAGAAAATCTTTGGAGGGAGCTGAAAGTCCGTATTGCCCAGCGACAGCCCCGAAACCTGAAGGATCTGGAGAAGGTCTGTATGGAGGAGTGGGCCAAAATCCCTGCTGCAGTGTGTGCAAACCTGGTCAAGAACTACAGGAAACGTATGATCTCTGTAATTGCAAACAAAGGTTTCTGTACCAAATATTAAGTTCTGCTTTTCTATGTATCAAATACTTATGTCATGCAATAAAATGCAAATTAATTACTTAAAAATCATACAATGTGATTTTCTGGATTTTTGTACCTATGATAAAAATTACAGACTTCTACATGCTTTGTAAGTGGGCAAACCTGCAAAATCGGCAGTGTATCAAATACTTGTTCTCCCCACTGTATATAAAACTGTGTATTTGTGTGAGACAACATGGTGTTAAAAAGGGTTACAGACATTTAGCTTTATAATATGAAGTGTGCACAGACAGTCAGGAGAGAGCTCTTAGAAATCCCCGTTCACGCTCTTGACCTCTCGACCTCTGCTTTGTACGCTCGCCGTGCGCTGCGGTGGGATAAAAGCTTCAGCAAATGCTCGGAGCAGCGTTTCAGTCGGCACTTGGATTAAGGGGCTGTTTGGAATTCCTAACGCGACATTCCTCCTCTTCTGCCTGTCCGCCCCGAGCCCGTCTTACCCTCCCCTCTCCTCTCTTACACATTCTCCCCGGCGCTCCCACGTTCTCCGTTCCCTCTCCTCTGTTTCTCCAATGAGTAATCAGTGATGCTGTGCATTCTGATGCGTGGCCCCTGAGGTCTTCCTTCACCTCTGCTCTTCAGGCCTGCGGACAGCCAGACACAAACTGCACGGGTTTGAGACGAAGATTGAGGTTGAGAGTCTGCAGGTGTTGTTGGATGTGGGATTGACCTCGCCTGACCTGTTGGCTCAGTAGGCAACCTGATATAGGGCGTCTGAAAATAGGGCAGGGTGATGCACTCAAAAGACTTCATAATTCGTCAGAAGCGCAGGTCATTGTGTGCTAATATTTTTAATATGACTCCTAAAGTCCCCATGAAATCAAGTTTTTTGTCTTTTGATCGAGTCTCCGCAGACCAGAAAACGGACCCGTTTGAATTCTGCACAGAATGCTGTGTTTTAAAACGATATGGAGGAGATCAGGAGAAGAAACAGTTAGAGATTAGGAGGAAACTGTGGCTTTACCGAGCGCAAGCTGTGATATAAACGAAACGCTATTGGCTATTTTAAAAAAGGGGAGGAGCTGCTTGATATGTCCCGCCCTGTCTTCCTGTTTCAGTGGAAATTACGTCAACACACTGAATAATGCTGCGCGTTTCAATTTCCATGTGTTTGCGATGAAACTCAACATGAAAGCAAAGAAATCTAGGGTGGGATTGATTTTATTGATCACAAATCTGGATCTGGAAAAGTGAACACACACACTAGAGTGGAGCTGATGAATGGAATGATCATTAAACGGTAACTCTGTGACTATATCAACATGCAACATCGTTGAAGAAAAAAGACAAGACTAGAATGTACTTAAAAAAATAAAAACATAACCAAAATCCCTCTTTGTTTTTGTCGAAGAGAGGAGACAAGATATTACGGACTGTTTTTAACAAGCCGTTACAAGCTTTCATGCTTGCGGTTACCAGATGTCAAGATTTTAAATCCTCAATCAGAGCTTTGCTATTAAAAATATAATTTTCTATATAAAATATAACATTTTCTGCAGAGTGTTTTAAAGATTAGACTAGACCAGACTAAACTAGACTACACCAGACCAGACTAGACTAAACTAGACTACACCAGACCAGACTAGACTAAACTAGACTACACCAGACCAGACTAGACTAAACTAGACGACACCAGACCAGACTAGACTAGACTAGACTAAACTAGACTACACCAGACCAGACCAGACTAGACTAAACTAGACCACACTAGAACAGACCAGACTAGACTAAACTAGATTACACCAGAACAGACCAGACTAAACTAGACTACACCAGACCAGACCAGACTAGACTAAACTAGACTACACCAGACCAGACTAGACTAAACTAGATTACACCAGAACAGACCAGACTAAACTAGACTACACCAGACCAGACCAGACTAGACTAAACTAGACTAAACTAGACTACACCAGACTAGACTAGACTAAACTAGACTACACCAGACCAGACTAGACTAAACTAGACTACACCAGACCAGACTAGACTAGACTAAACTAGACGACACCAGACCAGACTAGACTAGACTAAACTAGACTAAACCAGACCAGATTAGACTAAACTAGACTACACCAGAACAGAACAGAACAGACCAGACTAGACTAAACTAGATTACACCAGACCAGACCAGACTAGACTAAACTAGACTACACCAGACCAGACTAGACTAAACTAGACTACACCAGACCAGACCAGACCAGACTAAACTAGACTATACCAGACCAGACCAGACTAGACTAAACTAGATTACACCAGACCAGACCAGACTAGACTAAACTAGATTACACCAGACCAGACCAGACTAAACTAGACTACACCAGACCAGACCAGACTAGACTACACCAGACCAGACTAGACTAGACTAAACTAGACTACACCAGACCAGACACGACTAGACTAAACTAGACTACACCAGACCAGACCAGACTAGACTAGACGACACTAGACCAGACTAGACCAGACTAAACTAGACTAGACTACACCAGACCAGACTAGACTAAACTACACCAGACCAGACCAGACTAGACTAGACTAAACTAGACTACACCAGACCAGACTAGACTAAACTAGACGACACCAGACCAGACCAGACTAGACTAAACTGGACTAGACTACACCAGACCAGACCAGACCAGACTAGACTAAACTAGACTAGACTACACCAGACCAGACTAGACTAAACTAGACTACACCAGACCAGACCAGACTAGACTAAACTAGACTACACCAGACCAGACCAGACTAGACTAAACTAGACTACACCAGACCAGACTAGACTAGACTAAACTAGACTACACCAGAACAGACCAGACTAGACTAAACTAGACGACACCAGACCAGACCAGACTAGACTAAACTAGACGACACCAGACCAGACCAGACTAAACTAGACTACACCAGACCAGACCAGACTAGACTAAACTAGACTACACCAGACCAGACTAGACTAGACTAAACTAGACTACACCAGAACAGACCAGACTAGACTAAACTAGACGACACCAGACCAGACCAGACTAGACTACACCAGACCAGACCAGACTAGACTAGACTAAACTAGACGACACCAGACCAGACTAGACTAAACTAGACTAAACCAGACCAGATTAGACTAAACTAGACTACACCAGAACAGAACAGACCAGACTAGACTAAACTAGATTACACCAGACCAGACCAGACTAGACTAAACTAGACTACACCAGACCAGACTAAACTAGACGACATCAGACCAGACCAGACTAGACTAAACTAGACACTAGACCAGACTAGACCAGACTAAACTAGACTAGACTACACCAGACCAGACTAGACTAAACTAGACTACACCAGAACAGACCAGACTAGACTAAACTAGATTACACCAGACCAGACCAGACTAAACTAGACTACACCAGACCAGACCAGACTAGACTAAACTAGACTACACCAGACCAGACTAGACTAAACTAGACTACACCAGACCAGACTAGACTAGACTACACCAGAACAGACCAGACTAGACTAAACTAGATTACACCAGACCAGACCAGACTAAACTAGACTACACCAGAACAGACCAGACTAGACTAAACTAGATTACACCAGACCAGACCAGACTAAACTAGACTAAACCAGACCAGATTAGACTAAACTAGACTACACCAGAACAGACCAGACTAGACTAAACTAGATTACACCAGACCAGACCAGACCAGATTAGACTAAACTAGACTACACCAGACCAGACCAGACTAGACTAAACCAGACCAGACTAGAATAAACTAGACTACACCAGACCAGACCAGACTAGACTAAACTAGACTAAACCAGACCAGACAAGACTAAACTAGACTACACCAGACCAGACTAGACTAGACTAGACTAAACTAGACTACCCCAGACCAGAACAGATGAGACTAGACTAAACTAGATAATAAAAGACAAGATAATAAAAATAATTTAAAAAGTAAAAAGGACTGCAAACCATTCGTTGAGGGCTGAACGATCTGGGATTTTTTTTTCTTCAGTTTGGGTGTTCACACTTTGGTTTGCCCTTTACAAGACCTAGCACAAACCTCTTTCAGTAACCATAAAAACATCCCTCCACTTGAGTGCGCATGGGCCACATTCCCACTGTTTTTGACCAATTCAGTATAAAATAATAATAATGATTTTGATTAATATTAAATAATATATTAAAATAAGAATAAAATGTAATATTGTATGAGTTGTACTGTAAAATAAGAAATATTCTATACAATAATTTTATTAATTTTAAAGTACAACTGTAAAATAACAATACTAATATTTATTATATCTGAATTTATTTATTTCCAAATGCTAACCATCAAGCTTTTATTTTGACAGGTTGCCGAGTTACACTTTGAATGTGGGCAGCATGCGGTGAAGAACTAGAATTATGGGATGCATGTGTGTGGATGACCAATTTTATTAATTTGTGCTCGTTATATTATATTTATTTCAATAAATCACAGTTTATAGCCATTTATTACTTTCCATATCACAATATTGATTGAAATCTCATGCAGCACATCAATGGAATCTTTCCTTTGCGTTCTTTAGATGTTTAATGTTCTTCACACTCAGGAAAAAAATGGTTCTTTTAAGGACTGTTCGCTGAAAGGTACTTTTGGGAACCAAAAATGGTTCTTCTACGGCATTTCTGCGAAACCCCCCTTTTGAAGCCTTTATTTGTAAGAGTTTTAATCAGCGACTGTGCGGCGTGCTCGGCTGCTGTAAGGAAAGCGTGGCGTCGACGTTGAAGGTGCGTCTGCAAACTGCCATCGTGGGTCGGCGGACGGCGCTCACCCAATGCAAACCTCCTCTATCAAGTTGACAAGCGTGCAAGAGGCATCAGAAAACACTGGAACTAGAAACGCAGGCAGGCAAACCGTCTAAGAATTGTCTTTTATGTTTATATTTGGAATTGTTGCCATAGCAGCAGGTCGGCATTTGTGCCTTAAATCAGATTAGTGGAAATGAGAGCTGCTGGTTTCACCAAACGCTGCCAACCTGCTTGTAATGACTGTGTAATCAGAACAAGAACAAACCCGTACTTAACGCCGTGTCCCAACACACACAACTCCATGAACTTGTTACAACCGTTTCAACATCAACAGAAGAACTGGAGATACAGAGTCTTTGAGTCTCTTGTGGATGACTGTAAATTCACGGCTGCCATCTGGGAGGCGGCATGACAGCATATGCCCTTATAATACAGATTTATGATGCTGCATTCTGTCTTATTAAAGTCTAGCCACATAATATAATAAAGTGTCTTGTCTCCTCATGTGTGGCTTAATGTACAAACCCCACGGATACAAACAGCACATTTGGTAAGAAACTAGGACACATAGTCACAAGGTCTTCTTCTCTCCAGACTCAGGAAAAGTCGTAACTTTCATCGGAGTTACTTCTGACTGGGGCTAAAGGCTGAAGGCTAAAGGTTGCCGAAGAGTTTATCCACACTGCCGTGACAGATGGTCCAGATAGATGTCTGGCCTCAAGGGCAAATACAGCTGATTAATTATCCACTGCAGACGGTGTCATTAATCATAACCACTAGTTAATATCATCCTGCGCTGTCCTGTAATTACGCTGGGAATTCACACTCGGGTCTTAGGAAACATGGGATTTATTCTCCGAGCTGCCATCATCAAAACAACTACAAATCAACAATCCAGGTGTCTTTATTAGGAGGAAACAGCTGAATTACACTCCTTCCCCGGGTTCAACAAGAACACTTGATGCATGCTACTAAATCGTGATATGGCTTAGTGCATAAATAAATGTATGCGCTGGTTTCAGAGTGAAGCGTGACACACACCTGATATGATGAGCTGTGTGTGTGTAAATGAACACAGTGCAAAGCTTCACTCTGAAACCAGCAGTGCATATTGATATTTGCCGGCAACCCGTCAAAACAAAAAAATTGATAGGTTACCGTTATAAAATAAAGAAATTTAGCTGTTATTATTAGTATTGTAATTTTATAATATTAGTATTAATTAATTTCATTACTCAATTTTTATTTGCGTTATTACAATATATTTATAGTTTATATATATTTTTTTGTTTAATATTCTTTTAATAATAATCACAATAAAATCATAATAATAATTATTTTATAGTCATATTGAATTGTCAAAAACAGTGAAAATATGGCATTTAACACATTTTTCAAAAAAATATGGTGTAGGATTTAAAATTTTAATTCAGAAATTGCTAGTAAATTTTACAAATAATTACAAAAAAAACTTACAAACTTCAAAGAATATTTTTACTACGGTGATGCTTTTCCGAAATCGTTCAGCCCATTTTGCCATTAAAAAGTCTTCAGAGTAAAAAGTAATTTTTCAGCTTTTTAAAAAATCTATTTTTATTTTCTATGCACTCACTGTAGAATGATTCATGCTTTCCAAATATAGCTATTCAAGACAAGAAAATGCAATATAAATTGCAGAAATACAAAATATCGCAGTCAATTTTATTTATTTTAAATTTTAATTTTTTATTCACTTCTTTCATTACTGGATGAATCAGCATTTTTGAACGAATCTCTTGAATTAATGATTCAATGACTCACTCATAAAGACTTCACTTGTTTTATTACTAGATGAATCAGCATTTTTGAACAAATCTCTTGAGTGAATAATTCAATGACTCACTCATAAAAACTTCACTTGTTTCATTACAGGATGAATCAGCGTTTTTGAACGAATCTCTTAAATGAATGATTCAATGACTCACTCATAAAGACTTCACTTGTTTAATTACTGGATGAATCAGTGTTTTTGAACGAATCTCCTGAATGAATGATTCAATGATTCTCTCAAAGACTTCGCTTGTTTCATTACTGGATGAATCAGCGGTTTTGAATGAATCTCTTAAATGAATGGTTCAATGACTCACTCATAAAGACTTCACTTGTTTCATTACTGGATGAATCAGCATTTTTGAACAAATCTCTTGAGTGAATGATTCAATGACTCACTCATAAAGACTTCACTTGTTTCATTACTGGATGAATCAGCGTTTTTGAACAAATCTCTTGAATGAATGATTCAATGACTCACTCAAAGATTTCACTTGTTTCATTACTAGATGAATCAGCATTTTTGAACAAATCTCTTAAATGAATGATTCAATGACTCACTCATAAAGACTTCACTCGTTTCATTACTGGGTGAATCAATGTTTTTGAACGAATCTCTTGAATGAATGATTCAATGACTCACTCATAAAGACTTCACTTGTTTCATTACTGGATGAATCAGCAGTTTTGAATGAATCTCTTAAATGAATGGTTCAGTGACTCACTCATAAAAGACTTCACTTGTTTCATTACTGGATGAATCAGCATTTTTGAACAAATCTCTTGAGTGAATGATTCAATGACTCACTCATAAAGATTTCACTTGTTTCATTACTAGATGAATCAGCATTTTTGAACAAATCTCTTGAGTGAATGATTCAATGACTCACTCATAGAGACTTCACTTGTTTCATTACTGGATGAATCAGTGTTTTTGAACAAATCTCTTGAATGAATGATTCAATGACTCACTCATAAAGACTTCACTTGTTTCATTACTGGATGAATCAGCAGTTTTGAATGAATCTCTTAAATGAATGGTTCAGTGACTCACTCATAAAAGACTTCACTTGTTTCATTACTGGATGAATCAGCATTTTTGAACAAATCTCTTGAGTGAATGATTCAATGACTCACTCATAAAGATTTCACTTGTTTCATTACTAGATGAAACAGCATTTTTGAACAAATCTCTTGAGTGAATGATTCAATGACTCACTCATAGAGACTTCACTTGTTTCATTACTGGATGAATCAGTGTTTTTGAACAAATCTCTTGAATGAATGATTCAATGACTCACTCATAAAGACTTCACTTGTTTCATTACTGGATGAATCAGCAGTTTTGAATGAATCCTTTTAAATGAATGGTTCAGTGACTCACTCATAAAAGACTTCACTTGTTTCATTACTGGATGAATCAGCAGTTTTGAATGAATCTCTTAAATGAATGATTCAATGACTCACTCATAAAGACTTCACTTGTTTCATTACTGGATGAATCAGTGTTTTTGAACAAATCTCTTGAATGAATGATTCAATGACTCACTCATAAAGACTTCACTTGTTTCATTACTGGATGAATCAGCAGTTTTGAATGAATCTCTTAAATGAATGGTTCAGTGACTCACTCATAAAAGACTTCACTTGTTTCATTACTGGATGAATCAGCATTTTTGAACAAATCTCTTGAATGAATGATTCAATGACTCACTCATAAAGACTTCACTTGTTTCATTACTGGATGAATCAGCAGTTTTGAATGAATCTCTTAAATGAATGGTTCAGTGACTCACTCATAAAAGACTTCACTTGTTTCATTACTGGATGAATCAGTGTTTTTGAACAAATCTCTTGAGTGAATGATTCAATGACTCACTCATAAAGATTTCACTTGTTTCATTACTAGATGAATCAGCATTTTTGAACAAATCTCTTGAGTGAATGATTCAATGACTCACTCAAAGATTTCACTTGTTTCATTACTAGATGAATCAGCATTTTTGAACGAATCTCTTGAGTGAATGATTCAATGACTCACTCATAAAGACTTCACTTGTTTCATTACTGGATGAATCAGTGTTTTTGAACAGATCTCTTGAATGAATGATTCAATGACTCACTCATAAAGACTTCACTCGTTTCATTACTGGGTGAATCAATGTTTTTGAACAAATCTCTTGAATGAATGATTCAATGACTCATTCATAAAAACGTCACTCGGTTCATTACTGCGTGAATCAGCGTTTTTGAACAAATCTCTTAAATGAATGACTCAATGACAAATACATTTTTAACAGTCACTTGTCGCTACCTACTGGTGTAACGATGTAATTGATAATATTTTAAGTGTCAAGTTACTTTCAAAAGGTGATTTGCTCTATTCTGATCAGTGTTTATATCTGAACTGTAACCTTTTATCCCAGTACTTCTGTGATAATATGAATTATTGTAACAGAAATATCTATACCGTCAGACCAGAGGGTGAAAAGCACAGCACAGTCCTGTCTTTGAGATTTCCCGTCCTTATTAAAAGCGGGAAAGGGTCAGGGAATCAGTGACCCTGGCAGTGGCGGGTGAGCGCAGTCACTGAGACGCTCTAATGATCTCACTAGCTCTGCCAGACGACCGCTGAGGCCTGACACGCCGTCGGTTAACCAGCTAGTTGCAATTAGGAGCGCGTCTCTGTGCATGCATACACACGTCTACACGACTGAGTCATCCTTCCTGTGTGTGTTTGTGGCTGGACGGGACAGCGTCGTGGCTCATGTTGACCCTGGCCATCTGCTTAGCCCCTAGACGCTGCTCCGGTCCGGCCGGAACGAACTATCATCTGGTGCATGCTCTTTTGCTCAACATGTTGTTAATGTGCAGCCTGTTTAATTGGACACATTTAATGAGAAAAAAACTGAAACTATAGGACAAACAAGGTGATACAAATTGCATTGTGGACTACAAATATCTGTGAGATACTTGGACCAAACTAAACAATTTCAGCACATATAGTGAAAGAAAACACGAAACATGGTTTGCAACATAATTTACTTTCCAAGTGAAACAAGATATTCAACGAGAAAAACGTGCATCAGTGAATCACCTAAAATACACTATATTGCTAAAAGTTTTGGGACACCTGCTTTTACATGCACATGAACTTTAATCCCATTGTTAATCCGTAGGGTTTAATTTGGAGTTGGCCCACCCTTTGCAGCTATAACAGCTTCAACTCTTCTGGGAAGGCTTTCCACAAGGTTTAGGAGTGTGTTTATGGGAATTTTTGACCATTCTTCTAGAAGCGCATTTGTGAGGTCAGGCACTGATGTTGGACGAGAAGGCCTGGCTCGCAGTCTCCGCTCTAATTCATCCCAAAGGTGTTCTATCGGGTTGAGGTCAGGACTCTGTGCAGGCCAGTCAAGTTCCTCCACACCAAACTCGCTCATCCATGTCTTTATGGACCGACGCTTTGTGCACTGGTGCGCAGTCATGTTGGAACAGGAAGGGGCCGTCCCCAAACTGTTCCCACAAAGTTGGGAGCATGAAATTGTCCAAAATATCTTGGTATGCTGAAGCATTAAGAGTTCCTTTCACTGGAACTAAGGGGCCAAGCCCAACCCCTGAAAAACAACCCCACACCATAATCCCCCCTCCACCAAACTTTACACTTGGCACAATGCAGTCAGGCAAGTCCCGTTCTCCTGGTTCGTAGGTCTGTAGCTATTGACTATGCAGAAAGTTGGCGACTTCTGCGCACTGTGTCCCTCAGCATGCGCTGACCCCGCTCTGTGATTTTACGTGGCCTACCACTTCGTGGCTGAGTTGCTGTTGTTCCCAATTGCTTCCTCTTTGTTATAATCCCACTAACAGTTGAGCGTGGAATATTTAGTAGTGAGGAAATGTCAGGAATGGACTTATTGCACAGGTGGCAACCTATCACGGTACCACGCTTGAGTTCACTGAGCTCCTGAGAGCGACCCATTCTTTCACAAATGTTTGTAGAAGCGTCTGCATGCCTAGTGCTTGATTTATACACCTGTGGCCATGAAGTGACTGAACACCTGAATTCAGTGATTTGGAGGGGCGTCCCAATACTTTTGGAAATATAGTGTAAGACCAAGAATCTTGCATTTATTAAGTAAATAGTCTATTTTGATTCGATGCTGACTCTGACAAACTACTTCTGTGTCATTTGCAAAATCATCAGTTACATTTTGATATAATCAACCCTCATGCATGCATCAAAACCAACTGTCTTCACTTAAATCTGCCATTTTATTCGATTAGAATGAAATGAGAGATGCAAGCAAATCTTCTGTAATCCATCATGCCCCTCCCTAGAGAAAACATGAAGTGAGGCAACAGCAAACTGAATATAATCTGCATCTTGTAGACGGGAGGAATCAGAAGAGGGGCTGGAAAGGTTCGGCTCGCACGAGATGCGACGTGTCGTTTTGAGATGGCTTTTAGCATGCTATCGTGACTGTCACTGTGTTCGCCGTGTATTAAGAGACAGTCGGGAAGCTAAAAATAAATGAAGCTGGAGTTGAAAGATTCTCAGAAAATAAAAGAGCACAGGGATGAATTTGCGCTGTCTGGTGCTCTGGAGCTGCTGTGGTTGAGTCAGACTCACTGTCTTTAGTTTTGTGTCGCTAAGCACAAGAGTTCAAGATAAAGGAATGCCAGTCTATGAGGCGCACACACATACACACATGCACTCTCACACACACACACACTCACTCACACACATCTCTCTTATGCATCTGAGGTCCAAGCGTCTCCTTCAGCTCAGTTGGAAACAGCCAGGCTCATTTCCTCACAGCTATGCGCTAGTTTTAGCTTGCAGGGCCGGCGCTGACGGTTGGGAAGATCAGCATTTCCAAAGGTCATAAAAGATCACATCACGAGACAAGACGTCCTTTGAAGACGTGCATTAACAGGCATCTGTCACGTCTCCAGAAAAACCTAGCGAGTGCTTGAGAAAGCTCCGGAGAAACGTGGCCAGTCCAGACAAATTATTCTCAGGAATACACTTTCAAAATTCAAAATTATGCAACAGATTACTGGAGTATGTTTTAAAAGAAAATACTACTGCAGTTTTTTTATTTTAAAATTCAGTGTGTTACTTTGTAATTGTTTATGAAATTTACTATCAATATCTTTTTTTATTTTCCTTTTAAACTGAACAAAACATATACACGCACAAAAAGAGAAAGAACAAACTATATTGCATCTAGTTGCTATACAGCAACACCATCCACTTCAAGCATGCAATACAAACCTATTTAATATCATTAAAATCCAAATGCATTAAAAATAATAAATGCAATGGACGCCATAACATCCCAAAAGCAGCTCAGAATGACTAACTGTGTGCATGAAGCCATGCTCTCGCTGGCTCAGAGCTGCTATAATGCGCATGGAGGAGTGGGTGGAGAAATTGTGCACTCAGAGATTTCTATTATTTCCTTCAGCCTTTGGAAAGGATGGGTCATCGCTGATGGAAAACCATCACTGGCGTTTTGTTCCTGTTTATTCTCCTCTCTATTAGTCATTTGTACTCGGGAATGAAAGTATTTCCATAAACGGGGAAAACCAAGCCCTGTTAACTCTGACTGAAGAGTGGGACGTTTAGTAGGAATACGTCCTGTGTGGTTATAAACGCTGTTTGCATTGCTTGCTCTTGACTGAGCAGTCAAAACAATGAAGAAAAAACTAACAAAATAGAGTGCAAATATACTGTAAATCATTAGACAGTGTCAGTCATTATAATGGCTTCTATTTGCTTTTGACACAACGCTCACGTCCAGTGTAGGCAAATGTATTTTCCTGTGTGACGTCACAAATCCCTGCCCGCAATATCAAAGCAAGCCGTTTTTGGAGCTTGATAAAATAAATGCTTTGTTTATAATGAGAAGGATGTTTTAAGCTCTGAAACTCTGAAGAGCACCGCCTACTTCATCATTGCAACTTTGGCCCCGCCCATTGGTGTGTTAGTGAGATGACGAGGAGAGAAGAGCAAACTAAAAATAACATTACCTTCCAAAGGATCCTAATGTTAGGAATGTGCTTATTTATTCTCAAAAATGTGAATGTCTCAGTTGAGCATTATTTATTTGTATTCGCTAGATTTCACTGTGGATTCTTTGGGAAATCAGTCGCAATTTCTGTGCAGGCTTTGCAAACAGACTTTTACGATATGGACTCGACAGTAATGCCACAACATGTGAGTAACCGTGTTAATTCTAATGCCTGATCTGAGACCAGTGATTTCTGATATGTAATGATTCATGTACAGTCAGATGTTCTTTGTCTGTGTGTCAGTAACTCAAAGCAGTGACTAAACGCTCAACTTCACATTGTTTCTCTTAGTAGATGAAAATAATCTGTTATTTAAACTGAGTAAATTATATATAGAACGCGATCAAAGAACGCTCCCTTAACAATCGCTGGAGCTGTCAATCAAACAGCACGAGTTTATCAGTGCCTGAGTTCTAGACTCTCGCCAAAACTGTTATAATCAACAAATGCACTGTTAGTTATGACGAAAGCATTCGTTAGTGTGCAGAAATCAATGACGAGATCACTGCATTCATGCGCTCAACATGTCTGTGATCGGCTACAATGATCATCACTGCAACCTTTAATGCCACCATCTGAATATAATGCTATAAATCTAAATATAATGCCATAGATCTCAATATAATGCTATAGATCTCAATACAATGCTATAATCAACACTTTTCACAATTAGTTAACCTTGAGAGCTATAATAGTACAAGCGTGCTAAAAGTTTTCGAGAGTTCCACATGTAATACTAGCTATTTCATATGCAAAGATGTCAGCCAATCACAGCAGTGGGTGTTTACACTGAAGTCTCACAGCAGCCAATCACAGCAGTGGGCGTTTACGCTGACGTCTCACAGCAGCCAATCACAGCAGTAGGCGTTTACACTGAAGTCTCACAGCAGCCAATCACAGCAGTGGGCGTTTACGCTGACGTCTCACAGCAGCCAATCACAGCAGTGGGCGTTTACACTGAAGTCTCACAGCAGCCAATCACAGCAGTGGGCGTTTACGCTGACGTCTCACAGCAGCCAATCACAGCAGTGGGCATTTACGCTGACGTCTCACAGCAGCCAATCACAGCAGTGGACGTTTACACTGAAGTCTCACAGCAGCCAATCACAGCAGTGGGCGTTTACGCTGACGTCTCACAGCAGCCAATCACAGCAGTGGGCGTTTACGCTGAAGTCTCACAGCAGCCAATCACAGCAGTGGGCGTTTACGCTGAAGTCTCACAGCAGCCAATCACAGCAGTGGGCGTTTACGCTGAAGTCTCACAGCAGCCAATCACAGCAGTGGGCGTTTACGCTGAAGTCTCACAGCAGCCAATCACAGCAGTGGGCGTTTACGCTGAAGTCTCACAGCAGCCAATCACAGCAGTGGGCGTTTACACTGAAGTCTCACAGCAGCCAATCACAGCAGTGGGCGTTTACACTGAAGTCTCACAGCACCCAATCACAGCAGTGTGCGTTTACGCTGAAGTCTCACAGCAGCCAATCACAGCAGTTTGTATTTTTTTTTTTTTTTTGCGATGACAGCAACAATCACTCCAAACTGATTTTGTACGGAAACAAACTGTGTTCACAGTAATGAATAACAGTATGTGGGTTTGAAACAGCATGAGGATAAAAACTAAAAGTGTAAATAATGACTTATAAGGGCGAACTACTACTTTAAATTCATATATTTCTCTAATATAGTAAATTCCAAAAACATAAAAAAAGCCAGTATCAAAGACTTCCCAGCGCTCATCTGTGATTCCCAGATCCCTCATTTGCCGGACGGGTTCAAAGGAAGCTTCATTAAACATTTACAGCAGCTCTGCGTGTCTCTCTGTGACCCCGGGTTAATTTATCTAATTACTGCACAAAGCATTCACATTCACAGCCCGTTTCATCCACACCGATTCATCACTCCTTCATTTGCCCTTCATCCCCTCCCTGGCTTCAATCTAATGGGTTTTGGTGTTAAGTGATGAGAAAGACGGGGAAATGCAACAATCTGCAACCTTTAGATGAGAATGATTTGTGAAGGATCATGTGACACTGAAGACTGGAGTAATGATGATAAATTCAGCTTTGATCACAGGAATAAATTACACTTTACTATATATTCACATAGAGAACAGCTGATTTACACTGGAGTAATATTTCACTGTTTTTTGATTGATTCTTGGTGAGCAGAAGAGAGTTCTTTCAAAAATATTTAAAGGGATAGTTCACCCTAAAATGAAAAGCAAATCATCATTTACTCACCCTGGTGCTGTTGTAATGTCGTACGCACTTCTGTCTTTTTTCAGACCACAAAAGGAGAAGTAAAACACAGTCAAGCACAGAAGATCAACGGCCAAGGTCAGGATTTACATTAAATAATACATCATTAACCCGCACACACGCGGAATATACAACATGTCGTATGAGATCATTCTGTGATACTTTTGCATCTTTTTTAAAGTTTGATGCTGGTCTCTATCCACTGCCATTATACGGACAAGAGCGAGAAACTTCTCCTTTTGTTGTCCGAAAAAGAAAGAAGGGCGTACGGCATTACAACAACACCAGGGTGAGTAAATATGACTTAGTTCTTTACTGTGAACCCTTTAAATGTCTTTTGAACATTAGTGTAAATATGTTGTTAAATAATAAAAAACTATGGAAGCTTGTTTCCGCCACAGAATAAAAAAATTAAAAAAGTAATTGCGACTTTTTATCTCACAATTCTGACTTTATAACTCGCAATTGCGCGTTTATATCAGTGTTAATTTCGTTGACGAATAATTTGTCAATTTTCATCAACAACCTTTTTTCACTGACGAAAACGAGACGATAACTAAATAAAAACTACTGTTGGATGACAAAAACTATGACGAAAATCTACTGTAATTTTCATCAACGAATAAAAACGAGACGAAAATGTTAGGAAGGGAGGATTAGGGAAGAAATCCCATCAGAACTGATGTCCTGTGTAACAGATGCGCACATTTGAACTGTAACGTGCGGATCTAACGGCGGGAAAACACGGCGCTGTTGAGCTTCTACAGGCTCACGCGACAGCGCTTCAGAGCGGCTCAATCAATGAATAACACACATTTATGACAGGTAATGTTTATGAACTAATGCTGAGGAATAATGACAATGTTTACTTTACGATGTTTATATAGTAATATGTTTTAGACGGTTGTAACAATGCATATTTTATCTCCCTCATCTGAACTTGAGCAACTGCAATAGTAAGGCGCAGACATTTCAAAATAAGAGTCCTTGTGTATTTCGAGCTTGTTTATAATTAAAAGTCACGTATTATATATACTATAAACTATTTAATTTCATTCCCATTTAATTCATAGTCAAGAGGAAAGACTAAGAACAGTATTTGACATATTATTCAATAAAGTATCAGGGTTATAATAGTTAACTAAAACCATTAAAAAATATTAATTACTTGAAATTAAATAAATGTTAACTGAAATTTAAAAAAATAAATAAACAAACTTATTTGAAGCTTTAGCTTAACCTGATATACTAACTAAAACAGAAATACAACATTATAAAAACTATAGAGATGTTTTTAAAAAAAAAAAAAAAAAAAAGTGAATTGAGCTCTTTCGAGTATTTTTAGTCAAAAACACAATTATGTGAAAATGTCAGTTTTGACATGTATTCATGTAACAGTCGGTTATGTAATGCTTAAATGCTCAATTAATGCATTACAATTTAACTGAACTCATTAGATTTTAGTCGACTAAAACTAAAAAGAATTCAGGTGACTAAAATATGACTAAAACTAAATCAAATCAAAATTAACACTGGTTTATATCGCAATTCTGACTCTTTTTTTTCCTCAGAATTGCGAGATATAAATGTGCAATTGCAAGATAAAAAGTCACAAATATCTTTTAAAATGTTTTATTCTGTGGCGGAAACAAGCTTCCATAGAAAACACTAACTGTATCTGTGTAAAGTTATACAACTATAAGAATAATGAGAACAAACGTACAGCTCAAAAGCCTCGAACAATAAACGAGTGCTTACAACATACATGTGCCTTAAAATATCCTCAGTTTTTGCTTTTTAATAATGAAATCTTTTTTTTGTAGTAATCAACAATATACAACAAATGTTGTCGATTGAACCGATTTTATTATTTAAGAGGATTTTTGGCAGCAGTCTTCTTATAATCCAAAGCACATGTCAACTAAAGAAAGGACCTTTCTCTGTATAAAGGACAAAATGATCTGAAAGAGACCCAGCTGTGTGAAATGTAAGTCCGGCTATCTCTGCTTCCTGAAAGAGATACGTTTGCCTGGACAGATAATTACACAGAAGGCATTCGTCTGAACTTCAGCCAGCCGGTGTTGAAGCATCTCAAGAGGAAGAGCATCTACCTTCAGTGCAGTCTTCAGATCTCGGACTGCAAATGATTATTGGAAAATACTGCAATAAATGGTAGCAATTTATAATAAAGCTTCATTAGCGGTTTCCATCAAAAGTTGCAAACTTGTGCACAAAATTGGAATATGGCATAAAACATTTGTGAATAAAGCAGCGTTTCCATCCCATGTGTTCAAGAGAACAAAATCATCACTTCCTGAGAAACTGACTCAAAATATCAGTAACATCTGTGAGTTGCTCAATCGGCTCTTTTTCCTCCATCATAAATGAGTGTCGTCTCAGAGCGTCAGGCGAAACACACACACACACACACACACACACACACGCGCGCGCGCGCGCACACACACACACACACTCAGAGCGTCAGGCGAAACACACACACACACACACATCATAAATGAGTGTCGTCTCAGAGCGTCAGGCGAAACACACGCACACGCGCACACACACACACATCATAAATGAGTGTCGTTTCAGAGCGTCAGGTGAAACACACACACACACATCATAAATGAGTGTCGTCTCAGAGCGTCAGGCGAAACACACACACACACACACACACACACACACACATCATAAATGAGTGTCGTCTCAGAGCGTCAGGCGAAACACACACACACACACACACACACACACACACACACATCATAAATGAGTGTCGTCTCAGAACGTCAGGCGAAACACACACACACACACATCATAAATGAGTGTCGTCTCAGAGCGTCAGGCGAAACACACACACACACACACACACACACACACGCGCGCGCGCGCGCACACACACACACACACTCAGAGCGTCAGGCGAAACACACACACACACACACATCATAAATGAGTGTCGTCTCAGAGCGTCAGGCGAAACACACGCACACGCGCACACACACACACATCATAAATGAGTGTCGTTTCAGAGCGTCAGGTGAAACACACACACACACATCATAAATGAGTGTCGTCTCAGAGCGTCAGGCGAAACACACACACACACACACACACACACACACACATCATAAATGAGTGTCGTCTCAGAGCGTCAGGCGAAACACACACACACACACACACACACACACACACACACACACACACATCATAAATGAGTGTCGTCTCAGAACGTCAGGCGAAACACACACACACACACATCATAAATGAGTGTCGTCTCAGAGCGTCAGGCGAAACACACACACACATACACACACACACACATCATAAATGAGTGTCGTCTCAGAACGTCAGGCGAAACACACACACACACATCATAAATGAGTGTCGTCTCAGAGCGTCAGGCGAAACACACACACACACACACATCATAAATGAGTGTTGTCTCAGAGCGTCAGGCGAAACACACACACACACACACACACACACACACACACATCATAAATGAGTGTCGTCTCAGAGCGTCAGGCGAAACACACACACACACACACATCATAAATGAGTGTCGTCTCAGAACGTCAGGCGAAACACACACACACACATCATAAATGAGTGTCGTCTCAGAGCGTCAGGAGAAACACACACACACACACACACACACACACACACACACACACACACACACACATCATAAACGAGTGTCGTTTCAGAGCGTCAGGCGAAACACACACACACACACACATCATAAATGAGTGTTGTTTCAGAGCATCAGGTGAAACACACACACACACACACACACACACTCTCAGAGCGTCAGGCGAAACACAATAAACGCTGTCATGTTCTCTTGTGTTGGGATGCTGGTGTTTGGGAACGCAATTGTGTGAGACGCTTCTGGAGGAACACACACACACACACACACACACACACACACACACGCTTCTGGAGGGAATTAAACCAAATCATTCTGATCACAGACTTTGACTCAGGTGTTTCAGAGCCACCAAACCAACATTTGAGATGCTGCGACGCCATTGGTCCGCTGGTTATCCAATCACAGCCTCTGCTGGCACGTGAGGTTTTTTTTGTTGTTGCGCATTAAGAGATTTATTCGGTAAATGTGTTTCTATCAGGGTTTATCACGTCTTCTTATTGGATAAAAAAAAATTATCCGACTCAATTGAGCGCATACATTTTTTAGAATTTATGCACATCTTGACGTTTTCTTTAAATCTCATATAAAAAATAAAAAATAATGGATGGAGGAATTATGGCTATTGGTAAACATTATAATCACATAAATTAACAATGAACAATATACTATTTAGAGCATTTATTATCTTTGTTGATGTTAGATTTTAAAATATTACAAATGTTGAAATTAACATTAAGATTAATAAATGCTGTAGAAGTGCTGTTCTAATGTGATTAACTAATGTTAACAAATGAAACCTTATTGTAACGTGTTACCAAATAATTTTTCACACAAATGACGACTGTCGCTCAGTTGTTTCCATTGCAGCTACACTGTAAAGAATATTGGAGAGCGTTTTACAAGAAAATACTTCAGTCTACTTTAAAAATTCATGTCCAATTCAGTGTTACTGGACGATTCTTTATTCTTCTTCATTTAACGACACATTTCAATTTCAATGCATAATCAAATTTAATTGAATAATCCTTATGTAAAAAAAATGTGTAAGGATTACTCAATTATTCAATTATAATATCTAAGAATTATTCAATTAAAATATGTAAGGATTATTCAATTAAAATATTAAAATATGTATTCAATTATTCAATTAAAATATGTAAGGATTATTCAATTATTTAATTAAAATATGTAAGGATTATTCAGTTAAAATATTAAAATATGTATTCAATTATTCAATTAAAATATGTAAGGATTATTCAATTCAATTTGATGGAATTTTACAATTCATTGAAATGTGTAACTCTTGAAATAAGGCTTGCATTTTTTGAGAGTACTATAGTAATAACTGTAAATTATGCATAATTACAAGTAACTAACCCTAAAGCAAACCCTAACCGTAACTCTATAGTAAGTGCATGGTTAATAATATTCCTCAGTGTTTATGTGAGTGAGTACAATGAACGACGTCACCTTAAAATAAAGTGTAACCCAATTTGTTTCTAGTTTAACAATTTTGCCACAATAAATGCCCAAAAATGCACCAAAGTAATGTGCCTCGTTTACAAAGAAACCAAAAGTATCAACCGAGATAAATCAAGGTAAATATAACTTTCAATTTTCCAATCAAGTCGTCAAATTATTGGGTGTGAAAATATGAATTTAATTTGTATGGCTTGCTTGCTATGAAATTAACCATTGAAAATGTATTGCAAAAACTTTAATTTCCACCACAGATTGTTAACAAGCACAGTACATAATTTAACATGAGGAGGAGGAAAATTACATTTGCGGTCCATTTTCAGTAGACAAATGAACTATTGAGAGCGTAAAAATTGCATCCACAAGGCCAAAAGTGAAGAACTAGCTGCCTGGATGATATACTGTGTTAATGTTACGACTGCTCAACAGAACGCAGTTAAAGAGAGGCTTCAGCCGATCGATCGGCCCATCAGTGTGAGCCACAGAAACCCGAGAGCAGGTTGTGTCGTGTCCGCTGGGCTCATGTGACGGTCAGCGCTGAAGGGTGATGGAGGGATCGGTAAGGTCAGCGCTGGGCTACAGATCATCTGCCCTCTCTGGTCATCACAACAACTGCTGCCGTCCCTGCATGAACCGCCCGCATGCATAATTCATCACCAAACAAAGAGACAAGCCAAGACATGCAAATATTGATCGCACTGTCCTGTGGCGCACACAACACACTCACTCGACTGGTTAATTCTCTCCGCTCCGCCAGCATTACAGTACCAGCTCAGAAATCCACCCGAGGAGGCTTGAGGAAGGCTTAAGACCAGACTAAAACCATGAATAAATCATTTTATTGCTTTAAATAAAATATACTTTAACTTGAATTAAAAAAAAAAAGTATTATTTGGCAACATTTCTCATTTTCACAGTTTAACTTGAAGCAAAAAAAAAAAAAAAAAACTAAAACTGAAATAATTCATACAAACTATAAACAAATTAAAAAAACTAAAACATAATAATGACAAAATAACGACAAAATTACTAAAACTTTAACGTTAAAATGAAAGCCATTAATATATACATATATATACATTATGTAGCCATTTTTAATGACAGTAAAACTACTATTTTCATTTAAAGGGTCATAACACACACAGTTTCAGTCTCATGTTAATCTTGAGTATCTATAGAGTAGTGTTGATCCTTCATATCTCCCAAGAGTCTTTAGTTTTATCATATTTATAAAAGACAGATACACTGTACCGATTCTTTCTGAAAACAGCCGAGTCCGTGGAGGCGTGCAGTGGGCGGAGCTAAAGACACACACACACACACACACCATGGCATTATCCCTGGATAACGTTCGATTCACTATACGTTGGTGTTGTTCACATTATATGCACTTACACACCGATTGCCAACAAAACACACACATTTGATGCAGTTTCACTCACCGCCTGCGGTTTCCACTCATGACCGGGAACAAACACACACACTTGCAGAACTCCGGAAACACAAACTGCATCCACTGTTCCCTTAACGCTGGGTTATTTGTGAAGCTGAACAAGGTGATCTTTCCCTCACACCAGAAACACACTTCTTTAGTGACATTGTTGATCTCGTGTCTAAACACACAACGCCAGCGCCGCCGACGGCTCCCGTAACCCGAACGAAGCTCGTTGATGGGTGGCTCTTGCTCTCGCTATGGGTGATGTGTGTGTGTGTGTGTGTGTGTTCATCCAGGAGAAGTGCCCATATAAGGAATTCCGCCCTTTATGACATCATACAGGGCCATACTCGAAAAAACTTTCCGAAACTTGTTTGAATCCTGAAGGAGTGTATTTGGCACAGGAATACTTTGTCATACGTCCAACTCGTTTTTTAAAATGTTGTCCATGTTTATCATGAGAATCAACTCTTTAACAGTGTGAATGAGGCAGGAAATAGCATTAGACCCTCCCTTTAAAGGTCCGTGGTTGCATTACTACACTCCTAACACCCAACAAACTATTCAACCAGTAACCAAGCACGACGTTGACCAAACAGAACATTATAGCTACAGGTCAGGGTGAAAAAGCAGCACATTAGAAGCGGGCAAAGCGATCGGAAGGAATGCATTCACACTGGTCCGCCATAATCCTCTCGGGTCAGGGAGAGGCCATTGGGTTTAATGAGGTATGATGGGAACACAGGGGTCCTGCCGAGAGGAATATAATGACGAGATCCGAGTTCTCCAGAGCAGGAAGTGCACCAGGATCAGTTCCAGCGGAGAACCGACACCCGGAGAGAGCCAAACTCCAGCAGCACGGGGACTAGCGCCAGACTAGGTTTCTAATTGCCTTTGATTTCACTCGGACTCCTAATGAGCTGCACTCAACGAAACCCACTCTCAATAATTCCCGCACAACCGACACGGCACAACAGCGCAGAGCCGGCTGATAAATCATGCCAAGTAAGCCTGGTTAACACTCTCCCCGGCCAAAACTGTGGGCAGGTAATTAGTTTAACAGCGGGTGGGATTAAAAAGCGAGCTTCCAGCCGAGGTCTTTGGTTATAGCCTCACACAGGGGAGTCCGCAGCCGAGCTGGCAGAAGGAATGCAACATTTTTTTGAAGCACGGCCAATTTTGAGTACGGGATCAGAGCCTCGGTGCTGTTAAACCACCTGGTTCTCTTCAGTCTCACAGCAAACAGAGAAAAGATTATACATTTAGTTTTTAGAGACACTCACATGCTCTCATACTAGCCCCCAAATAAATGCAAATATGACGTCCAAATTTTCAGACATATGCTGATGACAAACATCAATGGCGGGACAAATGACAAATCAATTATAAATACACACTACCATTAACATTTTGGGGTCTGTAAAATGTTTTTGAAAGAGTCTCGTCTGCTCACCAAGGCTACATTTTCTGATCAAAAATCCAGTAGAAATTTTGAAATATTATTATAATTTAAAATAACCGTTTTCTATGTGAATATATAGTAAAGTGTAATTTATTCCTGTGATCAAAGCTGAATTTATCATCATTACTCCAGTCTTCAGTGTCACATGATCCTTCAGAAATCATTCTCATATGAGGATTTGATGCTCAACAAACATTTATGATTATTATCAGTGTTGAAAACAGTTCATATTTTTGTGGAAACTGTGATGCATTTTATTTTTCATGACTCTTTGATAAATAGAAAGTTCAAAAGAACAGCATTTATCTGAAATAGAATATTTTGTACCATTATAAATGTCTTTACGGTCACTTCTGATCAGTTTAATGCATCCTTGCTGAATACATTTTTTTTTATTTCTTTCAAAAAACAAAAAACAATAACCCCAAACTTTTCAATGGTAGTGTACATAATTCATACCTAGAAAGTACTTATTAAAAAAAAGTTTAAATCTAATTTAAAATAAACTATTTAACATATGCTTTTTAGAATAGTCAGTAGATTAACGTCAAACTCTGTTGAAGTCAACTGAGAGTCTCCTGTGAACTTAATTTTGTTGTATGACATATACACTATACTGCCAAAAGTATTGGGACGCCCCTCCAAATCACTGAATTCAGGTGTTCAATCACTTCATGGCCACAGGTGTATAAATCAAGCACTAGGCATGCAGACGCTTCTACAAACATTTGTGAAAGAATGGGTCGCTCTCAGGAGCTCAGTGAACTCAAGCGTGGTACCGTGATAGGTTGCCACCTGTGCAATAAGTCCATTTCTGACATTTCCTCACTACTAAATATTCCACGCTCAACTGTTAGTGGGATTATAACAAAGAGGAAGCAATTGGGAACAACAGCAACTCAGCCACGAAGTGATAGGCCACGTAAAATCACAGAGCGGGGTCAGCGCATGCTGAGGGTCACAGTGCACAGAAGTCACCAACTTTCTGCAGAGTCAATAGCTACAGACCTCCAAACTTCTGTGGCCTTCAGATGAGCTCAAGAACAGTGTGTAGAGAGCTTCATGGAATGGGTTTCCATGGCCGAGCAGCTCATCCAAGCCTTACATCACTAAGTGCAATGCAAAGCGTGGGATGCAGTGGGGTAAAGCACGCCGCCACTGGACTCTAGAGCAGTGGAGACGTGTTCTCTGGAGTGACCAATCACGCTTCTCTGTCTGGCAATCCCATAGACGAGTCTGGGTTTGGCGGTTGCCAGGAGAACGGGACTTGCCTGACTGCATTGTGCCAAGTGTAAAGTTTGGTGGAGGGGGGATTATGGGGTGGGGTTGTTTTTCAGGGGTTGGGCTTGGCCCCTTAGTTCCAGTGAAAGGAACTCTTAATGCTTCAGCATACCAAGACATTTTGGACAATTTCATGCTCCCAACTTTGTGGGAACAGTTTGGGGACGGCCCCTTCCTGTTCCAACATGACTGCGCTCCAGTGCACAAAGCGTCGGTCCATAAAGACATGGATGAGCGAGTTTGGTGTGGAGGAACTTGACTGGCCTGCACAGAGTCCTGACCTCAACCCGATAGAACACCTTTGGGATGAATTAGAGCGGAGACTGCGAGCCAGGCCTTCTCGTCCAACATCAGTGCCTGACCTCACAAATGTGCTTCTAGAAGAATGGTCAAAAATTCCCATAAACACACTCCTAAACCTTGTGGAAAGCCTTCCCAGAAAAATTGAAGCTGTTATAGCTGCAAAGGGTGGGCCAACTCCATATTAAACCCTACGGATTAAGAATGGGCATGTAAAGGAAGGCGTCACAAAACGTTTGGCAATATAGTGTATGAAGGCACTTAAAACACTCTTACTCCACCTAAAAATGTTCCATCTGCAGAAGAACGTGAGATTGATATCAGGAGGAAGTGTTTTTTCTGCCTGTGTTCAGACAGGTTTGGGAGACGCACCAAGTGGCCAAAAGCACCAGACAAACTCTGGAAAGGTGCAACCTGATCTCCAGCAATCACCAGCATTGCCATCAAGTGGACAAAGGCCAAGACAAGTCCAGGCAAACGGCAACAAAACTCCAGCTGTGTGAGGCGAAGCAGGTTATCAGAGATAAAAAAGACCACGTATGCAATTCAACCTCCAAATAAGATTCTTAAAGGAATAGTTCATCCAAAAAATAAAGAAGAAAAAAATGTCAATCAATCACCTTATGTTGCTATACTGATCATTGTTGTTATTGTTAACTAAAACTAAAACTATTAAAAACATTTTGTTAGTTTAAATAAAGCTGAGATCAAATCAAGTCAAATATAAATATAAGATGAAATGAAAACTAGAAAACTTGGCTACAAGTACTAAAATGACTAAAGCTAACGACTGTAAAAAAAAAAAAAAAAAAACGAAAACGAAAATGAAAACTAAAAATATAAAAATTAAGGCTAATTCTAAATATTAATAAATACTATAATAGTATATTAATAATACTAAAATATCAGTGTTATTCACTGAAAATGCCTCCGCTGTTGTAACATCATAATTCTAGCAAAGTTTTGACAGTTTAAAACAATATAATGTACATTTATAACACCATACTGTGTGTTATTTTACCTTGGAACTAAATGACAGAAAACTAGTGTTCCTAATACAACACCTGAGGAAATTATGGCAAATTGGACATTTATTGCAATCAATCAATCAATTTTTTGTAAAGTCATAAAAACATTATTGTGGATATTGTCTTTTGCGGTTGGAGCAAATGAGAACATAAAAATTAATACTTTGCATTCAGCACTATAGAAGTTTACACAACTATATGACTTCTGCATGTGAGAAACCCCGAAATATCAAAAGAGTGATTAATGTGACTATCAAATAGTTTTAAAAGACTACATTGGAATAAAAGTCCTATTGACCTTATAATACATTTACGGTGTTATTGTGTCATTTTGGAGTCAACAGCACCCATTCACATTCATATGCATCTTCATTACATCTCAAGAAAGTTTGAAACAACATGAATTTTCATTTTTCTGTCAACTACTCCATTGAAACTTTAAAAGAACTGCTTAAAGGGAATTATTATGCCCTTCTACAAAGTCTTAATTTTGTTTAGTTCCTGTCTCTATGAAGCCCCTCCTTCTGAAAAGCACAATGTGCTCTGATTGGTCGGCTGGAGCAGTGTGTTGTGATTGGTCAAGTGCTTCCATATACAATAAAAATAGCTCCAAAAAGGGTAAAAGAGTGCCTTAAATATAGTGAGTCTGAATATTATGCAGAGATACAAATAAGAATCAAGAGCTACAGCAGGAATGGATTCCTCTGAAAATTCATCTTTAGTCTCATACTTTGTTTCCCTACTTTCAAAGACTACTTTGAGCATCAGAACTGGACCACGGAGCAATGGAAGAAGGTGGCCTGGTCTGATGAATCACGTTTTCTTTTACATCACGTGGATGGCCAGGTGTGTGTGTGTGGCTTACCTGGGGAACACATGGCCCCAGGATGCACTATGGGAAGAACGCAAGCCGGCGGAGGCAGTGTGATGCTTTGGGCAATGTTCTGCTGGGAAACCTTGGGTCCTGCCATCCATGTGGATGTTACTTTGACACGTACCACCTACCTAAGCATTGTTGCAGACCGTGTACACCCTTAATAATCCCACAATAATCAAATGTAAAGTAACACGGCATAGTCTGCATTTTATAAATGAAATATAACTACATTGTTAAAGCTACAAAAGATTTTCTCTTAGTATTCTGTTGGTTTATTAGGCTACTGTCACTTTAAGACCGAATGCACAGATCCAATATAATGATACGCATCAGAAAACAGCATGCAAGTTCAGAATTGAGTTCTCTTTCATGTCTTCTTGCGCTTGAATGCTTTAAAGGGGTCATGAACTGCGTTGTTTTATTGTTTTATGATGTTTCCTGGGGTGCACTTATAATATTAGAATGCTTTTTACATCAAAAACTGTCATAATTTATAAATAAAAGGCACTTTTCCTACCCTGATTTTAGCCCTCTGGTTTGAACGCTCTGTTTTAAGGGGCGTGTCTGCTGTGAGACTTCGGTGTAAACGCCCACTGCTGTGATTGGCTGCTGTGAGACTTCAGTGTAAACGCCCACTGCTGTGATTGGCTGCTGTGAGAGTTCAGTGTAAACGCCCACTGCTGTGATTGGCTAACGTCTTTCTATTCTTTTCATGCGTGAATCGGTGGGCGGGGCTAAACAGGCAGTGATGAAGTAGGCGTTGATCTTCTTCTGCAGAGGCGGTGCTTGCCTCCCTTTGACGTCATAGATCCCCACTTTGAAAAACCTGTCGTTTGCTGGGCCTGGTGTCAATAAAAGCTTTTATTGGACTAACAAGGAAGTTTTCAGTTCTGAAACTTACAGGATATTCTTATAGTATGATGACCTCTTATATGTCAAAAGCTCAAGGAAAATCTGATTTCTCAGTTCATGACCCCTTTAAAATCGCTTGAATGTTTAAACAGACATGACCTAAAACGTGTGCAAATGATAAACTTTTCCTCATGTTGGTCAAACTTTGCAAATAATCCAAGAATAATGTGCATTTGGAACCGTGGTGCCTGGTCCGTACGGATTAACTACAAGCCCTATCCTTCGTGACATTGATGCTAAAAAGAAATATCGTGCCCTAGTTCTGACCCAAAAGAAGTGAGATTCAAAAGCACTATTTTGGGCGAACGGTTCCTCCACATAACCTCCGTTCTGCTGTAGTGCACTGAGCCAAATTCATCACGCCTTCAGGCTCCTTGTATCCGATTAGTAATTAAAGCGTATAATTGCCTTTGGAATGTAAAGCCATTTTTTTTAACTTGACAATAACCAATAGGCGACTATTCAGTGGCACTGATAATGTAGTATTTGATTAAAATTCAAAATGATCTAATAGCATAATGGTATTCATTTCTAAATCGTAATACTTCTCTCAGCGGGAGACAAGGAAGAGCTTGAGGCAGGATCTTTATCAAACATTTTTTGAGGCATATTTCTAATGCATCACAGATACAGACTCAGAATGGACTCTAATCCTCATGCAGAATCGGCAGCTGTAGTTGCAGATTAATGGCTGGGATTTGCTCTGTGCTGGTCACTCTGCGTAATTCTCAAAACACGTTTCATCGTATTGCAAATACCTTGTCATACCGAGGAAACAAGTCATCACTGGCTCTTCGGTCACGCGCAGGACAAGCCCACCGTGCACTGGAAATATCTGCTCTTAGCATTCCTTGTCAAATATATCACCTGCACGGCGCTGCCAAGGTCTACAGATACATCATCCTGTCAGAACACCTGGAACGCTGGGTAAACACACGGCAGCGGCCTACCGCCCGGAGACGACACACACCGGGTCTGAGGAATGGGACAGCCTGAAACTGCTCTGCTTTAACCGGTTGTTTCTCAAAACCATACAAGCCAACAGTGCCAAAAATGAATTTACAGGGGAATATTTCCTCCTTGGATTTGATTTTCAGAGACAATTACATTTTTAAGTGGGGAAAAAAATGTAATTTAAAAACAATACTATTGTAATATTACACTGCAAAATAATGTTAGAACATAAATATAATATTTTTTAAAATGATATATATCACTTATTTATTTATTTATTTTATTATTATTACTATTACATAAAATACTAAACAAAATCAGAAATATTACTATATTATATTACTAAAAGAATTGGGAAAGTAAATATACACACACATACACACTTATTTATTATTTATTTTATTTATTATTATAATTATTAAATAAAATACTAAAAACAAAATTGTAACTATTGTAATATTACATTGCAAAATATTGTTAGAACATAAATATAATAATTTAAATATTATATATATATATATATATACACACACACACACTTATTTATTATTAATTTATTTATTATTATTAACTAAAATACTAAAAACAAAATCAGACATATTACTATTGTAATATTACACAGCAAAATAATGTTAGAACATAAATATAATATTCAAAAAACATTATACTTTTATTTATTATTATTATTATTATTATTATTATTATTATTATTATTAACTAAAATACTAAAATACATAAAAATACATAAATATAATATTAAAAAAATTATAAATATATATAAATATATATATATATATATATAAACTACCTGACATTTCTGATCAATTTCAGTGCTTTATATACTGTATATAATATAGTTTTTAAATATTATATTTATTTTCTCATTTTTTTGACGGTGTAATATTACAATAGTAATATTTCTGGTTTTGTTTTTAGTATTTTAGTTAATAATAAATAAAAGTGTGTGTGTGTGTGTGTGTGTGTGTGTGTGTGTGTGTGTGTGTGTGTATATATATATATATATATATATATATATATATATATAAATAAATACTAAAATACTAAAAACAAAACCAGAAATATTACTATTGTAATATTACACCGTCAAAAAAATGAGAAAATAAATATAATATTTAAAAACTATATTATATACAGTATATAAAGCACTGAAATGGATCAGAAATGTCAGGTAGTTGCTCATGCACACAGCGGATGAATATTATAACCTCCCTCTTCATTAATGTGCATCAGCTGAACACACAATACCTCCATTAGTCGGAGCCTGCAGTCGGTTATCCGTGTTTTTTGAGGGTCTGCTTGTTCACCAATCATCCATTTATCCTCCTACGCACGCATATGGAAAATGTTGATTCAGCTTACATTAAGCAAGGTGAAGAGCACTGAATATTCAAATGGATTTACTCTTGCTCTGAGAGGAGGAAACACATGCATAATGCACAAGCTGAAATGGATTGACATGAGTCGGGTCAAACATTTTGAGCTTGCACAACCTCTATCATGTGCCATAAGCACTTCAAAACGCTCGTGATGGCATAGGTGAGTCCATGGAAAGGGCATGATTTGACAGTCTTTGGCTGTGAGGGAAATGCGACCAGGCATGTGAAGTTTTCACTGCATATAATGCTAACGTGGGAGCCGTATGCAAACGAGCTTCAGTGTATATAGTGCCAGAGAGGTCATATTTTAACACTTTTGCTGCATTGTTTTCCCTCGTAGTTCACTTTAGTCAAGCTTTCTTACATATTAAAAAGTCATAAATAACTATTCCATGACTATTTTTCACTGTCACACACAATACAAGCAGCCCAAGTAAAAGTGAATGCTACCAAGCAAGTACGAAAAACTCATTTCATTATGAAATGCACCAACTGCAATGCATAACAATGTGCAAGTTGCAAGGTGTGTTATAGCGGACAATCAGCACTGATTTCTGGTCAGTTTTCTCTTTCAGGTCAAATACGGTCAATGCTGAGCAACTTTGCAATATTGACCAAGCATTTGCATGAGTATTTTACCAGCTGTTTTAGCTACTGTAAAGGAACTCTTGTGATTGGCTGTCCCAAAACGAGTTGCAACGTTCTCGCCAAGTTGCTAAATTGAATATGCATGATGTAAACATGGGCGGTAATATGTTAATTTTAGGGGTGTAACGGTACACGTACTTGTACCGAACCGTTTCGGTACAGGGTTTCCGGTACGGTGCACATGTATACCGAACGGCACCGAATGCAATCTTTAACAGTCGGCTTGTTTTACGAGCAGAACACACTTCAATCTGAGTTCCCACACGAACATATTCAGTATTCTGTCCATTTTATCACGAAATTCAAACGATAAATGCCGTTTTGACGCTCTTTAATGTGGCGTGACAGATCACTGTATAGACGCGTGAGTGAATGCGATCGTCATAGTCAAAGAATAAACATGAATGAACATCTGAAGGTATGTTGAGGATACATTACAACTTACTGACACATATCATATGCCGTGTAATCGCTCAATCAGTGTTTCAACGGCGGAAAGACGTCAATAAAACAGCGTTCCTGAGAAATTCGTCTCTGAAGTTGACCCAGCATGTGTCTGTGTCTTTATGCTAGTTAGCTTAGCATGCTAATTGGTTAATTGTAAAATAGAACTATGGAACTTTGGCAGCTGTGTGAAAGCATGTCTGCCCAGTGGCGCATCAAGATGAGTGACAGCCATCTGACCCAGAGGTCGTGGGTTCAAGTCCCGTGTGGGACAGCTTTATAAAATTGTGTGTAATGTTGTGTCATTTAGTGGCAAAAGCTGCGGTTCTGCCTTCAAAGACTCACGTGTTTATAAAATTAAACAAACCATTGTATGAGTGGCATGCTGTTTAAAGCAACAGGCTAAAGCTTTGAAGATTGTTTGGTAAAATTCAATGTGTAGCAAGTTAAGTTGAAGTTAAGTTAAGTTGTTTAAGCATGTGAATTGGGCAATGTCCAAAAGTTTCCTAATAAAATCCAAAGTCCAAAAACGCCAAAAATAGCCATAATGGGCTTGGCCCCGCAATTGCTGCTAGCAGCTATATTTTTATAATTAGATTTAGAAGTTAATGCAAAAACCGCCTAATGTGAAGTTTACATGTTTGCACACAATGTGTTATTTGAGTGCTGATTATTATATCTAAACATAAATAGCAGCTGAATTCAGGCTAATAGTTTGGGCTCTGTTGTTAACCTTTAATATTATAGTAATGTGCAAGTAAGGGCTCCCTATATAGTTTACAGCATTATCTTTTAAGAAACTTTTAGTTATAATTGAATTCATTTAAGGACAGACACAATTTGTTCAGTAAACCACTGTTTAATAAAAATAAATAAGCAATTTTATATTTAGTTTTCTCTCCCCTGCTGTACCGAACCATCAGTTTTGTGTACCCATACACCCCTCGTTAATTTGCTGAAAACGGAAACATTCGACTGAATGAAAAAAAAAACAGCATTAAAAGCGTTTAGTATGTGAAGCACAACTATTTAAAAAACATTGGAAAACGGCAGTGAGACCCGTCCTGCTTCCCAAGCCTTTTAACCTTGCCTTGTTCTGTTCCTCAGGAGACACACCAACATCTGTTCACTCCCTCAGCAAGAAATACGGCTATTAATCTGCATCTGGGAAAACACACCTCCGTTTTTAGCAACCTAAAGCAACTTTAGGAGCACCTTATGCCTTTTTAGGAGGGGTGGCTATTTATTATAAAACAATAATTGACCACACACTTTTGAATGGTGGTGCATCAAATGTAAACATGAGACTAGTGTGATAAAATCAATCGAAAGTATTATCAATTCAATGCAGTAATGCATAACCAAAAATAGTAAAGAAGAACTCTGCAGCTCAAATAATGAGTTTTACTGAATAATTCATGCAAAACAAAAATCAGTTAGTTAACAAAACTAGGCCATTATTCGATTCTGCAGTAACTGACATTATACCAAAAGCCTTTCTAAACATTTAAGTTAACTTTTAATTAGCTTTTTAACTTGTGTCCCGTACTGAGAACATTGCGGTGTAAAATACTGCTTGTATCAGCAAACCTCTATGTGTTCCCATGCTAAAATCTGGCACAGTTAAAGTCTCGCCAACGACACTTATTGCTACCAAATGCTGATCACAGAGCCAAAGAGTCCATGAGGGAAGCTCCAACGTTTAATATGCCACGGAAAAATAAGTTTTATTGGGAAACATCTGGTCTGTAATTAAACATGTTGACTAATATTACCCTTCAAAAGAAGAACCCTCCGTAAAGCGAGGCTCTGACCACATCAGACAGAATCCAGAGCAAACATCACAACCACCAGGAAACAGGTGAAAGGTCAATGTTTTTATGTTTACAGAAGCAATCCCTCAGCCATATGAGACTCAGCAAACATGCATAATGAGCCCGAACCATTGAAAACCGTAGAACACTGAAATAACATTAGGCATAACATTATGACCTAATATTGTGTTGGTCCCCCTTTTGCTGACCCGTCGAGGCATGGACTCCACTAGACCCCTGAAGGTGTGCTGTGGTATCTGGCACCAAGATGTTAGCAGCAGATCCTTTAAGTCCTGTAAGTTGCGAGGTGGGGCCTCCATGGATCGGACTTGTTTGTTCAGCCCAAGGTTTCCCAGCATCACACTGCCTCCGCCAGCTTGCCTTCTTCCCATAGTGCATCCTGGTGCCATGTGTTCCCCAGGTAAACGACGCACACGCACCCGGCCATCCACGTGATGTAAAAGAAAACGTGATTCATCAGACCAGGCCACCTTCTTCCATTGCTCCGTGGTCCAGTTCTGATGCTCACGTGCCACTGTTGGCGCTTTCGGCGGTGGACAGGGGTCAGCATGGGCACCCTGACTGGTCTGTGGCTACGCAGCCCCATACGCAACAAACTGCGATGCACTGTGTATTCTGACACCTTTCTATCAGAACCAGCATTAACTTCTTGAGCAATTTGAGCTCCAGTAGCTCGTCTGTTTGATCGGACCACACGGGCCAGCCTTCGCTCCCCACGTGCATCAATGAGCCTTGGCCGCCCATGACCCTGTCGCCGGTTCACCACTTTTCCTTCCTTGGAGCACTTTTGATAGATACTGACCACTGCAGACCGGGAACACCCCACAAGAGCTGCAGTTTTGGAGATGCTCTGACCCAGTCGTCTAGCCATCACAATTTGGCCCTTGTCAAACTCGCTCAAATCCTTACGCTTGCCCATTTTTCCTGCTTCTAACACATCAACTTTGAGGACAAAATGTTCACTTGCTGCCTAATATATCCCACCCACTAACAGGAGCCGTGATGAAGAGATAAATATTATTTAGCATCACTGAATCAGCCTAAATACATTAATTTATACCAGCAAAACTAATTTATATAGGTTAAATTAGGTTAAAAAAATCCTCATTAAGGTAACAATAGCAGGTTGCCACTTTTTACAGTGGATAAGATGAATTAACTACTTGCTCAAAGTCAATGTTAATCTGCAAAATAAACATAAAAGCTGTATAAATATTATTTTAGTTTTATTAATATTTTGACTTTGCATGTTAGTTTAATTTTTAGTAATTTAGTTGTGCTTTTATCATTTTTATTTCAGTTTTAGTTAATCTAATCAAGTAAATGTCTCTTGATTTAAGAATGTTCAGATATTTGTGCTGGAAAAATTCCCAATGTTATATTTAGTTTTATTAATATTTTGAATTAGCTTTTATTTTTATGTTTAGTTATGTAAATTTTTGTTTAATTTTTTTTCATTTTGGTATGTGCTTTTTTCTTAAATATTGCTATTTAGGTGTCATTTATTTCAGTTTATTGCCAAGGCAATATTTCTCAAGATTTCCAACTAATATTTATATTTTATTTGAGCTTTATTTAAATGAACAGAAATGTTTTTAATAGTTTTAGTTAAAATGCACCTATTATGCTTCTTCGAATATTACTTACTATTAATATTACTGCTTTCATGCAGTGAAATGAATGTTTGTGAATGTAAAAAGTCTGCAAAGTTTTAAAGATCAAAGTGAATGACAAATAAAGTTATCGGCTAAAAGAAAGAATCGAGTCTGAACTGCTGAAACGAGTCTCACTTTCTCTTACAAACCTATGTAATGTAACAAATTTGCATAATGCCAGCCTATGGTTTTCACTGGCTGCCTGCGAACAATGTATTCTTTGCCCCGCCCTCAAACACTGTAGTTGTAGACCAATCACAACAGAACAGTCTGTGCTGTCTGACCAATCACAGCAGAGCAGCTCTTGGAAAGGCGGGGTTTAGAGAGACTGAATCTTTGAACGAACCATTTCAGACTCTCTGAGAAATTAGGTGATGTGCAATGGATATTATGAGAAAATTCAAGTGTTTTTTGACCTTTGATGCATGTAAATCTGTTGTCGAACAAAATTAGGAGCCTTTGAGGAACTTTAACAATAACAATCCTGCGCAACCCAACATAAATGTGCTGGAGATACAATTGAAAACAGGGATGATGGTCATTTATGCTCCCTACTAACGCTATAGTAGAAACAGTGTCAGTGTCACTGCATAAATCTAGCATGAAATCCCTGAACGGTCAGCCAGCGAGAGGTAGAGACTATCTGCCGCGGCCAGGAGGGATCAAATGCTCACCGTAAAACCGAAAGCTCGCGTCACACTTCTAATTAAGAAGCGGTGCCAAACGAGAGACGAGAAAAACACATGCTGGCCGTATGATGAGAGGACAGTCTGACGTGGAGCTGCGAGATGTATTTATAGAGAGGTTTAATCCATGTCTCTGGATTAGCTGCGGCGAGATGCAAGCCAACACGAGTAACTGTACGGAACAGGACATGCAAATAAATCACATTTGATTACTGTTGTTTGTGATTCATTATGTGTTGCCTTGTCCAAACTGAACTATAAGAATTGAGCCTATTGTTGGTTTAATAATATGGCAGAGCAAAACAAGTCTAGCTAAAAAAAGATGAATAAATCAATGATTCACTGAATCAAGAGTTTCTAATCGATTCACTGCATTGGACAGTTTGAACTAATTCACGTAAATGAATCAAACTTACAAACTCTGATGTTGTTTTCTTTTCACTGTTTGAAGTCTGAAGTTTATTATAAGCGCAAAGTGCAGCATAGCATTCTGCTCTACTGGCCGAACAAACAGATAACATTTAATCTACACGAACACTGATAAAACCAGACATTTCTACATGGTTGTTTGACCGACCTTATAACATTCTAGAGTTTATCTGTAGTTTAACACGTAACTATGGATGTTCCCAAAACACCAATACAAACATGTCTGATTTTAAAAACAGCAGATTACAAGCGA
The DNA here is from genome assembly GCA_039654105.1 of Coreius guichenoti. Lineage (NCBI taxonomy): Eukaryota > Metazoa > Chordata > Actinopteri > Cypriniformes > Gobionidae > Coreius > Coreius guichenoti. The sequence continues at coordinate 778,104 of CM077176.1, forward strand.
GCTAGAGACCACAAAGAATCATTAGTGTTGCTTGTGAAGGCAGGAAGAACTACTATTATTTGAGGATCATTCTCGTGTTACGCATCACGTTTGAGCTTCAGCGAGAACCAATGAGGTTCATTCTCGTGTTACGCATCACGTTTGAGCTTCAGCGAGAACCAATGAGGTTCATTCTCGTGTTACGCATCACGTTTGAGCTTCAGCGAGAACCAATGAGGTTCATTCTCGTGTTACGCATCACGTTTGAGCTTCAGCGAGAACCAATGAGGTTCATTCTCGTGTTACGCATCGCGTTTGAGCTTCAGCGAGAACCAATGAGGATCATTCTCGTGTTACGCATCGCGTTTGAGCTTCAGCGAGAGCCAATGAGGATCATTCTCGTGTTACGCATCGCGTTTGAGCTTCTGCGAGAACCAATGAGGTTCATTCTCGTGTTACGCAGCGCGTTTGAGCTTCAGCGAGAACCAATGAGGTTCATTCTCGTGTTACGCATCGCGTTTGAGCTTCTGCGAGAACCAATGAGGATCATTCTCGTGTTACGCATCGCGTTTGAGCTTCTGCGAGAACCAATAAGGATCATTCTCGTGTTACGCATCGCGTTTGAGCTTCAGCGAGAACCAATGAGGTTCATTCTCGTGTTACGCATCGCGTTTGAGCTTCAGCGAGAACCAATGAGGTTCATTCTCGTGTTACGCATCGCGTTTGAGCTTCAGCGAGAACCAATGAGGTTCATTCTCGTGTTACGCATCGCGTTTGAGCTTCAGCGAGAACCAATGAGGATCATTCTCGTGTTACGCATCGCGTTTGAGCTTCAGCGAGAACCAATGAGGTTCATTCTCGTGTTACGCATCGCGTTTGAGCTTCAGCGAGAACCAATGAGGTTCATTCTCGTGTTACGCATCGCGTTTGAGCTTCAGCGAGAACCAATGAGGTTCATTCTCGTGTTACGCATCGCGTTTGAGCTTCAGCGAGAACCAATGAGGTTCATTCTCGTGTTACGCATCGCGTTTGAGCTTCAGCGAGAACCAATGAGGTTCATTCTCGTGTTACGCATCGCGTTTGAGCTTCAGCGAGAACCAATGAGGTTCATTCTCGTGTTACGCATCGCGTTTGAGCTTCAGCGAGAACCAATGAGGTTCATTCTCGTGTTACGCATCGCGTTTGAGCTTCAGCGAGAACCAATGAGGTTCATTCTCGTGTTACGCATCGCGTTTGAGCTTCAGCGAGAACCAATGAGGTTCATTCTCGTGTTACGCATCGCGTTTGAGCTTCAGCGAGAACCAATGAGGTTCATTCTCGTGTTACGCATCGCGTTTGAGCTTCAGCGAGAACCAATGAGGTTCATTCTCGTGTTACGCATCGCGTTTGAGCTTCAGCGAGAACCAATGAGGTTCATTCTCGTGTTACGCATCGCGTTTGAGCTTCAGCGAGAACCAATGAGGTTCATTCTCGTGTTACGCATCGCGTTTGAGCTTCAGCGAGAACCAATGAGGTTCATTCTCGTGTTACGCATCACGTTTGAGCTTCAGCGAGAACCAATGAGGTTCATTCTCGTGTTACGCATCACGTTTGAGCTTCAGCGAGAACCAATGAGGTTCATTCTCGTGTTACGCATCACGTTTGAGCTTCAGCTAGAACCAATGAGGTTCATTCTCGTGTTACGCAGCACGTTTGAGCTTCTGCGATAACCAATGAGGTTCATTCTCGTGTTACGCAGCACGTTTGAGCTTCTGCGATAACCAATGAGGTTCATTCTCGTGTTACGCAGCACGTTTGAGCTTCAGCGAGAACCAATGGTTCATTCTCGTGTTACGCAGCACGTTTGAGCTTCAGCGAGAACCAATGAGGATCATTCTCGTGTTACGCATCACGTTTGAGCTTCAGCGAGAACCAATGAGGATCATTCTCGTGTTACGCATCACGATTGAGCTTCAGCGAGAACCAATGAGGATCATTCTCGTGTTACGCATCACGTTTGAGCTTCAGCGAGAACCAATGAGGTTCATTCTCGTGTTACGCATCACGTTTGAGCTTCAGCGAGAACCAATGAGGTTCATTCTCGTGTTACGCAGCACGTTTGAGCTTCTGCGAGAACCAATGAGGATCATTCTCGTGTTACGCAGCACGTTTGAGCTTCAGCGAGAACCAATGAGGTTCATTCTCGTGTTACGCAGCACGTTTGAGCTTCTGCGAGAACCAATGAGGATTATTCTCGTGTTAGGCATCACGTTTGAGCTTCTGCGAGAACCAATGAGGATCATTCTCGTGTTACGCAGCACGTTTGAGCTTCTGCGAGAACCAATGAGGATCATTCTCGTGTTACGCAGCACGTTTGAGCTTCAGCGAGAACCAATGAGGTTCATCTCGTGCATCAATCAAATACTGTTGAACTTCAGTCTATGTTCGCTGATCAATGTTTTTATGTGAATAAAAGCCTAAATTCAATCTGTTCATCATATAAAGCTACTCAGAATACCTTAGCAACTGCATAGTAGTGTTGAGTTTTGCATTTTCCTCTGCAAATATTAAAATGTAGCTATTTTTATGATCTCAGTGAAAATGCACAACATTCCAAATAATTGTTTTTGCAGGATTCAAATCAAAATGCCCATCAGAATATCACTTGGCCAGTTCAAGTCTATTCTGAGAAGGGGATTCTGTGTCCCGGTGTGTTTTCCCACACATCTGAATGGCTTTTCCCCATATGGTTTCCAAATACATGGTGTGAGACAGGCTAAATATCACTACTTCCGACTGAACACTCGAGCCGGGACACATAAGTCTATGAATACTACGTTCATGTTACCACCGTTAACAGAGACCAGAGCTGAACACATTAAATCAACGAGAAAAACTTCTGCAACTGAAATAGAAACATATCAAACTAGATTTGATATGATGATTTAAAGACCTCCCAATAAGATAATGTCAGAATGAGAAACTGCCAATGATTAACTAAATAAAAAATTTCCAAACACAAGAACATCCACTCATGCGTCAAACAGAAATCCAAACAACTTCAACCATGACTGACAGCAAAAACTAAAAGACGAGAGGCTGGGAATAGGCTCTTGACTCATTGAGCCTAATTTGAGAAGTTTATAGTCGTGACACGCAGATATGAGCCTTTAGGGGTGCTTGGCAACGTTCTTATCAACAGGGCTTTGATTAATAACAGGGAATGTTTTGCCATTATTATCGCAAACTGAATGCTCTCTCCAAAATGTTTGATATCCCAGTATATTACGATCTCGAAAGCTCGTGAGAAACTCCGGTCGTAATTGAGCAGAGGAGTGGAGAAGCCGTTGATTTGTGAATAGTCCGCTGTCTGCTGAAGTGTGCTATCTTATTAAAGCTTCTGCAGGGCCCGAGTACATAATTACAGCTGCTCGAGCAGGAGAAAGTAGTCAAATCTGCATTACAGAAGGGAGACAAGAGCCTTCAAATTAGTACTTCCTTCACAGCTGACAAAATAATACGGGTAAATCTCTGGAATAGGCAAAGATCTCCTGTGAGAAAGAAAATCAAATCAAAGATAATATGTTCAGACAAATTACATAAGTCAAATAATATGTGCAGAAAGCCAAAGATATCAGATATAATGTAATGTTTTATATTTTAATTTAAAGGTCATAAACTCCACTGCATGTGCATCAATGATATGAATAATTAAAAATCACAGGAAAATAGTGCTAAGCAGAAAAAAATGGTTGAGTAAACTTTAACAAAAGGTGCACATCTGGACGATATACTCAATATTTCAATGATTTCATTCATTTCTTTCCTGGAAGTCTCCGTGTGGCATTTCTCATCCATCCACCCATCCACCCACCTTCCATCCACCCATCCACCCACCTTCCATCCATCCACCCACCCACCCACCCTCCATCCATCCATCCATCCATCCATCCATCCATCCATCCATCCATCCATCCATCCATCCACCCACCCACCCACCCTCCATCCATCCATCCACCCACCCACCCACCCTCCATCCACCCACCCACCCACCCACCCACCCTCCATCCATCCACCCACCCACCCACCCTCCATCCATCCATCCACCCATCCACCCACCCACCCACCCACCATCCATCCATCCACCCACCCACCCACCCACCCACCTACCCACCTTCCATCCATCCATCCACCCACCTTCCATCCTCCCATCCATCCACCCATCCATCCATCCATCCATCTTCCATCCACCCACCCGTCCACCTTCCATCCATCCACCCGTCCACCTTCCATCCATCCATCCGTCCACCTTCCATCCATCCATCCGTCCACCTTCCATCCATCCATCCGTCCACCTTCCATCCATCCGTCCACCCACCCACCTTCCATCCACCCACCCACCCACCCACCTTCCATCCACCCACCCACCTTCCTTCCATCCATCCACCCACCTTCCTTCCATCCACCCACCCTCCTTCCTTCCATCCACCCACCTTCCTTCCATCCATCCACCCACCTTCCTTCCATCCACCCACCTTCCTTCCATCCACCCACCCTCCTTCCTTCCATCCACCCACCCTCCTTCCTTCCATCCACCCACCCTCCTTCCATCCATCCACCCACCCTCCTTCCATCCATCCACCCACCCACCTTCCATCCATCCACCCACCCACCTTCCATCCATCCACCCATCCACCCGACCACCTTCCATCCATCCATCCATCCACCCGACCACCTTCCATCCATCCATCCATCCGTCCACCTTCCATCCATCCGTCCACCTTCCACCTTCCATCCATCCGTCCACCTTCCACCTTCCATCCATCCGTCCACCTTCCATCCACCCACCCACCCACCTTCCATCCATCGATCGTCAAATTTCATAAAATATGTATTTATTTTAGAAAATTAATACAATTGTATTAAATTTATTTTTAATACAATTTTATTAATTTCATAAAATAAGTACATTTAATTTTAACTTCATTTAAGCTCACAAAAAAGCTCACATTTTGTTCAGTGGTACAAAATCTAAACACAGATAATCAAAACAGAAGGTCAGGCAAATGATTCGAAACTCCACACCGTCAGGAACAGACTCGTGACGTTTTGCACGGCTGGTGTTTTCAGTCGCTGAATCGAGACAATCACGACTTCCTTGTTATTAGTGACAGATAAAGGCTGGATTTTCCACATAATAGGCAGTGGAAAATGGGGAGAGGATTACTTCCACCTTATTTAACCACAGACGGCACTGTCCGGTGAGATTCTGTACACACTGCGTTTGATTTGCAAGAGCTGAGTGCTGAACATGCCGAACCATTACAAATTACTGCTTGATTTGGTTTTTGCATTTGCTAAGCTTTCATATTCCAGCCATGGTCTGGACAGGTAAGGGTCCAACAAACAAATACCTTTGCCCATGTGACGTCACAGATCCCGCAATACCAAAACAAGCCGTTTTTGTAGCATTAAATAAATGCTTTGTTTATAATGAGGAGGACGTTTTAAGCTATGAACCTTGCAGGATGTTTTAATGGCACAAAGACCTCTTATGTGTCAGGCAAATATGATTTCTCCTGTCACGACCCATTTAATCACAACTAAAAACTGCATCTGAATGTCAGCTGTCTGGCCCGGTGTCATTTTCTTTTGTCAATGACAGCGTTTAAGCCACTTCCTCAGGGCCCCAATTAAGAAGCAGCCTAATAAAGGATTGGGATTCGTTTAAGATGATTAGCTGTGTTAACAGGGCAGCAGAGTACATCCAAGGTTATGTAACCTAACAGGCATTGTCATCAACCAGTGTCCATGTTCCTTTGCAAAGAGCCCTCGCCAATCAGATTATAGCGAACGGTCCAAACTGAGACACAACACACGCACTTCATCAAGTATTTATTTAGTGTGCTTTGCTCTTTGCATCTGCGGAAACACTCAAAGTCAACTCTTTCTAGTCATTCTCCCTAGTTTCTGTAGAGCTACTGATTTCATAACTTTCAGAAAGCTAACAGACATTACATTTTAAATGCATTGATTTAGATTTAGATTTCTCAGTAAAAAGTTATTTTTAAAAGTGCAACAAGTGATTCTGCAAGGTTTAAATCACAAACTTGAGAGCTGCACGCAATCTAACGCCGCTTTAAAGTGCCATATTATGCTATTTTAAAGGTTCCTAATTTTGTTTTACATGCATCCAACTCCAAAAACACTAATTTTCTCATAATATACATCGCCTTATTTCTCAAAGTCTGAAACGGTTCATTCGAAGATTCAGTCTCTCTAAGCCCCGCCTCTCTGAGAGCTGCTCTGCTGTGATTGGTCAGAAAGCAAGCGCTCATTATCATATCTGAATCTCAGCTCTTGACACACAGTGATATGAACAGTAACGATGGCGTGGGTTTGACCGTCTCAATCTCAGCAGAAAACAGCGTCTTCACCACATGATCAACACCAACCAAACTCTTCCAGTCTCAGATACAACTACAGTGTGTGAGGGCGGGGCAAAGAGACACTGTTCAGCCAATGAAGACTAGAGGGCGGGCATTATGCAAATTTGCTCGGTATGCAACCGGAAGTGAGACTGGAATTGCTGATGACTCGTTTCAGGCAGTTCAGAATCAATTCTTTCTTTTAGAAGACATTAACTATTTGTCATGCACTTTGATATTAGCAGACATTTTACATTATAAACTGCATGAAAGATAATATAAAAAAAGCAAAGACTCCGTAATTGCATGAAAATGCCTTCAAAATCAATTATTTCCATGCAGATCAGTCAAGCTAATCATTTTGTTCCATAATCTTTCATGAGCAAATCTGAATGCCGGACTAAAATGATGCAGATGATTTTTGTGCGCTCATAAATAATTCATGAAGATTCTGAAATTTTCAAGTGGAGAGAAAAAAAAAAAAAAACATAACATGAATAAAACACATCTGATCAATTATTCAGCGCCACAGCCGTCAGCATTTCACATTCACAAGAACGGTCATGTTCAACAACTTCTGCATCCGTCCTTGCGGAGAGAAGGCCTATGGCTACAGCGGGAAATGAGAGCGGAATGAGCATCCGCCTCCAATGGAAATACGCCATGCATTTTTCAAAGTTGTCATACGGCACCTCAAGAAAAATGGCCCATAAAATTTCGTGAGATAGTGAGCCTTGGGATGTCAAAAGAAGTACTACTTTCAACTCAAAGTGATCAATATGAATATTAGCTTCTTAATGCCACAATTTATTATAAGGTGCGTCCCAATTCACTTACTTTAGTTCGCACTGAAAATTCCAAAACACTTTAAATACACAGATGATGCTCTTAATTAAAGGATTAATTCACTTCAAAATGAACATTTCCTGATAATGTACTCACCCCCATCTCATCCAAGATGTTCATGTCTTTCTTTCTTCAGTCGAAAAGAAATGAAGTTTTTTGAGGAAAACATTCCAGGATTTTTCTCCACATAATGGACTTCAATGGGAACCAGCGGTTGAGGGTCCAAATCAATGCAGTTTCAGAGGAAGGGCTTCAGAGGCTCTGCACGATCCCAGACGAGGAATAGGGTCTTATCTAGACAAACCATCGGCCATTTAATTAAAAAATATACATTTATATACTTTTTAACCACAAATGCACGACTTCGGTGTTGTTCTTCTTCACAGCGTATGCAACATCCCGTCGGAAAGGTCACGCGTGATGTAGGTGGAAGTATCGACCCAGTGCCGAAAAACTCCATCTCATGTTCTCCTCCGACTTTAAAATTGTCCGACATTGTTGTTTTACCTTTATTTTTGTAAAGGGCGTTTGATTTATTCTTTGCACGTTCGTTTTAACACTGGGTCGGTACTTCCACCTACGTCACATGACCCTTCCGACGTGATGACGTCACACCGAAGTCGCGCATTTGAGGTTAAAAAGTATATAAATGTTAATTTTGTTTTGAAAATGGCCGATGGTTTGTCTAGATAAGACCCTATTCCTCGTCTGGGATCGTGCAGAGCCTCTGAAGCCCTTCCTCTGAAACTGCATTGATTTGGACCTTCAACCGTTGGTTCCCACTGAAGTCCATTATGTGGAGAGAAATCCTGGAATGTTTTTCTCAAAAAACGTAATTTCTTTTCGACTGAAGAAAGAAAGACATGAACATCTTGGATGAGATGGGGGTGAGTAAATTATCAGGAAATGTTCATTTTTAAGTGAATTAATCCTTTAACCAGAAAAAGTGTGGAATGCTGGACACTAAAACTGTCTTTTAATAGTATAGAATTATAAATGCACATATCAGTAAGAGCACAGCTGTGTTTCGGGAGGGGTGTTAACTATGTGAGTGGCATGTGAGCATCTCTTCAAGTCACCCAGAACAGCCTGCCGGTAGGCGGGATGACACTGAGGTCACGCGGGGTCAGCTGGGACACAGGCATTCCTGGGTGATGGAGTGGGGTCTGGGAAACGGCTGTTTAAACAGAGAGAGGGCTGCTTTCCCCCCACTGGCACCAGGGACATTGTTTGCACTAATCCTTCAGAGCCGTCCTTCCCCATCTCACCGGGCGCCGCAGCCACCAGGACAAAAAACACAGCAGGAAACCGGGGCCTGAGGCACCCACCACACAGACGGAGATCACGGTTTGTTCAACAGCGTTAAAGGCAAAGTGAAGCGTTTGACTTCTTAACACCTGCCTCTCGGATCAAAAGGAGCATAATAACAATTGTGGAAGAAGATTGTATAACATAATGTTTATATTGCAATCCTAATTCGGAATAATAGATGCAGACAAAAATATACTAGTACCGTTCAAAAGTTTGTTTCTATTGCTCACCAAGGCTGCATTTATTTGATCAAACATACAGTAAAAATAGTGCAACATCAAAAAGTAATCCGATTACGTAATGCACATTACTTGTAATGAGTTTCTTTAATCGTTAGATCAAAAAGTAATCTGATTACGTAATGCACGTTACTTGTAATGCATTACTTTAATTGTTAGATCAAAAAGTAATCTGATTATGTAATGCACATTACTTGTAATGCATTACTTTACTCGTTAGATCAAAAAGTAATCTGATTACATAATGCACGTTACTTGTAATGTGTTACTTTAATCGTTAGATCAAAAAGTAATCTGATTACGTAATGCACGTTACTTGTAATGCATTACTTTAATCGTTAGATCAAAAAGTAATCTGATTATGTAATGCACGTTACTTGTAATGCATTACTTTACTCGTTAGATCAAAAAGTAATCTGATTACATAATGCACGTTACTTGTAATGTGTTACTTTAATCGTTAGATCAAAAAGTAATCTGATTACGTAATGCATGTTACTTGTAATGCGTTACTTTAATCGTTAGATCAAAAAGTAATCTGATTACATAATGCACGTTACTTGTAATGCATTACTTGTAACATCAAAAAGTAATCTGATTACATAATGCACGTTACTTGTAATCCATTACTTTAATCGTTAGATCAAAAAGTAATCTGATTACGTAATGCACTTTACTTGTAATGCATTACTTTACTTGTAACATCAAAAAGTAATCAGATTACATAATACACATTACTTGTAATGCATTACTTTAATCATTAGATCAAAAAGTAATCTGATTACATAATGCACGTTACTTGTAATGCATTACTTTAATCGTTAGATCAAAAAGTAATCTGATTACGTAATGCACTTTACTTGTAATGCATTACTTTACTTGTAACATCAAAAAGTAATCAGATTACATAATACACGTTACTTGTAATGCATTACTTTAATCATTAGATCAAAATGTAATCTGCGTGATACATTTTTTCAGGATTCTTTGATGAAAAGGACAACGTTTATTTGAAACAATAATCTTTACTCTCACTTTTGACCAATTTAATGCATCCTTGCCAAATAAAAATATTAATTATAAACTGACCCAAACTTTTAAACAGTAACGTACACTACCAACAACATTCAAAGGTTTGGGGTCTATTTTACAAATCCTGAAAAAACGGTTTCCACATAAATCTGAAGCAGCACAACTGTTTTCAACATTGATAATAATCATAATTGTTTCTTGAGCATCAAATCCTCATATTAGAATGATTTGTGAAGGATCATGTGACACTGAAGACTGGAGTAATGATGATAAATTCAGCTTTGATCACAGGAATAAATTACACTTTACTATATATTCACATAGAAAACAGCTGCTTTACACTGGAGTAATCTGGCGTTTTACTGTATTTATGATCAAATAAATGCAGCCTTGGTGAGCAGAAGAAACTTCTTTGTAAAATCTCATAAAATTGCAACAACCCCAAACTTTTGAAGGGTAGTGTACACACTGACAAATATATCCTGATTGCGTGTGGTATGATATTCAGGGTTATGTCATGCACACTGAAAGCTTTTGCATCCTACGGACTGCACATTAATGCATTAAAGCCATTTCATGTGCACTTCAATTGGAGATGATATGTTATAATGATAAGCACCAGCTTAGGGTTTAAAAAAAAAAAAATTCACTCCATTAGAAAACTAGTTTTTGGTCGTCTTCTGAAACAAGCTCAACATGAACAAAACACAACTGATGCAGCATTTCAAGACATAACGCAACTTTCGGTGTTTTTCCCACCAGAATGACAGCAAATATGTTTTTGGTAACACAAATGTTCATTAAAATAACACATTAAGCTCAGATTTTTTTGACCCTTAAATGTATATTCAAATAGTTAATGCATATATATTTGTTAATCTTAGTTAATGGACCTGAACTAACAATGAACAGTTGTATTTTATTAACTAATATTAACAAAGAATACTGTAACAAATGTATTGCACATTGTTAATGTTAGATAATGCATTAACTAATGCAACACCAAGTGTTACCAAATCTATTGTTTTATCACTACAATTTTAAAAAGAACATCTTTTTCATGTGAAAAGTTATCTATTTAAATATAAATTACATAAATGATTACGTAATGCACGTTACTTGTAATGCATTACTTTACTCGTAACATCAAAAAGAAATCTGATTACGTAATGCACGTTACTTGTAATGCGTTACTTTACTCGTAACATCAAAAAGAAATCTGATTACGTAATGCACGTTACTTATAATGCGTTACTTTACTCGTAACATCAAAAAGAAATCTGATTACGTAATGCACGTTACTTGTAATGCGTTACTTTACTTGTAATGCGTTACTTTACTCGTAACATCAAAAAGTAATCTGATTACGTAATGCACGTTACTTGTAATGCGTTACTTTACTCGTAACATCAAAAAGAAATCTGATTACGTAATGCACGTTACTTGTAATGCGTTACTTTACTCGTAACATCAAAAAGTAATCTGATTACGTAATGCACGTTACTTGTAATGCGTTACTTTACTCGTAACATCAAAAAGTAATCTGATTACGTAATGCACGTTACTTGTAATGCGTTACTTTACTCGTAACATCAAAAAGAAATCTGATTACGTAATGCACGTTACTTGTAATGCGTTACTTTACTCGTAACATCAAAAAGAAATCTGATTACGTAATGCACGTTACTTGTAATGCGTTACTTTACTCGTAACATCAAAAAGTAATCTGATTACGTAATGCACGTTACTTGTAATGCGTTACTTTACTCGTAACATCAAAAAGTAATCTGATTACGTAATGCACGTTACTTGTAATGCGTTACTTTACTCGTAACATCAAAAAGTAATCTGATTACGTAATGCACGTTACTTGTAATGCGTTACTTTACTCGTAACATCAAAAAGTAATCTGATTACGTAATGCACGTTACTTGTAATGCGTTACTTTACTCGTAACATCAAAAAGTAATCTGCAAATACTTTTTGAGGCCACTGTACATGATCTACTGATCTACTGTTTAGCATAATATAATATGGATGCATTAGTTAGAGTTGCTATAAAGTGTCACCATTTGTGACAGTAGAAATCTTACCGGTCATATTCAGCATTGTCCTTGTCACAGCGAGCATCTTTATGTTTCTGCCAGTCTTTGCCATGTTTGCACGTGGTGAGGAGAACCACATCTTCAGCATTATGGACGTGATAAAGCGCATTCCTGGTGTCAGATCCAATCCCAGTCAGATAGCGCTTGCCTTTAAAAACCAGCATGTATTTCCTAAAAGGAGGGATGGTGTTGTATTTTAAATACCCCCTCTCTCCTCCGGTCCGAGGGTGATCTTTGGAGAACAAGGGGATGGAGATGTCAAATCTGGGTCTGAAGTTCTCAGTGCTGATGCTGGCTTTGGCCAACATGGCTTGACCGATATCAAACCCCAGATCCTCCGTGTAATCCGGCCATGTGCCAGAGTACAGGTTAAAGATCAGGTGGTTGCGCCCGTTATTCCACAGGTTCAGGTTCTGGATCTTGGTTTTGAGGTTGTGGACGTACTGAGGGGACAGCTGGTCTCGGTCCAGGGTGTCGAGGTTCAGAACGAAGAGGCAAGCCTGTCCAGGGTCCGAAGTGTAGAATCTGGACCCCTCGATGGAGGACAAGATGTTTTGGTAGCTTTCTGACATCTTCTCACCTTTCTGTTGAGGGTAGACGTAGACTTTGAAGCCATTCCTCCTGCACAAGGAGAAGTCAAAGCACGAGTCCATTCTGCACTTGTGAGCTCCAGGGCTGTCATCTCTTTTGTGTCTCGGGGAAGTGCGGACATTGTAGTCCTCGGTTTGGGTCTGATCCCAGGGAATAAAAGCTCGTAAGGGGTCTGAGAAGGGGGGCCAGTGTGGATGGGGGTCATCCCCTCTGTTCGGACTCCTTTTGGAAGCTGGTCCCTGCAGGAAAAAGAGGAGAATGAGACACACACCTGCAGAGGACAGAATTAAATAGCGTTTTTTGGCCTGCATGTGTCCTTAGATCCAGATGGAGCGGTTTGCTGATGAATCTGAAGGTCTCAACTCCTGCTGGACAGCATCTTCCACAGACCTGCAGGGATTTGATGCTCTCGACTTCCACCTTATGATTCCAATCCCAAATCCAGAGCATGTGGGCGACTTATCCTGAACCCCTTCTTATGGATCTACCTCTCTCTCCTCTCCTGCTTCACATTAGACAGCATCTAAACTCCTGTCTGATGACACCTGACCTGCTCTGGATCAACGACAAGCATCAGAAAGTACTTTCGGAGAAGTGTTCTTCAAATCCAACCTCGGGGAATCAGAGAAATGTCCCAGTGATGGATCTCACGTGATGTGTGCTGGTCAGAAAGACCCTGTCAAAAACTTCCCGAGCGGATAAATCCCCACAAATCCGTGTATTCTCACATATTTTCGGCTGATAAACCCTCCTTTGTTGTTGCTGTGAAGCCGCTCGTGAGAACATCCCACACGCGCGTTGTTCTATTCCTTGTTACATTCAAAACGCTTTTCCGCCGGCCGATGATACAATGTAACATTCCAGCGCTTTAATCCGAAGCGTCCAGTTGCGATTGTTACATTGTAGCATTCCAATCCCCTCACGACGGCTGCTGATGTCACGAGCCTCCACCGCACACCGTGCGCCGTGATTGGTTCGCGTCGTTTCCGGGCGAGCCGACGCTTCTGTAACCCATTCATGACCACAGTCAAGCAGCAGCAACACATGTATCACAGCAAGTGCCGTGCATTTTAATTTTAAACAAAGATATTTTCAAAACATTTCACAAATGTAAGTTTGTTACATTTGAGATGATAAAAATATACAATTTAGACTCTTTCTGCTTGTCAAACGTTAGAAGAATTATAGGCCATACACTTTGCTTGCTCTTATTAAATTTTGACATTTATCTAAAAGAAAAGCAAAGAATTCTGAAATTTCAAAAATGTATTTATCTTTGTGAACATTTTCAATTTCATAAGAAAAGCCACTGAAAGCATAACATGATTTAACAACAAATGTTGCCAAAAACATTCATGTGGCACAGCTGATAGGAAAAGAGCTGTTTTTATGACAACATTATAACAATTTATTACAATAATTACATATGACAACATTATTTTTTGGGTGCACTATTCCTTTAACCCTTTCATGCATAGAGTTTACTACAGTGGACAGATATTCAAAAAGCATTTTCTTGCATATGCACATCAACCTCTACAGGACCCTGGTGCATCCTATACATTGCCACCAAGTGGCAAGCCGTTGTATGTCCATTTTTCCCCCTCCAAAGATGGCCAATGGCCAGTCAGAAATGCCAAGTTGCTCCAGAATTTCCATCCATTCCTTCTATCCTAGGAGACTCTTGCAGGTAAAAAAAAAAAAAATGTTGTAGCATCAAGCAATATCTAATGAGTCATATCATATCAATTTTCCAAGTATTGATTTTAGAGGAGAAAATTCTGATTAATCATCTATCCACTGAATTGGACACCATGCATCAATAGCTATATTTCAGCTGCAATTCATACTATTACTGTGACTGCTGTTCTTGAAAATACTTCATCTGCATTTTTTTTGACTGTAAATAAATGTATGTGTGTTATTAGAATGTAATTTGCATTAATTGCATTATTTTGCACGTTACTTGTAATGTGATACTTTACTCGTTAGATCAAAAAGTAATCTGATTACGTAATGCACGTTACTTTTAATGCTTTACTCGTAACATCAAAAAGTAATCTGATTACGTAATGCACGTTACTTGTAATACGTACTTGTAATGCATTACTTTACTCGTAACATTAAAAAAGTAATCTGATTACGTAATGCACATTACTTTTAATGCCTTACTTTACTCATTACATCAAAAAGTAATCTGATTACGTAATACGTTACTTGTAATACGTACTTGTAATGGATTACTTTACTCGTAACATCAAAAAATAATCTGATTACGTAATGCACGTTACTTGTAATGCATTCATTTACTTGTTGCATTAAAAAAGTAATCTGATTACATAATGCACGTTACTTGTAATGTATTACTTTACTCGTTACATCAAAAAAGTAATCTGATTACGTAATGCACGTTACTTGTAATGCGTTACTTTACTCGTAACATCAAAAAGTAATCTGATTACGTAATGCACGTTACTTGTAATGCATTACTTTACTCGTTACATCAAAAAAAATCTTATTACGTAATGCATGTTACTTGTAATGCATTACTTTACTTGTAACATCAAAAAATAATCTGATTACGTAATGCACGTTACTTGTAATGCATTAATTTCCTCGTTGCATTAAAAAAGTAATCTGATTACATAATGCACGTTACTTGTAATGCATTACTTTACTCGTTACATCAAAAAAGTAACTTGATTACATAATGCACGTTACTTGTAATGCATTACTTTACTCGTTACATCAAAAAAGTAATCTGATTACGTAATGCACGTTACTTGTAATGCATTCATTTACTTGTTGCATTAAAAAAGTAATCTGATTACATAATGCACGTTACTTGTAATGTATTACTTTACTCGTTACATCAAAAAAGTAATCTGATTACGTAATGCACGTTACTTGTAATGCGTTACTTTACTCGTAACATCAAAAAGTAATCTGATTACGTAATGCACGTTACTTGTAATGCATTACTTTACTCGTTACATCAAAAAAAATCTTATTACGTAATGCATGTTACTTGTAATGCATTACTTTACTTGTAACATCAAAAAATAATCTGATTACGTAATGCACGTTACTTGTAATGCATTAATTTCCTCGTTGCATTAAAAAAGTAATCTGATTACATAATGCACGTTACTTGTAATGCATTACTTTACTCGTTACATCAAAAAAGTAACTTGATTACATAATGCACGTTACTTGTAATGCATTACTTTACTCGTTACATCAAAAAAGTAATCTGATTACGTAATGCACGTTACTTGTAATGCGTTACTTTACTCGTAACATCAAAAAGTAATCTGATTACGTAACGCACGTTACTTGTAATGCATTACTTTACTCGTTACATCAAAAAAGTAATCTGATTACATAATGCACGTTACTTGTAATGTATTACTTCACTCGTTACATCAAAAAAGTAATCTGATTACATAATGCACGTTACTTGTAATGCATTACTTTACTCGTTACATCAAAAAAGTAATCTGATTACGTAATGCACGTTACTTGTAATGCGTTACTTTACTCGTAACATCAAAAAGTAATCTGATTACATAATGCACGTTACTTGTAATGTATTACTTTACTCGTTACATCAAAAAAGTAACTTGATTACATAATGCACGTTACTTGTAATGCATTACTTTACTCGTTACATCAAAAAAGTAATCTGATTACGTAATGCACGTTACTTGTAATGCGTTACTTTACTCGTAACATCAAAAAGTAATCTGATTATGTAATGCACGTTACTTGTAATGCATTACTTTACTCGTTACATCAAAAAAGTAATCTGATTACATAATGCACGTTACTTGTAATGTATTACTTCACTCGTTACATCAAAAAAGTAATCTGATTACATAATGCACGTTACTTGTAATGCATTACTTTACTCGTTACATCAAAAAAGTAATCTGATTACGTAATGCACGTTACTTGTAATGCGTTACTTTACTCGTAACATCAAAAAGTAATCTGATTACGTAATGCACGTTACTTGTAATGCATTACTTTACTCGTTACATCAAAAAAGTAATCTGATTACATAATGCACGTTACTTGTAATGCATTACTTTACTCGTTACACCAAAAAATAATCTGATTACGTAATGCACGTTACTTGTAATGCATTACTTTACTCATAACATCAAAAAGTAATCTGATTTCGTAATGCACGTTACTTGTAATGCATTACTTTAATCGTTAGATCAAAAGGTAATCTGATTACGTAATGCACGTTACTTGTAATGCATTATTTTACTCGTAACATTAAAAAATAATCTGATTACGTAATGCACGTTACTTGTAATGCATTACTTTACTCATAACATCAAAAAGTATTCTGATTGCGTAATTCACGTTACTTGTAATGCATTACTTTAATCGTTAGATCAAAATGTAATCTGATGATGTAATGCATGTTACTTGTAATGACAGGTTGTAGAGCTCTCTGATTGAATCACGTCCTCATGTTCTGATATCAAAGATACGCGAAGTTCAACTTGTATGAAGTTCAATTGCGTTTGCAATATTTCGCATTTACATTTTTTGTATATATTTGACATTTTTCACGATTTTATGTAATTGTATAGATTGGTTTGTTAAATACACACAATATTGCTGTGTTATTATTATATTATGTTTAATTCAGTATCTCTTCTGTTTAAACCATAAACGCATGCTGTCCACTCAAGTTGACATCTGAAAATCTCTGTGTAAAAAATATGTGTTAAAAAAATTACATTTCAAATCAAAAAGCAATAAAAATAATATTTTTTTTGCATGGGTGAATTACACAGCATTTTGATTTATTATAGTTCTTCTAAAAGCAGTATTGCAATGTATTTAATGCATCACAGAATGTGTTTGGAGTCAGTTTTAACAACACGTTCATGTTAAATAGTTTAGAGCACTCCATAGATTTGCAGTGGATTATTTGGGAGAAACAATGCTTTATAAATGAATGTAGGTTATCTGAATTAAATATGTCAGCCAAAGGTTTCTGTGAATTATTTGTCCAGCTGCTAGGGTCTGAGAGGACAGGCGTGAGTCTGCAGGACAGGAGCTGAGACGGGGAGGTGCAAAGGAGGTATTTGAAACCACATTCCTGAGAAGCTGTGGAGCCGTATCCGTATTCGGGTGCTGCTACGGGCCAGTGATCAAAGCCGAGGTCTTGCCTCCTCTCCTTTCTGTCCAGCATTCCTTCCATCCTCTCGTTCTTTCCTTTGAAGCTAATATTGCAAGTCAAATTTTTATTTGCACGGGTCCTTTCAGATGCATGTGAATGTGTGTTGATTGTCACAGATGGAATTTTAGGTGGAATTTAATTATAGTGTAGTGTGTTAAAGTCTGCTGATATGACATGTTTAATGTAATCATAATGACATCGGACTTGTGAACTTGATTTGATTGTCAAATTAAGGCTTTATTTGCAGTTATCACTGTCAATCCACACACATACACACACACACACACACACACACACACACACACACACACACACACACACACACACACATATATATATATTGTACTTTATATATATCCCTCATCCTTCCCTCGGTATGCTCCAGAAGGAAACACGATTCATTAAAGGTGCAGTGTGTAGTATTTATGAGGATCTATTGACAGAAATGCAACTATACATAACTATGCATTCAGTGGTGTATAAAGACCTTGCATAATGAACCGTTATGTTTTATCACCTTAGAATGAGCCGTTTCTATCTACACACACCGCGGGTCCCCTTACAGTGAAGCCGTCATTTTGCGCCGCCATGTTTCTACAGTGGCCCTAAACGGACAAACTTCTCTACAGAGCGCTAGCTACTCTCTGCTCTCTCAGACGACGACATCTTTGTCCTGTGTCGGCCACCGTAGCTTCTCTATGTGTTCCGAAAGGGAGGAGTGAGTGGTGGGCGATTGCAATTCGCACCTCACCACTAGATGCCGCTAAAACTTACACACTGCACCTTTAAGAGCCGGGGGTGAAAACTTTTGGAATTTGAAGATCAAGGTAAATTGTACTTAATTTGTCTTCCGGGAAACATGTAAGTATCTTCTGTTGCTTCTGAAGGGCAGTACTAAATGAAAAAAAATTGATATTTAAACAAAAGAAAAATTTGGACAAATCTGTTCAAAAGTTTTCACCCCCTGGCTCTTAATGCGTCGTGTTTCCTTCTGGAGCATCAGTGAATGTGTGAACCTTTTTTTATTAGTTGTGTTTGAGTCCCTCAATTGTCCTCAGATCTCAGATTCACAGTCACTGCTGGAAAGGGCAAAAAAATATGCAGAAGATGCTGGAAAACTGAAAAAATTGAGAATTTTTCTGAAGAATGTTGGTCAGGTTAACTGCTCAGGACAAACAAGAGACTCAAAAACAACCATCACAAAACACACACACAGCCGTGGATCATCAGGGAACGACACACACTCACACACACACGCACAGCCGTGGATCATCAGGGAACGACACACACACTCTCACACACACACACACAGCCGTGGATCATCAGGGAACGACACACAGGATTAACAATCAAGGGTTCATAAACTTTTGAACGCGCCATTTTTATAAATTCAGCTATTGTTTTGTCTATATGTAAACATCTTTTATGTAAAATATCTTCAGGACAGCACTAAATAACATGCATTTTGTATGATCCCTCTTATTTTGTATTCACATTTTCACAGATTCTGCAAAAGGTTCACATATTTTTTTCTTGCAACTGTATATATATATAATAAAGTTTAGTTGGTAGAAAGAGAAGATTCTGTTTTTGTTTGTCCAGAGAAAGTAAATGTACTGGTGTTGTCGATCATTAAATGAATCCCTTGGTTAAGTGCTGCCATTAGAGCAGAATGCAGCTCACAGTGAATCTCTGGAGGTTTTACCCTCAGGACAACACGACCAATGCAGTGTCTTTTACATTCCCCAGCAGCCTCAGCAGAACCTCAAAAGCGATTATATCCAGTGGAGTCATCATCATTAAGCTTCATTAGCGTGCCTTTGCCACCTTGGGCTGTTGATATGACATGTCTCAGCCTCGGGCCCCAAACCCCATCCTCAGGCCCTGCTCTTTTCACTTTTGGACATTTTTATGACAAGGTTATATTTCTACAAATTTGGTCTGTGGTGTTTGGAACGTCTTCCACAATATGAGCATGTTTTTTTCTATGGCAGTGTATTATTGGGGAATTTATGTCAGATAAACGTGCCACTAAAAGAGACATTAAAACAAAACAAACTGATTGCGTGTTGGTCAGACAGTCTCTTCCTGTCTAAGGGGCCGTTTACACAACTAAAACCTTTCAACTAAAAACGTTTTGGCCATTCCTTAACACGACAACTGCGTTTTGGGGGTTTGAAAACGCAAACTGAAAGTGCATTCGTGTTACGTGTTCAGTCAATAGGCGCGTAGTGTTTCTTTACAAAGTGTCATCGCCATCTACTAGCAGCAGAATACAGCGTTTCTAGTCGTTTTCGCAGATCTGTGTGAACGGGGATTATTTTGACAACGTTGTCGTCTGTACGTGAAAAATGCAAAGGAAAAACGTTTCAGTTTTTAGCACATCGTTGTCGTGTAAACGTACCCTAAGGGCCGGTTCACACACAAAGCGTTCTGGGAACGTTCTCTATTGGTTGTGTTTTTGTAACCTAAAGAGAACGTTCCCAGAACTTTCCCTGCAGGTTATTTTTGGCTTTTATTTTTATAACCTAAAGAGAACGCGTTCCCTGCAGGTTATTTTTAGAATTTTTTTGTTTTGTTTATTTAATTACTGCGTGCCTCTGATCTGCACGCGCTTCTCCAGAACGCGCTTTCCACAGAAAAACGCGCACTCGCGTAATTTAAAAATTAACGGTCATTTCGTTTTTACTGACTGACTAACATTAGTTTATCTATGTCTTTATTGAATAATAAGTTATAATTAGTAAATATACGAGTGTAAATATTGTGAATTCAGAGAGATTTGACACGTAATTGAAGACATGTTAACCGAGAAGTTTTTTGTTTACTGACCAAAAGAGAGAAGTACCTACGTGCCGTTAATTCAGTGGTAAGAAATGAATGCAATGTTATCCCAGTTAAAGTAATCGTTATTCATTTTTTAATGTTCTGTGAATAAAATTCATATTTTAAAACCCCATCGTGTTGAAGTCATTGTTATTTGGCACTTAAACGTAAAACCTGGCTGTGGTAATGTACAGTGAGTGATACAAGTTACGAAATCTTACATATTAAAGCATAAATTCAATCTTATTTAATCCTCAATATGAAGGTTTATGTGCTTGGGTTATTTCTATTGATTTAACAAGTTCAAAACAAGACATGGTTTGTAATAGGCTACTGATTATTACAACCGCGTTTGGGTGCCTGAAAACGCAAACTTTTAAAAATTCGTTTCAAGTGCAAGTTTTTTAAAACGAGACCGTTATCGTCTCTTTGTAATCAACAAAAACGCAAATATGTGAAAACGGTGATGTCATGCGCATGCGTATTAGGGGGCGTTCACATGTCGCGTCTTTTGCCCGCTCAAGTTCTTTATTTTAAATGTAGACGCACTCGCGTATCAACACCGCAGCAAAATGAAAAAAGCTCAACTTTTCAGAATGCCGCAAGCACACCGCAAGTCACGTGACAAGAACCAACCGATCAGCTTCGGCCTTTCCGAAACAACAAGCTCGGCCAAGATGGACGAGACAGCTGATCATAGCTGTACAGGGCGGGTTTTATATTTCTCATCTCCATAAATATATCTAGTAGTAGAGCTAATGCAAGGGCTGGAAATCGATTTATCCTTTGCTGAAACTTCTTCGCCTTCATGGAGAACGCGGCTCATGATTGCTTAGCAACGGCAGACACCATGAGAGCGCAAGAGACCTTCGCGGGATGGATGTCCCGCTCCCGCAGGATTCTGTCCCGCTCCCTCAAAATATACGTTACTTTCTCCCGCTCCCGCCCGCAATATTCATGTTTTGTCCCGCCCGCAAAAGCCCAGATAAAAGTATAAATAGATTTTCTGTACGTCCATGAAATAGTTTCAAGTAGCCTGATTTAACATAAAAGCAAACGCGTGCATTTGGCATGACAGAATGCGCGCAAAGTGCGCTCCCTTAATAGGCTAAATCCTAAAAAGCGGATATCTCAGTTCAGCGCGATCTCACAAAGCTCCGTTATCAATGTAGCTCACTGCACAATGAATCTTTCATAATGTTTAATTAAATTTTCTTTGTTATAATCAGAGGATTTTCCAGCATGCAGAATTCAGCACTGAACAAAAACTCACTTTGAGCGGTGAGTGGATTCTATCTTAAATGCATCTGATTGGCCATTGCGTTCAAGAAATCAACACATATGTCTGTGATTGGCTACATTGCACAACGCTGCAAAAACATGTTAATAACAGAAACTCTGCCTATGCTTGCGCCTGTAAAGCGTTTTTATTTTGTTTTAATTGTTCTTGTTGCTTTTGTGCAATAGATGAATAACAATTTATTTGTTTTTAGATGTTTTATTTTTAGATATTTCTATTTTGCGGGAGTCCCGCGAATCGTTTTATTCTCCCGCAACCCGCACACACACGCCCGCACTCGGCCATCAAATCTAGTCCCGCGCCGCACTCTATTGCGTTGGGTCCCGCGAGTCCCGCAAGCTCCCGAACGCGCTTTTGAAAAGAGGAGAAAGCGTTTTTTCCACGCGTTTTTAGACGCGACCTGTGAACGGCCAAAACTTTTCCGTTGCACATCGTTGTCGTGTAAACGTACATTAAAAGTAGTAATTGAAAAGTAGTAGCCTACTACTAAAAGTAGAATTAAAAGTAGTAAAAACCATTCACTCATATACCTAATCTTCAGTCTGCAAAACTCAATGTATTTGAGAAACAAATACATTTTTCACCCTTGCATTTGTTTATTTTGTAAATATATTCTGAATATGCATGTTAAGTCACCTTTACAGTATTTCTAAATGTGCTTTATACAATACAGAGTGTTTCAAAGCAGCTTCACACTATAGTAACATTCAAATTCTGCTGTAAAGCAGCTCTAACAAGCCAAAAGTGTCATTATTCAGCTCAAGTCAGTTCAGTGTTGATTCAGTTCAATAACTGTAAAGTTCATCAATTGTGAATACATTTGTATTTGTGCACATACATGTACATGGACATCCTGTCCACTCCAGTGCATACCAGCAAAAGACACAAGAGAGGACTGTTTTACATTTTTCACATCTGTGTGTAGTTTGGTGTGTATATGGCTAATCATTTGATGTTTGTGTGTAGAGTTACTATGCAAAAACACAATTTTTAGAAGAGCTAAAATAGTTTTGAATGAAGTGTTTGCTTTTGCAAGAGATGTGTTCCAATTACTTCCATGGCCACAGGTGTATAAATCAAGCACTAGGCATGCAGACGCTTCTACAAACATTTGTGAAAGAATGGGTCGCTCTCAGGAGCTCAGTGAACTCAAGCGTGGTACCGTGATAGGTTGCCACCTGTGCAATAAGTCCATTCCTGACATTTCCTCACTACTAAATATTCCACGCTCAACTGTTAGTGGGATTATAACAAAGTGGAAGCAATTGGGAACAACAGCAACTCAGCCACGAAGTGGTAGACCACGTAAAATCACAGAGCGGGGTCAGCGCATGCTGAGGGTCACAGTGAGCAGAAATCACCAACTTTCTGCAGAGTCAATAGCTACAGACCTCCAAACTTCTGTGGCCTTCAGATGAGCTCAAGAACAGTGTGTAGAGAGCTTCATGGAATGGGTTTCCATGGCCGAGCAGCTCATTCAAGCCTTACATCACCAAGTGAAATGCAAAGCGTGGGATGCAGTGGGGTAAAGCACGCCACCACTGGACTCTAGAGCAGTGAGATGTGTTCTCTGGAGTGACCAATCACGCTTCTCTGTCTGGCAATCCCATGGACGAGTCTGGGTTTGGCGGTTGCCAGGAGAACGGTACTTGCCTGACTGCATTGTGCCAAGTGTAAAGTTTGGTGGAGGGGGGATTATGGTCCATAAAGACATGGATGAGCGAGTTTGGTGTGGAGGAACTTGACTGGCCTGCACAGAGTCCTGACCTCAACCCGATAGAACACCTTTGGGATGAATTAGAGCGGAGACTGCGAGCCAGGCCTTCTCGTCCAACATCAGTGCCTGACCTCACAAATGCTCTTCTAGAAGAATGGTCAAAAATTCCCATAAACACACTCCTAAACCTTGTGGAAAGCCTTCCCAGAAGAGCTGAAGCTGTTATAGCTGCAAAGGGTGGGCCAACTCCATATTAAACCCTACGGATTAAGAATGGGATGTCATTAAAGTTCATGTGCATGTAAAGGCAGGCCTCCCAAAACTTTTGGCAATAGTGTATTTCGGGCATCTTATCTATTTGAATGGGGGAATCCTGAAATCTCAAAAACTGCTTACCGAACACACAATTAAATAACATATTTCAAATCAGCAACAAAATCTGAGTGGAGTAGAAAAACATGTTCTGTGTGAACGGCCCAAAATGGGGCAATTCCTAGCTAGAAAAGTTGAGGAATAAGACTTTATGCAAATAGTCAACACTGCCTACATGTAACTAATTTTAGCCCCACATTTTAGATAGTTTATCTGATTATTTGATGACAAACCTAAAAGCAGCTAAATTATATCTCTGCTATCTGTACCTAAACAAACACAAGAAAATCAGGAATGCTTTCGCACAGGTTTACCCTCCGGCAATATTAAGCAGTTCATTGAGTTCATTTCCTTTAGCTAACTGAGAACGTAGTCTATTGGTGTAGAGTTTATGGTAAACTGTGTATTATTGAGTGCCTGTGAGAATCATAAAAAAATAGTTCCTCTCAGGTTTACCTTGATTTCTACATTCTGCACTCGGATTTCCAGCAGATATATGGGATGGGGAAACCGCAGGAGTAATGTAACATACATACGGCTCATCGGTTGATAATATCACTGGAGGAACACAGCTGACAACTACTTCATCACATATTCTTTGACTTACAGTGAAAGAGCCTGTTATTAATAATACAACAAATGAGCCAGAACAAAAATAAGTGTCAGACTGAGTGAATGTTCATGGGATGGTTGCCATGATTCAATAAGAGTAAATATTACATCATATACTTGATCTAATTGTTGAGACATGAGCGAAACAGACTACTGGAATATAAAATAAGAGTTGTTCAGACGTACACTTTGATGATATACTGTATATTTTAGTGCGATTAATCGCATCTAACATAAAAGTTTGTGTTTAAATCTCTATTTGATATCTTTTCTTTGTTGTTTATACTGCTAAATATAACTTACTCATCACCATATACTGTTTAATATTGCCTATCACGTTAAATTTGACATTGCTAGCTTTTAATCTAAATCACTATCACAACGCGTTAGCATTTTTTACAACGCGTTAGCATTTCACTAGCCTGTTAGCCTGCCATACGTGCATCCGGGTCTCCTGTTTTGTCTCTCGTGCCTTTACTAGTCCATCAAACAACTGTGGTAAGTTGGATTAATCAACAAACACGGTAAGCCATGTCTTCTTCTCCTGTTATTGCCACTTGGACTGCCTGTCACATGTTTAATATATCTTTCTCCGTTGGCGAACAGGGCTTCACATGTGATAAATGTAAGGAGATAGTCAGGCTGACAGAGAAGATTTCAGAATTAGAGACACGCCTCCAGACTTTATTTGAGAGTAGTGAGAATGTAACAGCTTTAGACACTGCTTTGGATGCGAATAGCTTAGTGAACTCTGTACATTGTTCGGTTTCCGGCTGTAGAGCCCGTGCAGCTTTTGGGGCAGACCTGACCTGTTGAAAAAAGATGGCATCCATCCTTCCTGGGATGGTGCCGCTCTTCTCTCTAGTAATTTGGCACATAGTCTTAGAGCTAAACCTTGACTAACTGGGGCCCAGGTCAGGAAGCAGACGGACTGGCTTACCCGACCGCCTGCTAGCTGTCTCACGTCACAGAAGTCAGATAAATCCCAGCACATAGAGACTCTTTCACCTAGATATTATCACATAGAGACTGTGTCTGTTCCACGAATTAGTAAATACAAAAAACCATCAAAACCATTCAATGGTAAAAATTTAATTGATGTTCAACAAATACACAGATATAATACAGATGATCAAATGATAAAGCTCGGGCTGCTGAATATTCAATCCCTTTCTGCAAAAGCGCTTATTGTTAATGATATGATTACAGATCATAACCTAGATGTGCTGTGTTTGACAGAAACCTGGCTAAAACCTGACGATTACATTACTTTAAATGAGTCCATCCCCCAAGATTATTAGACACGAGCCGCGTCTGAAAGGTAAAGGGGGAGGTGTTGCTGTAATTTATAATAATATCTTCGGTATTACTCAGAAGTCTAGTTTCAGATATAATTCATTTGAAGTTTTGGTGCTTTATGTAACGTTATGTAGTGAAATTGATAAATCCCGTTTGACATTTGTGCTGGCCACCAGGGCACCATACAGACTTTACCAGAGAATTTGCTGATTTTCTATCAGAGTTAGTACTGGCTGCAGATAAAGTCCTAATTGTTGGTGATTTTAATATCCATGTAGATAATGAAAAAGACGCATTGGGATTGACATTTAGAGACATTCTAAACTCTATTGGAGTAAGGCAACACGTGTCAGGACCCACTCATCGCCGTAATCATACGTTAGACCTAATACTGTCACATGAAATAAATGTTGATGCCATTGAAATTCTGCAGCAGAGCGATGACATCTCAGATCATTACCTAGTATCATGTACACTTAATTTAGCAAAGGCTGCAAAGCCGTCCCCTTGCTTCAAATATGGCAGGACTATCACCGCTGCCACTAAAGATTGCTTTGTAAATAATCTTCCTCATCAGTTTCATCTCCTCAGCATCCCAGATAGCCTAGAGGAACTCGATGTTGCAACAGAAACTAGTGACTCTCTCTTTTCCAGCACTTTAGACACAGTTGCTCCCCGGCGCTTAAAGAAGATTAAAGAAAATAGTCCAATGCCGTGGTACAACGAGCACACCCGGGCCCTTAAAACAGCAGCCAGAAAAATGGAGCGCAGCTGGAAGAAAACAAAGAAGTTTTTCGTATTTCGTGGAAAGAGAGCATGATTGCATACAGAAAGGCCGTAAAAACTGCTAGATCTGCTTATTTCTCGACTCTCTTAGAAGAAAACAAACACAACCCTAGGTATTTATTCGATACAGTGGCTAAATTAACCAAAGATAAAGCTTCACCTTCTGATGTTTGTAAACAGCACAGCAGTAATGACTTTATGAACTTATTTACTTGTAAGATTGATAATATTAGGAAAAAAATTATAACCATGCAGCCGTCTACTACAGTATCACATCAGACAGTGCATTGTAGTGTCACTGAGGAAAAATTACATTCATTCACTGCTATAGGAGAAGAAGAATTGGCTAAACTCGTTAAATCATCAAAATCAAAACATGCTCGACCCTATACTGACTAAACTACTAAAAGAGATGCTTCCAGAGGTCATAGATCCTCTTCTTAATATCATTAATTCATCTTTGTCATTAGGATATGTACCGAAAACTTTTAAGTTGGTAATTATTAAACCACTTATTAAAAAACCGCAACTTGATCCTACAGAATTAGTCAATTACAGGCCAATCTCAAATCTACCCTTTCTGTCAAAAATACTAGAAAAGGCAGTGTCCTCACAACTATGCTCCTTTTTAGAAAGAAATGGTATCTGTGAGGATTTCCAGTCAGGATTTAGACCGTATCATAGTACTGAGACTGCTCTCATTAGAGTTACAAATGATTTACTCTTATCATCCGATCGTGGTTGTATAATCTCTGTTAGTGTTACTTGATCTTAGCGCTGCATTCGATACTATCGACCACAACATTCTTTTGAATAGACTCGAAAATTATGTTGGCATTAGTGGAATTTCATTGGCATGGTTTAAATCATACTTATCTGACCGCTATCAGTTTGTAGCAGTAAATGAAGAGATGTCACACCAATCACAAGTTCAGTATGGAGTACCGCAGGGCTCAGTGCTAGGACCGTTGCTTTTCACCCTGTACATGCTACCACTGGGAGATATTATTAGGAAGCATGGCGTTAGTTTTCATTGTTATGCTGACGATACTCAGCTCTATATTTCTTCACGCCCTGACGAAACTTACCAATTCACAAGATTAACAGAATGCATAGCTGATATAAAAAATTGGATGACTAGTAATTTCCTGCAACTTAATTCAGAAAAAAATGAATTTTTAATCATTGGACAAAAAAAACTCCACAAGTAGTAACCTAGAATACTGACTTCTGTGACGTGAGACAGCTAGCAGGCGGTCGGGTAAGCCAGTCCGTCTGCTTCCTGACCTGGGCCCCAGTTAGTCAATGTTTAGCTCTAAGACTATGTGCCAAATTACTAGAGAGAAGAGCGGCACCATCCCAGGAAGGATGGATGCCATCTTTTTTCAACAGGTCAGGTCTGCCCCAAAAGCTTTTCCAATTGTCTATGAACCCTATGTTATTTTGCGGACACCACTTAGACTCCCCCTCCCCTCTCACCCTCACACTCCCCCTCACCCTCACTCTGACACTCCCCCACTCACTCTCACACACACCCCTCTCCCTCTCACACACCCCCCTCTCCCTCTCACACACTCCCCCTCTCCCTCTCCCTCTCACACTCCCCCTCCCCCGTTCGATTTTTATGAGCCCAAATATTCGAATACAATATTTTGGGAAACTGCCCATCCCTTGTATCGCTACATCCCTAGTAATAAATGATTTCAGTCTGTTAACTCCTCCATATTTGAAGGCTGTGTGTCAGATGTAATTTAATTGATTAAATGAGTATGTTCACTAGAATAATGTTGTATCATTAGTATGGAGAAGAGTGAAACTTCACCGGCTACTTAAACTACTCATCCCCTTCCATGCCCTGCTGAGAGTTAACAGCAAGAGCAGCCGCAGTAAACACACGGGCAGACGTACAGTACCTGAGCTCAGGCCTGCTCTTATCATGGCAAGTGTATCTCTGTATCCACATAACAGGCAGCGCTGTATCGATTCAAGCCTCGGCCGCATTAGGGAGCGATATTTTTATTTGTGAACTTAAAACAATCCTCACATAAACCCATTATAATAAATGTCATATTTACCTGTGGCCTTCATATATAATCAATATTGAAGTTATCAAGCAGTCTGCACTGCATAAATTATAAATTAAATATAGATTAATCCTTATTAAAGCTACAATTTTCTCTGTTCCCTTTGTTCTGTGATGAACATTAATGACAGACATCATTAGTGGCTGCTGTCACTTTAAGATCTGCCGCTGCCGAACATGACGCAGATCTGACGCATGAATAAAAGCGTGATCATATAATGTAAGGCTAGCCAAAGGATGACAGAAAAAAACGGATGCTAAGTTAATTGCGTTAACTATTTTTAGGCAGCGGCTATTTCCACTAAGTGAAAATAATGATATATTCTATTTACACCGTGTAAAAGTAGCAGTTCTTTGCAATATGTAAATAGTAATAAGATGCTATTTATATGCTTTATTTTTGCAGACACATTCTATTTGCACCTCAGTATTGTTGTACATTAACAGGATGCAATAATAACATAGAGTGTAAATGATTATATTTATTAAAATTATAAAATGGATGCCACCTTAATGGGACAATAAAAGCCCTCCCTACAACTGACCCTACCCAATAAATACTTTTATTATTATTAAACATTTCGTTAGGCACTTTATTTCCACTTTTAGAACATTTTATTCATTTTTATTGAAAGTAAATGCCTTTCCGATGTGATGTGTGATGGGAAAAGGGAGAAGAGCGAGCTCGGCAAAAGGCGGATTCGAACCCCGGTCGATCGCGTCAAAATGTAATACAGTGTGTGTGTGTGTGTGTGTGTGCGTGTCTACATGCTATTAGATGCTTTATTCCAGTTTTTATATTGCTAAATATTGTCACAAATTGTGTTTTGTTCTGCTCTAATAAGCATGCATATTTGTTGAGTAAAATATTTTTTATGATTTATAATTAAAAATATTTTTAATTTTAACTTGATTGAACTTTCACTGAGCTCACTGCAATTCTGGGACTGCATATGATGCTTTAAAATGCTGTTTATATAGTCAACTCACTGGGTTTGGCAACAGGACAACAAGGAAAGACATCAACACTGAAGAAATGTCATGATATTTATGGAGTGATGAAGAGTTTGCATTGACGTTCCAAGTGCTTGACAAAGAGGCAAATCTGATGTGAAAATTTGCCAAAACACCTCGCTTGAGTTGACATTCATGTTCAGCGGTTGTTTAACTAGGGATGTTTACACTGCTGCTTTCCAACCGAACGTTCAACCTATTGCGAAAGTGCATTACATGGTGCCATGAGCACATCAAAACACTGACACCAGATACAGTTAACAAGCAACCACCTGCAGTGATATATACTGCGCTGTTTGAACAGTCCGGCCTAGATATGAATGACTACATAAGCATATGGACCGATGTACAGACAACGTGCCTTTGTGTTATAATCCTCGGAGATGTAGATACAATCTGTGGCAGATTCACTTGCGTAGCCATCCGTCAATGCAGAGGTTTAATTGATGCAGAAATAATCTGACTGTCAAAGGCATTAATACCATCTTCCCTCGTTGCTTACTTATGCCAGTGTCGGGAGAAATAGCATCATATCAACAGTGCTGAACCTCGTCTAATCTCTCTGTATGTTTGCAGAATGAACAGGCTGATACACGTACAGCGACTCCATCTGATAGGATCTGAATCTGTAAAAACTGTCAACTTTCTGAGGAAAGCCAGGATCTATTTTTGAGTTCAATGAATTAAAGTTGCCTTCAGATGCGAGTAGCCTATAAACATTAACTCTTTTATAATATTTCATGTATGTCTAAAACCTGTTGCACACAATCTACTGCAAGTAAAAGCCTTTTAATTGTACAAACGTGCTGCTTTTTATGTGTTTTATGTGTTTTTTAAAGTCAAATTAGGGGTTGTGCAATATTGACCAAAAATTATATCTCTGTATTTTCAAAGTTGTGTTGATGATAATAATTAGATGATATTTTACTGTGTTTTTGTGCTGGTACAAAGACTGGTTTGGGCCTGTTGTGGACATTTGACTCATGAAGATTCATATTATTCATATTTTATGTGGTGGTTAGTTCACAGCAGTGACGGAAATTCACTTTTTTATTAAATTTGATAAAATTAGCTTAAATAAAAATACCTTAAATTGATTTCCAGGGGCATTTTTACCTATATATGGGCGTTTTTTATAAACTTAGATTATCTTATGAATCACCTTTTATGTCAAATTCTAACATTCAAATTAAATTTAATTTGAATAATAACACAGAATAGGACTGTTACCAATCAAATTAAATCATTATCAACAAAATTGATCTTTGCAGTGACACAGAAGCGGCATCAGAATTGGCATTGATATATTTTTTAATTCGATATTTAAATATGAAATTATTTCTAATTTTAAAGGGGTCCTATAATGCCTACAATCCCTCAAAATACCCCACAGATCATTTTTTATAGCATGTTAAAATTGTCACTTTTTGAGGGTGAGCAAAAACGAATGTATTTTTGTGTGTCCCTTTAAATGCAAATGAGCTGGTGCTCCCGCCCCCTTTCAGGAAGAGGGCGGAGCTTCAAGAGCTCATGTTAGCAGCTCCGATTACCTCACACAGACACACACTGAAAATGTCCGAAACTGTTCAGCCTTTTATGATCAAACCGGAGTCGGACAATGATGGAGAGACTCAAGAAGAAGAGACAACATGTAGAATGAGACAGGACGTTTCTGAATGGATAGAGGATGAATTTATGAGTTAATGATGGATTAGCATGTTCTGTCATGATAATCTATAAACCGCAGGTGTGGGAACTGTTGTAAAATGAGCCAGAGAATATCTGCTGCATGAAGAGAGAACAGGGATAGTTTAGTTTAATTACGGTTATAACTTATGTTGTCATCTTGCTTTATGACATGCTATTGCATTTGTGTTCGTACTGTATCGCAATAAATGTGAAAGACGGATGACAGCTTGAGCGACTCCCAAATGTGCTCGACTACAACAACTCTTCCTCTTCTCAACATGTTCCCGGGGGCGGGGTTTATGTAAATGTTAGGGTTAATGATGTCACTAAACTCGTTGTAGTCCCTACCAGCCGCTTGTTGTAGTCCTTAAAAAGTGATTTCTGTAAGAAAATATCTCCCTTTGCTTTGAACTTTGAGCGTTGTAACTTTGCAGAAGTTGCAACCACCCCTTTAAATTTTTAATTAAATGGTACTTTAAAATATGAAACTAAACCCGGCAAGTCACTGTCTTAATGCGTGAGTCATTCATTCAACCGATTCGTTCAAATGACTGATTCATTCAGGAACGAAGCAAGTTGAATGAGTCATTGAATCATTATTAAACTGATTCGTTCAAAACGTGGATTCAGTCAGTAAAAAAACATCGCTGTCTGTTGCATGGAGACTCGGTTCTGCTGTGGTTTCATTTTTAAATTTTCGTTGGCGAAATAAAGAAAAAACAAGCAATATTGAAAATATTGCGTCTAAAATGTATAACTCACAATGCTAACTTACTTTTCATTTAACTGTTTGTATAAAATAAGTATCTCATTTGCAATCGTGCTAATATTTGGGGAAAATGCCACTCTTGCTTGTGTGATATTGTAATTTATACAACAGTTCTTTCTGGTTCTCGAATCTGATTGGCTGAGAGCCTTTTCCAGCCGTGCGATATCCACCCAGTGTCATCACTCAAACCGAATCACCGTTTATATCACTCCGCTTTAGGCGACTGTCATGGCGGTCGAGTAAATCCACCATAAGTTTTAAAAATACTACTGTTGTTGTGTCACGAGTGTAGTTTTAACAGTTTTTTAGGCGAGAAATGTAGTTATTTAGACCTCAAATATATAAACATAGCGCCTGTTTTACAATATTTTACCGTCAGCGGCCGTTCAGCGCTCATGTACCCGCAGAGAACAGCTTCATCTCGGACAGTCCTTCGGGAATTTGAGCTGCTCTTACTGTATGTAGATAGTGGTTAAACAGATATAGTTCATTTGGGGTATATCAAACGGACAATCTGTGGTTTTATTAATCCATTACATGTTCCGAGCAAACTGATTTGGGTTAAGGGGAATATTAAGTGTGATAACTTTATATTTAACATTAGGCTGTTTGTCTTAAATCCTGTAAGGCCTACTACGTTTGACTGAATTGTTTGCTTGTGTTTATTTCCTGTTGTCTTTTATAGTGGCTTTTGTTGTTAATTTAAATATTATTGTTCAATAAATATTATTTTATATAAATAATATGCCGTATTTGCTATTGAGAAAGGGTCCGTCAGTGATTGCAATAGTCGACTTCAGTGACAGTTACATTATTACACCACAAGATGGCGGCAAAGACTGTCTTTATGAGTGACTGGTGTAAACAAGGAAGTTGTTTTAGCGCTGTCTTTGGAAATCTTTTAAAAGGACAAAATTATCGCTTTCCTCAGTGGACATTCAAACGGATAGTTATAATGGATATAATATTATGGACATCGACCTGAAGAATGAATGCTATATCAGATGCAGGTAATACACTCGTTTAGTCGATCTCTCTCTCATAATACTCTACTCTACATATACAATAATCTTCAATGAAGCGACTCAGCGTTCCTTCGTTACTCGCTCTAAAGTGACGTTTCAGAATCAGTAACGAACTTGAGATTTGAATCCGTGGCGGAAGGAAGTAGTTCTGCACAAAATAGGTTTTTAACCCTTTCATGCATGATATTTGGAAGCCATTTTGAACCATTTAAGTTTTAGTACCATGTCCCAACCACAAAGTGGCGATCCCCCAAAGCGGTGTCTACGATTCCATATAATTATTGTGTTTGTACCTCTTTGTTGTTTTGAGATATTGCATCATACATTCAAAATGGCGCAGGAAAGAGGAGATGCGCCAAGTACCTCAGGAATAAGTGTTAAATCCTTTTATTCTCAGATAACCAGACAGGAACAAAAAATATTTTTCAGCTAAATAAGATGTAACAAATACCTTTATCCAGATTTTAATAATATTTTTCTTGTACGTTTTTTTCTGTGACGGAAAATACATCTGTCCGCCTATTGGGCCTATATTTAGATTCCACCTTATTTTGTATGTTTTAGTTAAAATTATGATATAATTTACACTTGAATAGTTTTATTAAACAGCAATATTAAATAGTCCTCATATTTTACAATTTATTTCAATTCTTACAGCCTATATTTATTTAATAGATCATATAAAAGTGTAGGCATATACTTATTTTATATATTTCATAATTATTTTATTAATAGTTTTAATTGGTGGAAGAAGGTAAATCAAATGATACTGGTTTTAATTGGTTTCAAATAAAATGAGTTCCCATTCAGTCGATGTTACATCAGGTTATGACGTTTCGAGACCTAGAATATGTTTTTCATGTGTTATAATATGTAATATGTTGTTGTTATTTAATGTTCTTATGTGTTTTCATACCAATTGCTCTTAGTAAATGTTTTAAAAACATGTTTTTTTCAGACCAAACAATGAGTTCTATTGAATCACTTTTTATACCGTTAATGCATGGTGTCCACTGCAGTCCCTCAAAATAAAACATATTTACACTCCGTTGTTGTTTCTGATTTATTTACTCCCTTGTGCCATCGAACTGTTGTATAAACGCAATATCACATGCAATAAGATATGCGATATGACTGTATATCAGTGATTACCTACAGCCGAATCACAACCGTGCTCGTATAACTACATCATATGATATAAATATAAGACAAAAACTCATCCGGGCAAAAATGCCGGTGTACCTTAATTTTTGGGGGCATATAACTGCAGACATCACGCAGTGAAAGCATGACAAACGCGATATCAGCTCGCACATCATTAAAACAATAATTTGTTATATATAATAGACAATACATGTGTATAATGATACATCAATAATAGACGATATATATCTCACACCCTACGCACAAAGAATGAACTTTCAATTGAACTGACATTTACCCATTTTCACGTGCAGGAAACGGTACGTAAATGCCACGTATTGTCACGTGAACAAGCAAATCCACAAAGAAAGAATAATAAAAAAAACAATGTGTTCTCTAATTAGATTTTTTATTAGGTAAAGATTAAGATATGTCTAAGTCATCTAAGTGTCATCTAAAATTTAAGACCTCTCATGATTAAAAATAAGACTTTTTATGGCGTTAAATTTAAAAAATCTAATTTAATACTTTTTAAGGATCCGCGGGAACCCTGTGTTTATTTACACGACAACAGCGTTTTTCAAAACGGACTTTTGAAAATGACAAAAAACATTGCCATCTACTGGCCTGGCCGCAGAATACAGCATTTTTAGTCGTTTTCGCAGATGTGAATGGGGACAGTGTTGCCGTCTGTATGCGAAAAAAGCAAAGGAAAACCTTTCCGTTTTTGGTACATCGTTGTCATGTAAACGTACCCTTATGTACAAAATCAAAGGCTAAGAAGGAAATCCAGAAGACAGGAATCAACATAACATTTTCACTAAAACAAAGACAGCGAGGGGAAATAAACTGAGGGCTTAAATACACGAGGAAAACAAACCGAACAAGAAACAGGTGCGAAAAGCAATCGGTAACCATAGCAACAACAATGGCATAATCAGTAAACTAAGAAAAGGAGTGTGAAAATGGGAGAAAGCAGGAACAGAACACAATGAAACACACGATCAAAAACAAGTCACATGATTTCAGGCATCATTCATGACCATAAGCAGGGTAAGACGGTAAAGTTTAATAGGGTTAGTTCAAATCATTTGACTTATAATGACAGACTTTTTGTGCAATATCAACACCTAATACCTCCATACCTAAAGCTGTTCTCAGCCCTGTGGTCTCACGGCAGGCCATGGAGACCATTTATATGCAAATACATCTGCCAGTTTCAGTGTGTTCACATAATACAAGAGTGACGTTTGATCAAGACGAGCTTCAGATCAGAGTGTTGAG
Organism: Coreius guichenoti; assembly: GCA_039654105.1. Classification (NCBI taxonomy): domain Eukaryota; kingdom Metazoa; phylum Chordata; class Actinopteri; order Cypriniformes; family Gobionidae; genus Coreius; species Coreius guichenoti. The sequence goes on from CM077176.1 coordinate 813,739, forward strand.
GTCTTTTCATCTGACACTCACCTATAGATGCTCAGAACCGCCTTTCTCACTTTTTTTGTCTGGTTTCTCAGGCTTTGAGCTTCATTCTGAGCTTGCTAAGATTCGCACATTTATCTGCATCTTTACACACGCAAATAAATCACGTTGATGCGTGATATTTATAAGGTTTCATGTGCTTGTGCTTTTTACTCAGATGGACTTTTGCTTCTCTTATATTTCTCCTGAGAAAATCACCTAAAAATCAAAAGTCAAAGTCTCATCAAATTCTCCCACGATGACCAAATGATCTGAGCTGCGACATATCAGGTTTCATATCATGTCAGTTTTATTACGAAATCCAAACATTAAATGTTGTTTTGATGATCACTAAAGCACGAAGCCCATTTATGCCACATAAGAAAACAAATCATGCTCTGGTAAGTCATAATTATGACATCATTTAGATTTTTAATCTCATAATTATAACTTAGTATGTCATAATTATGACTTTTAAATCATAATTTAAACTTTTTGTCATAATTATCTTAAATAAAAAGTTGAAAATGTGACATACTAAGTGATAATTATGAGATAAAAAGTCAAAAATATGATTTTAAAAGTCATAATTATTAGATGAAGTCAAAATGAATGATTTTAAAAGTAAATTATGAGATAAAAAGGTCAAAATTCAGAGATTAAAATCAAAATTATGGATTTAAAGTCAACATTATGACTTAAAAATCTAAATTATGATTTTAAAAGTCCTCATTATGAGATAAAAAGTTGAAAACATGATTTTAAAAGTCATAATTGTGAGATAAAAAGTCAAAAATTTGACATACTGTGTCATAATTATGGGATGAAAAGTTGAAATTAGGACTTTAAAAGTCATTTATGAGATAAAAAGTCAAAATGTAGAGATTAAAAATCTAAATTATGATTTAAAAATTCCTAATTATGAGATAAAAAGTTGAAATTATGTTTTTAAAAAATCTAAATTATGACTTGAAAAGTCTAAATTATGACAATATGAAAAGTCGACATTATTTTAAAAGTCATAATTATGAGATAAAAAAATTATAGGATTAAAAAGTCAAAATTATGACATTATAATTTCGGGGTTTTATCTCATAATTATGACTTTTAAGTCGTAATTTTGAGTTTTCATCTCACAATTATGATTTAGTAGTATTCCGTAATTTAGATTTTTTATGTAATTGTATAATGTTTTTTTCTTATGTGGCAGAAATGGGCTTCCATATGAAGCAGCCGATCATGTTTTCTGTTGTACTATGATTATAATAAACATAATGTTTTTGTTTTTTATTAAAGCCACCATTTAAATGATTTTTTTTTTACAACGATTTGGAGTAGGTTACAAAAACACAATAAATATAAATTGAGAAAGTGAGAGGCGTTCATCAGTCAGAATGTGATCATGGATCAGGTTCAGATTCAGGCCGACACACACACACACAAACACACGTACGTGTTCAGATGCTGCTGTTCTTCCTGTGTTCAACAGAGATTTTACATTAAACACCAGAGCACACGTCATGGTGATCTCTTGCCAATATGAGACTGTGAACCCGAGGTGTCTCGCACATTTTTCAATTGAACCTGAGCATGTGTGGAATTTCAATTGGATAAAAGGAATCAATTTACTGGGAGGTTTAATTTGCACATTTTGATTAGTCCCATTTCTCAGAGCTGTTCCCAATGAATACAAACTGTGTCTGATATGCTAAGCAATGCCATCACCTTTCCTCATTACCATGCCAAACAGATTTTAGAGGAGGGCAAGAGGACTGAACACGCAGACCTGCAGCAGCTCTGAGACGCCAAAGGCCCTTTAAAGCAAGTCACTTCACACTGTGGACATCTCAGTCAGACTCATTTCTTAAAGAGGCTCTATTATGCCCCTCTTCAAGCTCTTGATGTTGTTTTTAGTCTACTAGAACAGGTTTGCATGCATTATTTTCCCCATATTCTCCATTGTTGCAGCTCCTCTCTTCCCAGTCTGTCAGTAACGCTCTGTTTAGTTCCTGTCTCTATGAAGCCCCTCCTTCTGAAAAGCACACTGTGCTCTGATTGGTCGGCTGGAGCAGTGTGTTGTGATTGGTGTTTGGGAAATGCCCCGCCCCTTACCATAACCGGCAGTCTCAACACACTACTAACTAACTCAACCAGGCCCCGCCCCCTATGCCAAATGTACTGCGGTCACGGATCAAAAAATAATAAGCGTGATTTCAAAATTTAAAAACACATGTAAAAAATATATTGCACAAAATGAAAACAATAATGCAAATATTATTATCATAAGCGTGAATGATATCGTGAAAAATAACAAGCATGAATCAAAACTTTAAACACATTCAACATTATATTGCACAAAACTTATGTAATGTGTTCTTAAAAATGATGTTTTATTACTCTTTGGTTTTATTGACCCCTCTTCGATTGATTGGCTAGAGGAGGAGCTGTCAATCTAGAACTAGTGGACCAATGGTGACGCTTAAGCCCGCCCTAATTTACATGAAACTCCACCGGCAAGATCTGGAAAAACAAGCAGAACATGGAAAGAAGAGCGGAGAGAAAAACAGCACAAGCAGAAAAAAGAATAAAATATGAGCAGGAAACGTGAGAGAGCACAAAATACAGAGAAAACATCATTTTTAAGAACACATTACATAAGTTTAAGTTTTGTGCAATATCATTTTTAATGTGTTTAAAGTTCTGATTCACTTTTTATCTCATAATTATGACTTTTAAATCATAATTTCGGCTTTTTGTCATAATTATCTTAAAAAAAATTTTTTAAATGTAATTATGAAAAGTCGAAATTATGATATTAAAAGTCATAATTATGCAATAAAAAGTCGAAAATATGATTTTAAAAGTTATAATTATTAGATGAAGTCAAAATTATGATTTTAAAAGTAAATTATGAGAAGGCAAAAAATCAGAGATTAAAAATCAAAATTATGGATTTAAACTCACTTAAATTCACTCTTATAATAATAATATTTGCATTATTGTTTTCATTTTGTGCAATATATTTTTTACATGTGTTTTTAAATTTTGAAATCACGCTTATTATTTTTTGATCCGTGACCGCAGTACATTTGGCGGGAATTTAATCCCATACCTCCCCTTTATTCTGCGTATGAATTATTATAATGAGGAATATTGTGACGTGTTGGTTCCCGGAAGAAAACTCAAGACTACAATGCATTAAATCAAGCTTGTGTAGCTACAAAGCTCACAGACTTATAGAGTTTAAAGTCTTAAAGTGTCTCAAGGCACAGAAATGTACGTTTATGACTGTGTCATATTTACAGAGTTTCAATAAAGCATTGCATGTCTAATGTGACACATGGTGAAATCTAAAAATGTTTCTTCCAAACATCCCCGTGCCTCAGCGAGACCTCAGCTCATTCGTCTGGTATCAAAGGCGCAGTCGATCAGTGTGTGTGTGTGCTGAATCACCTCTCCCAGTTAAATCAACTCAACGCCATGAAAGAGACTCAGGCCTTTACTCGATTGTTTACACACATTTTCTGAAAAGCATGCCTCATACTCTCAGAACTCTACACACAAATCAAAAAACACACACAATGGGCAAAACCCCTCAATTCTCCTGCAAAATGAAGCTTTACATTCAAAACTATGTTATTTCTTCTCAAAATGACACACACAAACCATCACATGAATAGACATGTATAAGAGCCAGTTGAACACGGATGTGTTTAAAACACTTCTTCTCCATTCATCATAATGACTCAGGGCTTTTTTTGGTTCAGTGGTACACTTACTACAGACAGTACATACATAAGTGTGTTGTAAAATATTTGAGAATACTGTTTTTATACTCAGAACACAAATACACGGTAACATGCATATTCGAATGGCAGTGTGTTCCTTGTGAAAACGAGATTTTCTGCATGAAAATTGTGCCAAATGCAGAGAATTGTGTGTAGTGTTTTGAAAAAAGTGTGTTTTAGAACTGCAGTTTGAGTGTGAAGCAGGACTTTTGCTTGTATTTAGCAGAAATGGTTCAGGGGGTTGGTGCATGAGTTACATGTTGTGGTCATTGTGTCTCAAGTACCAGCATTTGTGTGTAAACAACTGAGAAAAACTGAAATGACACTGAATCAACTCCTTAATAGAAACCGATCAAATCCTGCAGCAAAACACAGGCGAGGAGTGAAATCAGTGACTCTTGACTGCACATCGATCTGAGGGTCATGTTTATGTTTTTAGTGAATTATTCATTCCAGTGTGTGCTTTACTTTAAAACACGAGCTCTGTCGTATTCTGCGATTGTTTCTGAAGAGCGTTGGTGACGTACAGGAGTCGTACAGTAAGCGCGTGAGAGTCTGATGCACAAACAAACCGTGTGTGTGTGCGCGCTCTCGATCACTGATCGCACGCTGCATTCATGTACAGACACATTCGCGTTGTTTCCACACACACTCAGGAAGGATGATGTTTGATTTGTCATGTGTACGTTGTTGTGTTTAGTAATCGTATATGGGTTTATGCAGTCAAAGCGGTTGATTTAGGAGTTGTTTTGGCGTCTCCGTGTGGCCCTGCTCGGTATCGCAGCTCGACTCGGCTAAAATGAAAACAACCTCGTTGTTGTTGCTCTGTACACACACTATACACTGAATTCTGTAACGTTTTTTTCTGTAATGTTTTTTTTCATGGGTGCTTAGGTGTGTATACATTTATTATATAATATAATTATATGGACTCCTTATATTTGGTTATTTGGTGTCCTTTTGGAGTCTCCAATGATCCTTGAAGCTTGCAGAAAATACAGTTTTCTATATATATGTATTGGGGGATATTCAATAGCAAATATATTATATAGAGAGTATATAATATACAGAGTCTATATAGATGTGTGTGTGTGTGTGTGTTTGTGTGTGTGTGTGTTTGTTTGTGTGTGTGTGTGTTTGCGTGTGTTGTGTGTGTATTGGGAGGGATATTCAACAGCAAAAAATAAATAAAAAAAATATATATATAAATTAATAATATAATAATTATATATATATATATATATATATATTTGTGTGTGGGTCTGTGTGTGTGTGTGTGTGCGTGTGTGTGTGTGTGCGTGTGTGTTTGGGATATTCAATAGCAAAATATAATAAATAATAATAACAAATAATATGTGTGCGTGTGTGTGTGTGTGTGTTTGTATGTGTGTGTGTGTGTGTTTGTGTGTGTGTGTTTGGGATATTCAATAGCAAAATATAATAAATAATAATAATAAATAATATGTGTGTGTGTGCGTGTGTGTGAGCGTGTTTGTGTGTGTGTGTTTGGGATATTCAATAGCAAAATATAATAAATAATAATAATAAATAATATATGTGTGCGCGCGCTTGTGTGTAGGTGTTTGTATGTGTGTGTGTGTTTGGGATATTCAATAGCAAAATATAATAAATAATAATAATAAATAATATATGTGTGTGTGTGTGTGTGTGTGTGTGTGTGTGTGCGAGCGTGTTTGTGTGTGTGTGTGTTTGGGATATTCAATAGCCAAATATATTAAATAATAATAATAAATAATATATGCGTGCGCGCGCATGTGTGTGTGTTTGGGATATTCAATAGCAAAATATAGTAATAAATAATATGTGTGTGTGTGTGTGTGTTGGGGATATTCAATATTATATATTATTTATATATATATATATATAAATACATTAATTAATAAATATATATGTGTGTGTGTGTGTGTGTACATGTAGCCTATCTGTTCATACACACAAAGAGACTCTATACACATTAGAACTGTAGATTCGACTTCCTGTTGCGCTGCTCATTGTTCGTTTAGTAACACAACACCGCCCTCTGCCAACCGCACAGCGCGCCGCCATTGGGCTCCACGGCAGCCACGTCCTGTCAATCACCAGCCAAGTCCCTCCCACCGGCAGGTTCCCCCGCAGCCGCTTCCTGTCAATCACTGACCAAGCGCCGCCCACCGCCAAATTTTGACTGTAAACATCCCGCCGAGAGCGCGCGCCATCTTTGTCGGATTCAATGAGAGGAAACGCTTGCTAACTTCTCTCCGCAGGAGGGGGGAGAATAGCCTGGCCGCAATCGACACGGATACGATATTTTGAATGGTACGTTCTGGAAAATGTGTATAATTGCGGATTAATGTGCTTGTGAAGATTAACACACGAGTAGGAGAATGAAATTTGACGCTTGCGCGCCGTTGCTAATCAACAGTTGGCTAATGCTAATGGCTAACGATAGCTTGGAAATAACTTTGTAGGCTTTATTAAATTCTAAATATAATTCCTTTGCAACTTCTAGTCGTTATATGTGACCAAGAAAATTAGTTATATCATGTGTAGTTTATAAGTGATATATGTGTTGTTTATTTTACAGCTAAGTAGCTCAGCTTGCTAATCAACAACTTAGCCAAACGCTTGTGTGGAGATCAGCGCAACTGTTTTGCATCGTCAAATGCATTTTTTATAAATATATTTTTGCGTGTATTAGCCCTAGTTTGAAAGGTTATCTTTGGATTATGGGGCGTTTTTGAGCCGCGTAGTTGTTTTACCGCGTTTTCTGCATGTTTTAATGTTGCTGTAAAGGCGGGCAATGCTTGAAATGCTATTTGCATTATAAATCTAACTAAGAACTCAGAATAAGTGAGCAAATCTAAAGATGTATTTTTGATTGCATGACTTTTGCATGTTGTGCATTTCATTGGCTGGTTATATATTAATCTGCATGTGTATTATGTGTCTCAAACCCCTTTAGATGACATTTGCATGACTTTATTGTAGTCTAATTTTGGTTGAATACTCTTGTGTCTCCTTCCAGGTGTAGCAGAGAGGTCTCAGAGCGCTGACCAGACACCAGGGCAATGTTTTACGCCCACTTCGTCCTCAGTAAACGTGGGCCGCTGGCCAAGATCTGGCTGGCGGCCCATTGGGACAAAAAGCTGACCAAAGCGCATGTCTTTGAATGCAACCTGGAAAGCAGTGTGGAAAGCATCATTTCACCAAAGGTGCGTTGCTTGTTTGCTTTTGAATGGTGTGTGTTCAGTGTTCATGCATATGGTAATTCTGTTTTTGTTACTCTACTAAATAGGTGAAAATGGCTCTGCGCACATCTGGCCATCTTCTCCTGGGCGTGGTGAGGATCTACCACAGAAAAGCCAAATATCTTCTGGCTGATTGTAATGAAGCGTTTATCAAGATCAAAATGGCGTTCCGCCCAGGTATTGAATCTAAACGGCTGTTGTAGTAAAATCACTCATTTCAGAGCCACATGTGTTTACTGGAATGCGTTGTTTCTCTCCAGGTGTCGTTGATCTGCCGGAAGACAACCGTGAGGCTGCGTACAACGCCATCACTTTACCTGAGGAGTTCCACGATTTCGACCAGCCTCTTCCTGATCTGGAGTAAGAGACACCTGTTGTCGTCTTTTGTTTTTACACATTCATATTTAGGGCTGGGTATCGAGTTTGATACTTTTTAGGTACCGACCGAATTGCCTCGATACTATCGAGTACCGAAACATGGCTTGTTTCGGGACTAAATTTCGATACCTAAGGGGTTAATCCCGTCAACGTCAGTAAGCAAATAAGCATGAAGCAATGAACTCATTCAAGTACAGAAAACATTTTGTTAAATGATTAGGATATATAGAAAAATTTTGCTTTGGTGCGTTTTTACAGACTCAAAGATTGAGACTCAAAGAAAGTCTGTTAAAAAAAGGTCAGCAAACTGAAAAAAATAAAACCAACGTTTTTTTGAGGTAATGTAATCTTGTTAAAATGGATTTCATAAAATTGCTATCGGAAAAGGTATCGTTCAGGAACCGGTATCAAAGTCAAGGTTTTTGAACGATAAATTTTTTTAGAAATTTTTGAATGGTATTCAGTCTGCATTAAGACAAAGACACTGTATGGGCAAGGCTCAACAGTGCGAACATTTCAGCATAACTAAAAATAGAATAAATGTGAATAAAAAAAAAATCGGATAACACAGCAAATGCGGATCAGTTTTCTTAGATCATAAGATTTCAATACTTTAACAAGCGTCTTAATGATCATTTTAAGGCGTCTTATATTTTGGGGATGAAAAACATAAATGGCAATACTGCCTAATGTGATTATTAAACTTCAAAAGGCTCTGATTTCATTAATAAATGCGAGCGCGTCACGTCTCAAAGCCTGAAGGTGGCGCTGTTGTGCGTTCAGGCTCACACACATTTATGCCAAACGAAACTAATGCTGATCAATTATGACAGTGTTTACTGTACGGTGTTTATACTGTAATATGTTGTGTACGGTTGTAAGAATGCATATTTTATCTCCTCGTCTGAGCAGCTGCAATAATAAAACATAGACATTTCAAAATAAGAGTCCCGGTGTATTTCGGGCTTGTTTATTAATAAGTCACGCCGTGTGTCCGATTTCCACCTGGTTATTATTTGGTTACACAAACTGTATTTAATTTAATTTCCATTTAATTTAAAGTAAACTATTGTAGCTTCTGTCTGGGACGCCCCGTCACAGGAAAGACTAAGAGCATTATTTGACACACATTATTAAATATATAGATTTTACTAGTATCAGTGTTATTATAGTTAACAAAAACTAAAACCATAAAAACATTTTTTTTTATTGCTTGAAATAAATGTTAACTGACATAAAATATATATATATTTTTTAGTTGAAATTAACCTGATGTACCAAACTAAAACTGAAATAAACAATAAAAACTAATTAATTTAAATAACAAACTTATTTTACTTTTTTTGAAAGCAGAAAATATTAAATGTTTTAAATTTAATTCAAAATATTATCAAGCTATATAGTATCTCAGTGATACTAAATGAACACTAGTATGGCTAAATCTGCTTATTACGGTGTATATATAAGCAGAAATTATACAGTGTGTATAGTTGCGGCCCTAAATGTTTCATCTTAAGAGCACAGGTGCTCCTTGGGAATAAAGTAAGCGTCAAGCCCTGTGTGTGGGTCATTTTTAATGTAATTGTGGTGATTTTGCTTGATGTAAAACTACACAACAATCCTGGATGATTTTTTTAGTTATGCTTCTGTGATTAAATTGACTTTTTGTATTTATATATCAGTGATATAGATGTAGCGCAGCAGTTCACCCTGAACCAGAGTCGTGTTGAGGAGATCACCATGAGGGAGGAAGTAGGAAACATCAGCCTCATGACCGACAATGACTTCGGTAAAAACTCACGAGCTGTTCATATTTATACTAGAGTCACGAGGTCCATGTACTCCATAACTTAATGCTCGTAATGTCACACCAGGTGACTTTGGCATGGATGATCGTGAGATGATGAGAGAGGAGAATGCTTTTGAGGTGGACATCATCCATGGATCCTCTGCGTCTAACCTGCTTCTGGAAGCTGAGCCTGGTCCCGCTCACCTCCCTGACAAGCCCACTAACCTCGACTATGACGACTTCGGGGACAACAACCTGGAAAACACCGATGGTGGAATTCTGAGTGAGTTCTAGTTGGTTTGACCCATGTGATGCTCGAATAACGCGATGCTGAACTCGGTGTTTGCTTGATTTCAGTGGATAAGATTCTGAGCAATGAAGACGGTGGTGGGATATTCGACGATCCTCCGGCTATCACTGACAGCGTGATGATGCCGCAAGACCATGGCGATGATGAAGACGACTTTGATAACTTTTCTCGTGAGTAGATCCTAGCTATTGAGTGTCTCTACTCACTTTATTTAGCAACAGCTGTTATCTGTGAATGTGTGTGAACTTCTGATTCTTCAGCTGCTGTAGTAAATTACTGGGAGAATAACAATGCAATAGTGAAACAATTTGCGCTACAAACCAGTGTGTTTAATTAGGGGTGTAAATCGGACGGTTCGTCACGATACGATATCAATTCTCATAGCCAGCGATACGATATTTTCCGATACCTCAAAGTTCTGCGATATGATTCCATTCAGGGGTATATCAATCAATATTTCGATAGTATGATATTATGTGCCTATTTCACACAAGCAGTTACATTTTTATGAACTCACAACTGCAACCAAAATATATAACACAAACATTTATTTCAAAATTTCACGTCCTAATTGGGACATCCACAGATAAAACATTCACACAGTACTCTAATGACCGCTTATGACATGACGACAGTATTTTAGGCTTCTGTGCTAAAATGTGTAATGTCAAAAAACTGATAAACAAGGGGGGAAATATATATATATAAATGCTATAAAATTAAAAAGACATCTTTTAAATGTATAGTGCAGATTGTTAATGAACATTATAGGTAGGACAGAACAAGATATGCTATTTAGGGCTGCAACTAACGGTTATTTTGATAATCGATTAGTTGACCGATTTTTTTTTTTCTTCTTTTAATCGTATAAAAAAAAAAGCTAATTTTTTATTTTACTGATAAAACACACTATTCCACATCCTGCCCAATGCGGTCCTTCAAACAAACGTGTGAGGGAGTGCTATGAACACACACACAGTGATGAATATACCGTACAAAAATTAACCATGGCTTTACAACGAATAAAACAAACATAATAATAATAAATAAATAAAACTGGGTTCTTGTAGTTATTCCATGGTAACCACAAATTAACCATCAAGGCTCGATATTGAATCTGTGCGATCTCAAAAAATATTTGGGAGCATTTGTGCGAGTGCAAATAATTGATTTGTTTTCATTTCTCTACAAAATGTTCACTTATTACTAGTATTAGTATGTGCCCGCTGTGAGCTGATACAGTGACCGATCCACCGTTCTATAAATAACCAATTAAACTTCATCTTTATGCTTAACTTTAAAGCAGACTTTAGGCAACGGCGCTCCGTTGTCACGTGACAGGGAGCTAACTAGCACGCAAAATGTAAAGAGCTGAATAAGAGATGTTTTTTTTTTGAAGGGGCAAGTAAAAGAGCCAGATTAAAACGTCAAAAATATCTAAGCAATCACCAAAACATGAGAATGATACTGAATTTAATTTAATTTAGTGTAAGTGGCGATTGATGGTGGATAATAACGTACGTAGTATAATGTTACTGACAGTGAGGTTGCGCTGTTAAGGCTCGCGCTGCCTCTCGAGGAGAAATCAAAACAAATCAGCGCAGCAGCACACACAAAGGTTAAAAACGTGACATTGTTTCATACAACAGTTCAATAAACAGTTAAAATCAAGTCACTTACACTTATTGACTGTTTTTGTTCTGTTTCAGCAGCGAAAATGGTTCAAAGATCACAGCAGAACAACAGCGCGACTCACAGCAACACTTTCATTAATGAATGATTCAGCGTTTTGAACGAATCGGTTGAGTCAAAGATTCAATGACTCATTCATAAACAACTGCCTCATTCTTGAATGAATCAGCCGTTTGAACGAATCGTTTGAATGACTCAATGACTCACTCATTAAGACCTGCCGGTTTAGTGTCATGTTTAAAGTATCATTCTTTCCAACATTTCTTATTTGATATTTAAATCAATCTCGTAAACCTTATTCGACACAGTTATACTTTTTCAGTGTAAATGATTTAATTTGACTGGCAACAGCCCTATAGTGTATTATTATTCTAATTTATTGATCAAATTTAATAATTTAAAATGAAAAATGAAGCATACATTTAATAAGATTAGGGAAAATGGCATTTATAAAAGGTAAAAAAAAAAAAGCCCTCAGGGTAAATATCACAAATATGCAGATTTAAATGGGCTATGATAGAACACTGGTAAGAATATTGCTTCAGAATAAATTATATTTATGACACAAAAATACAGTTTATTTTCCAGACAAGCAACTTTTTTATTCTGACAATTGAATGATTTATTTGCACATAACACACACACACACACACACATTTAAACATTATATAATATAATATATAAATATTTTAGTTGTGGTGCTCCTAACTTTTTGAAAAAAAAGTGCTACCAAGTAAAAGTTAATTTCAAGCCCTGAACCATAGTTTTGCTTCAATCCATAGTTTAACTGGTATTTGTGTGGTTATACAAATGGTAATCAATACGGCAAAAACATGGTTTTACTCTCTAATAAAGCCATGGTTAATTTCCGTAAGGGTGTGTCTGCGCTATACATTGTGTGCAAAAAAAGTTACTACGCAAAAGGACAGTTTAAATCCCTACATTAAGATATTAAAGAAAAACAAAAATACAAACTCTGTGTTGAGGAATGTTCTGCACGAACACACACACACACACACACACACACATTGGCTTTAGACACAGTACCTGTTACTGTCATTTCTTTATCCTGTAGAAACGTCTCACATTTATATTCAATCACACGCTGTTATCCTTTACAGTCACTACTCTCATAAAATACTTGATACACGATGACTTTTAAACCTAAATTTAGTGTCCAACAGCAGATATATCAGATAAATTAATGTTTTTGTGCTGAAAATTAATTCTGTTTAACACCTCAGAAAAATTAACTTTCCTCTCGTCAACATTATAGCCTGGCGTGCACTCTTCGCTGTATATCGCGTCACAGAAGGACGTACACTCAAAAGTAATCGGGTCAGGTCGTTTACATGGTGGGATTTTTTGTTTGATCGGTTCATGAAAAGGTTTATCCCACCCATCTCAATCCGATTACACTCTCATTCGGTTTGGGCATTTTTATTCTGATTGAGGTGTTTATATGGAGCATTTTCATTCGGATTGGACTTTTAAACCGATTACAGTGCTCCATGTAAACGCACCTAGTGTAATTATATATTTAAGTCCTGAGTAATAATAGTTAACTACATGTACTTACTATAGGGTAAGGGTGTGTTTTTATAGTTTATTTATATGTAGTTAATTTATAGTAATTACTACAGTAACTACATATACCTTAAAATAGTGTTACCATAATTTCTTGGGATTACCATTGGATAATTTAAAGGGTCATAACACACACAGTTTCTGCCAGTCTCATGTTAATCTTGAGTATCTATAGAGTAGTGTTGATCCTTCATATCTCCCAAGAGTCTTTAGTTTATCATATTTATAAAAGACAGATACACTGTACCGATTCTTTCAGAAAACAGCCGAGCTCGTGGAGGCGGGCAGTGGGCGGAGCTAAAGAGGCACGAACACACACACACACACACACACACACACAAACAATACATCATGGCATTATCCCTGGATAACTCTTATATGCTCTTGTGCGACGATTGCCAACAAAACACACACATTTGATGCAGTTTCACTCACCGCCTGCGGTTTCCACTCATGACCGGGAACAAACACACACACTTGCAGAACTCCTGAAACACAAACTGCATCCACTGTTCCCTTAACGCTGGGTTATTTGGGAAGCTGAACAAGGTGATCTTTCCCTCACAGCAGAAACACACTTCTTTAGTGACATTGTTGATCTCGTGTCTAAACACACAACGCCAGCGCCGCCGACGGCTCCCGTAACCCGAACGAAGCTTGTTGATTTGCGCGCTCCGCACGCGCTCATCCGGGAGAAGTGCCCGTATAAGGGATTCCGCCCTTTATGACGTCATACAGGGCCATACTCTTAAAAAAAACTTTCCAAAACTTGTTTGAATCCTGAAGGAGTGTATTTGGCACAGAAATACTCTGTCATACGTCCAACTCATGTTTTGAAACTTTGTCCATGTTTATCATGAGAATCAATTCTTTAACAGTGTAAATAAGGCATGAAATAGCATTAGACCCTCCCTTTAAACAAAGCTAGTTTTTATATTTAAAAAATTTAAAACTTACCCTGATACACAATCATGAGGGTGTACAGGGATGCTTTCTGTGATGTTTCTTGTTTCAAATGTCAAGTCAATATCTATAGGAATTAATGCATTTTTAAGTATGTATGAGCATAAAGCCATTGAGCCTCATGACACTTTTGCATTATTTCAGCTCCTGGTGGCCCTGACAGTCCAGAGTCTGGACCAGTGGAGCCTCTTCCCAACACCACTGACCAGACAGAACAGACCACACTGGTGCCCAATGAAGACGAAGCTTTCGCTCTCGAGCCCATCGACATCACTGGTACAAATGAACGACATTCACACTTAAATCTCAGCCTCAAAGCTTGTACAATCGATATTAATTGTGAAACTTATCACCTAATGTGTGTCCTCAGTGAAAGAGACCAAGGCTAAGAGAAAGAGGAAGCTCATCGTCGACAGCCTGAAGGAGCTGGACAGCAAGACCATCCGCGCCCAGTTGAGCGATTACTCCGATATCGTCACCACGCTGGATTTGGCTCCTCCTACTAAGAAGCTGATGATGTGGAAGGAGACAGGAGGCGTGGAGAAGCTGTTCTCATTGCCTGCTCAGCCCCTCTGGAATGGACGTCTGCTGAAGGTGATGGGTCGATCCCGCGTCTCCTTAACATCAGTATGTTAAAGCTCAGGGCTGAAATCATGGGAGATGTGTCTGTTGTAGATGTTCACTCGCTGCTTGACTCCAGTGGTGCCTGATGAGCTGAGGAAGAGGAGGAAGGGAGGAGAGGCCGACAGCCTGGAGGATTTCCTGAAGGAGCTGGAGAACCCAGAAGTGCCCAGAGAGGAGGCGCTGGGTCACAGGAGTGACGTGATTGGTAAGTTGCCGTGGATACACAAGCACAGCTACTGTAGCTAAATGATCCCATGATTTACTCCCCCTCAAGTCATTCTAGGTGTGTATGACATTCTTCTTTCAGACGAACACAATCAGAGTTATATTAAAAATGTCCTGGCTCTTCCAAGCTTTATAATGGCAGTGAATGGCAGCCCAAAATTTAAAGCCCAAAAAAGTGCATCCATCCAAATTGTTTTTTTAAATCAGATTTTCCAATTAGTATCAACATTTTGATTTTTTTATGTTAGAATTATTAGTTTTTATCTCATAAATATGAATTTATATGTCATAATTTTGACTTTGTTAGAATTATTAGTTTTAATCTCATAAATATGAATTTGTCATAATTTTGACTTTGTTAGAATTATTAGTTTATCTCATAAATGACTGTCATAATTTTGACTTTGTTAGAATTATTCATCTCATAAATATGAATTTGTCATAATTTTGATGTTTTATGTTAGAATTATTAGTTTTCATCTCATAAATGACTGTCATAATTATGGCTTTTTAAATCAGATTTTCCACTTAGTATCATATTTTTGACGCTTTATGTTAGAATTATTACTTTTTATCTCATAAATATGAATGTCATAATTTTGACTGTTAGAATTATTAGTTTTCATCTCATAAATGTGACGTAGTATGTAGGGGTGTAACGGTTCACAAAATTCACGGTTCGGTCCGATACGACACAGTGGTGTCACGGTTTGGTACGTTTTCAATACAGCAAAAAGAGAGATTTTTTTTTTTTTTTTTTTTTTTTTTTAACAAATTGTTTATTTATTAAAACTAACATCATAAAGCCAATTGGTTCTCTATTTGGGGCTCAATTTAGGGCTGGACAATATGACCTAAAATCAAAATCTCGATTAATTGAACATTTTACCTCGATTACGATTAATGAACGATTATTTAATTTTAAATTTTTTTTGCCCTCATAGTTCACTGACAAGGTTTGTACTGTAAATATTAGGGCTGAGTAAAAAATATCGATTTCTCGATTTTAATCGACTCTCATTTTTACGAACTGATATCGATTCTTAAATCCCAAGAATCGATTAGTCTATCCTGTTTTCAGATGAATGAACGGAACATGTAGCGCCTCCCATCCAATAAATCCCAATAATCTTTTTGCTTTGTTACTATTGATAGGAAACAAAGTCTTAGATTTCAAATTACGTCCATTTATTACGAAATTCAAAAACATAAATACCGTTTTGGCGCTGTGGCGTGAGATCGCTCTAGAGAAGCGGCACGTGAAATCAGTTACAGCGCGAAATAAACATGAATGAGCATCTGAAAGTGTGTTAAAAGATCGAGTACAACTTGCTGAAATCCGTATCACGTCACATGGAATCGCTCAGTGTTTCAACCGCGGAAATACGTCAGTAAAACAGCTTGTGAACAATGTCATGTAACGGCACATTTACCTCAGAAAAACCATATCCAGTGTCCATAAACTCGTTAGTCAGCTAGAAAAATTAACTCCAGAGAGGAGCATTTTGCTAAATATATGCACCATATCACATATTCATTATAATTTAATGTTCTTCAATATTTAATGCATGTTTGAATAAATCTGGCAAGTTTTTATGACAGCCACCATTTAAATGTTTATATTTCATATAACTTTATTATTATTAAAAAAAGCGTAATTTAAGTGTTTGTATACAAATCAGTTCATTTTTACCTTCAGTATTATAGTAGGCTACATCTGACTCCCATAGTTTACAGCATTCGTTCAGAGATTTGTTTTCCTTGAGAAAATTTGCCATGTGTTGTACCTGATATATATCCACAATAATCCATATTGAATCGAATCAAATTGTGAAATTTGTGTCAATACCCAAATGTGGAGTTTTTATATTTTTATATATATAACATATGATACAGTTAAGCAACATCACACGACTAAGAGTTTGCCTGAATACCATCACGATTGAAGATGTGACACTGATTTCATATGACAGCTCCATAAACAATTAATTAACATGAAGTCACTTACATTTTAGATGCAATATTGACCGTTTTTGTTCTATTTCAGCAGCAAAAATAGTTGTAATTTTTCTATTAAATCAAATCACCTTTATTTATATAGCGCTTTTTACAATGCCAATTGTTTCAAAGCAGCTTCACAGTGGTAACAGGAAAATAATGCAACAGAATTTGATTCGGCTGTACAGCCGCTCTGGTGAAAACGGTGATGTCATCAGCTCATTTCAATTATCATATAGTGTCAATGCGGGCAGATCAGTAATATAGTTGAAATTTAGGTGTCCCCAACTGAGCAAGCCAAAAGCCAAAGGCGACGGTGGCAAGGAACCAAAACTCCTTCAGGGCCAGAATGGAGAAAAAAACCTTGGGAGAAACCAGGCTCAGTCGGGGTGCCAGTTCTCCTCTGGCCGACGAACAAATAGTGTATGATTATGATTCTGGCAACATTACAGGTCAGAAGTCATATTAGATCAATAGATATTCGTAGGATTATTCGAAAGATTGGAGTCGTCACGCCGGGGACGGGTTTAATGAGGATGTCGTGTCGATGCGGCATTTACAGGGGGGAGTTTAATTGACACGGTCTCTACAGACACTTCAGGGATGCGTTTGTCATGTCCAGGTTAGCCACCATCTGGTCCGGATACGGCCCGGATCCGGCCGAATGCAGTAAACCTCGGGATAAACAGAGAGACTAACATTAGCGTAGATGCCATTCTTCTTATGATGTAACGAGTACATCAGGTGTTATGGGAAGTGTTCCCGGTTCCGGCTGACCTAGTTAATGCAGCCTAAAACAATCATTTAACTGATTTGAATAATATAAATGTAAAAATGTTTTATGTGTATGCCATAGTAAAGAGATGTGTTTTTAGTCTAGATTTAAACAGAGTGTGTCTGCTTCCCGAACAATGCTAGGAAGACTGTTCCAGAGTTTAGGTGCTAAATAGGAAAAGGATCGACCGCCTGCAGTTGATTTTGATATTCTAGGTATTATCAACTGGCCAGAATTTTGAGACCGCAATAGATGTGATGGAGTATAATGCGTTAAGAGCTCGCTCAAGTACTGGGGAGCTAAACCATTTAGTGCTTTGTAAGTAATCAGCAAGATTTTAAAATGTATACGATGTTTAGTAGGGAGCCAATGCAGTGTTGCCAGAACCAGGCTAATATGGTCATACTTCCTGGTTCTAGTAAGAACTCGAGCTGCTGCGTTTTGGACCAGCTGGAGTTTGTTTATTAAGCGAGCAGGGCAACCACCCAGTAGAGCGTTACAATAATCTAGCCTTGAGGTCATGAACGCATGAACTAACTGTTCAGCATTTTGCATTGAAAGCATGTGCCGTAATTTAGATATATTTTTAAGATGGTAGAATGCAGTTTTACAGATGCTAGAAACGTGGCTTTCAAATGAGAGATTGGTATCAAAGAGCACACCCAGGTTCCTAACTGACGACGAGGACTTGACAGAGCAGCCATCGAGTGTTAGACAGTATTCTAGGTTACTACTTGTGGAGTTTTTTTTTTTTTTGTCCAATGATTAAAAATTAATTTTTTTCTGAATTAAGTTGCAGGAAATTACTAGTCATCCAATTTTTTTATATCAGCTATGCATTCCGTTAATCTTGTGAATTGGTAAGTTTCGTCAGGGCGTGAAGAAATATAGAGCTGAGTATCGTCAGCATAACAATGAAAATTAACGCCATGCTTCCTAATAATATCTCCCAGTGGTAGCATGTACAGGGTGTAAAGCAACGGTCCTAGCACTGAGCCCTGCGGTACTCCATACTGAACTTGTGTTCGGTGTGACATCTCTTCATTTACTGCTATAAACTGATAACGGTCAGATAAGTATGATTTAAACCATGCCAATGAAGTTCCACTAATGCCAACATAATTTTCGAGTCTATTCAAAAGAATGTTGTGGACGATAGTATCGAATGCAGCGCTAAGATCGAGTAACACTAACAGAGAGATACAACCACGATCGGATGATGAGTAAATCATTTGTAACTCTAATGAGAGCAGTCTCAGTACTATGATACGGTCTAAATCCTGACTGGAAATCCTCACAGATACCATTTCTTTCTAAAAAGGAGCATAGTTATGAGGACACTGCCTTTTCTAGTATTTTTGACCGAAAGGGTAGATTTGAGATTGGCCTGTAATTGACTAATTCTGTAGGATCAATTTGCGTTTTTTTAATAAGTGGTTTAATAATAGCCAACTTAAAAGTTTTCGGTACATATCCTAATGTCAAGGATGAATTAATGATATTAAGGAGAGGATCTATGACCTCTGGAAGCATCTCTTTTAGTAGTTTAGTCGGTATAGGGTCAAGCATACATGTTGTTAAAGGTGATATGCACTTGTGCATTTCTCTCTCTCTCTCTCTCTCTCTCTCTCTCTCTCTGCACAGTCGTCAGTGTTGTTGCTCGATAGAGATGAGGACTTTGAAAAAGCCTGATATTTGTAGTTTTTTAGACGTGTTTCTGACGTTTTTCTTGCTGTTCGTATTTTAGCGCTTAAACTCAAGTTTTTTACCACTGTAACTTTACTGCGCTTCGTCATCAACACAACAACAGATGTGTGATGGGCTACTCGTCACAGAACATGCCGGTAAAAAAGCCACACAATTTTTTTTTTTTTATCAGGACATGTAAATTTATATGGTCACCAGTGGCGATCTCAGCAAAAATATCACTCGCAAATTAATATTTTTAGTCGCAAAAGCGACCGTTTTACCCCTGAGCAGCAGAATGGACTTTTCTTTGGGTTAAAATGATTGGAAGCAGATAGAAATTTACAAAAGGCCACATCAGCTCTTATGTTAAAAGTAAGGTAAACAAATTGGACATTAAAACACATAGCTGGCTTTTAAATTTGATGATGGGGTTCTCCTAGGATGATCATATTTGGGGGTCAGTGGCATCTGAAAGATGATTCCCTTGGCTGAACACGTTTGTGTAGTAGTCCTTTAAAAGCATTGAGTGAAAGCGTTTGTGCCCTACAGATCAGACCATCATGGAGGAGCCCAGTTTGCTTCAGGCGTCCTCTATGGAGGGCAGCAGAACCGCTCTCGACGAGTCCATGATGCCACCTCCATCTCGCCAGCGTGGAGTCAAGCGCAAGTCGTTGGAGAAAGATGCAGTGTTGCCTGTAAGTCTACCAGATGATCATGCTGACCTAGTGAAGGTTTAGTGACCGAGCCTAACAGTGCACGCTTGTCATTGCAGCAGATGGGAGTGTTGGATCAGACGCTTCAGCCCGTGGATCAGTCGGTCCTTTCCCATCAGCTCGAAATGCCCCAGGTGGATCTTCCTCCTGAGGACATCACCAACCTCTCCCGACTGGTGCCAGAGCTGGACCTGTTAGACGACAAGGGCAAGGAGAAGGACAAGGACGACAGCGACGAAGAGGTGAGGCATTTGGCTTTTACGGGTGGAAGATGTCTCATTGTGGCGGTGGTTAAATTGAGAATTACAGTTTTTGTTGTTTAAAATAGAAATCATGATTCTGAATAGACAACTAAACCAAATATGTAGTTTACTAGAGGTTCTGACAAAAATATTAATTGCTGCAGTTGATTTAAGAAATATCTCATTTAAAAGTCTTTTTGAATGAATGATTCAGTGACTCACTCATAAAGACTTCACTTGTTTCATTACTGGATGAATCAGTGTTTTTGAACAAATCTCTTGAGTGAATGATTCAATGACTCACTCATAAAGACTTCACTTGTTTCATTACTGGATGAATCAGTGTTTTTGAACAAATCTCGAGTGAATGATTCAATGACTCACTCATAAAGACTTCACTTGTTTCATTACTGGATGAATCAGCATTTTTGAACAAATCTCTTGAGTGAATGATTCAATGACTCATAAAGACTTCACTTCTTTCATTACTGGATGAATCAGTGTTTTTGAACAAATCTTTTGAGTGAATGATTCAATGACTCACTCATAAAGACTTGTTTCATTACTGGATGAATCAGCATTTTTGAACAAATCTCTTGAGTGAATGATTCAATGACTCACTCATAAAGACTTCATTTGTTTCATTACTGGATGAATCAGCATATTTGAACAAATCTCTTGAGTGAATGATTCAATGACTCACTCATAAAGATTTCTTGTTTCATTACTGGATGAATCAGTGTTATTGATTCATCAATAACAAATCTCTTGAACAAATCTCTTGAGTGAATGATTCAATGACTCACTCATAAAGACTTCACTTGTTTCATTACTGGATGAATCAGTGTTTTTGAACGAATCTCTTAAATGAATGATTCAATGACAAATACTTGTTTTTAACAGTCACTTGTCGCCACCTACTGGTGTAAAGCGTGATTTACTCTTTTGATCGATTCAGACACAACACAGATCTGAATGTTTGCTGTGATCTTGTATAGTAGACAGCTGAATCATTGTCATTTAATATGTTTGCATCGGCATCTTTTAACAATGCAGCTCAAACGTTGCTGTTACTGATAATTGTTCAATTTGTTTTACACAACAGGGTGAAGAGGGACAAGGAGGAGACCAGGACCAGGAGGAGAGACGGTGGAACAAGAGAACTCAGCAGATGCTTCACGGCCTTCAGGTTTGTATTTGGACCAATATATGTTCATGCATGACCCGAGAAAGACGTTCAAAACACGTTTCCTCATTTCCTTCTGTGCTTTGACAGCGTGTGGTGGCTAAAACCGGAGCCCAGTCCATCAGCCTGCTGGAGCTGTGCAGAAACAACAACAAGAAACAGGCGGCGGCCAAGTTTTACAGCTTCCTGGTGCTGAAGAAACAGCAGGCCATCGAGCTGACGCAGACGGAGCCGTACAGCGACATCGTCGCCACACCTGGACCGCGGTTCCACATTGTATAGACGCGTACCCTCGATTATGTTTTTAGTAGTTGTATTTAACAGGTTTGTTTTGCTACTGTTGCTTTTTGTATCTGTTTTTGTTCTTTGGGGCCAATTTAAAGGTTTTGAGTCGAACCCAATAGATCATGAAGTCATTGTACCCACGTAGTAAGTGTTAACTGCTAGTACATGTTGTCATCACCATTGGGATCTTTCAGTTTCACTACTTGTTTTTTTTTCTCCATTGTTCTGTTTTTATTTCCCTTCATAAGCTTTATCCCAGTAATTTTTACATTTGTAGTAGAGTTAGTTATGTGTACATTTTAACATTTTAATAATGTCACAATTGAGAGACAAAGGTTTATTTTTGGAAACCCAAGTGGATTTAATGACACAATACTTCAATGTTTTGTATCTCTCTTTTAATGGCAATTATGATTATTAAAGGTTTCTTAAACTCCTACATACAATTGGAATTTTTATGCACTTGTGATTAAATTTTGATATTGATTGAAAGTCACCTATGTTCCCCTCATTTTACCTGGTTCTTTAGTGTTATATTGTGTGTGTGTGTGTGTGTGTGTGTGTATAGATGTGTACGACGTGTACATATACACCGATCAGGCATAACATTATAAACCTAATATTGTGTTGGTCCCCCTTTTGCTGACCCTTCGAGGCCTTCGCTCCCCACGTGCATCAATGAGCCTTGGCCGCCCATGACCCTGTCGCCGGTTCACCACTGTTCCTTCCTTGGAGCACTTTTGATAGATACTGACCACTGCACATTACACATACGATGTCAAATTAAGAGACCACTTAACATTACACATACGACATACACACTACTCATACATTACACATACACATACACACACACATTACACATACAATGTCAAATTAAGAGACCACTTAACATTGAGAAATCAATGTTGATTTCTCAATGTTAAGTGGTCTCTTAATTTTTTCCAGAGCTGTATGTATATATTTAGTGTATAGATGTGCACATATATATATATATATATATTTAGTGTATAGATGTGCATATATATATATATATATTTAGTGTATAGATGTGCATATATATATATATATATTTAGTGTATAGATGTGCATATATATATATATATTTAGTGTATAGATGTGCATATATATATATATTTAGTGTATAGGTGTGCACATATATATTTAGTGTGTAGATGTGCATATATATATATATATTTAGTGTATAGATGTGCATATACACTCACCTAAAGGATTATTAGGAACACCATACTAATACTGTGTTTGACCCCCTTTCGCCTTCAGAACTGCCTTAATTCTACGTGGCATTGATTCAACAAGGTGCTGAAAGCATTCTTTAGAAATGTTGGCCCATATTGATAGGATAGCATCTTGCAGTTGATGGAGATTTGTGGGATGCACATCCAGGGCACGAAGCTCCCGTTCCACCACATCCCAAAGATGCTCTATTGGGTTGAGATCTGGTGACTGTGGGGGCCATTTTAGTACAGTGAACTCATTGTCATGTTCAAGAAACCAATTTGAAATGATTCGAGCTTTGTGACATGGTGCATTATCCTGCTGGAAGTAGCCATCAGAGGATGGGTACATGGTGGTCATAAAGGGATGGACATGGTCAGAAACAATGCTCAGGTAGGCCGTGGCATTTAAACGATGCCCAATTGGCACTAAGGGGCCTAAAGTGTGCCAAGAAAACATCCCCCACACCATTACACCACCACCACCAGCCTGCACAGTGGTAACAAGGCATGATGGATCCATGTTCTCATTCTGTTTACGCCAAATTCTGACTCTACCATCTGAATGTCTCAACAGAAATCGAGACTCATCAGACCAGGCAACATTTTTCCAGTCTTCAACTGTCCAATTTTGGTGAGCTCGTGCAAATTGTAGCCTCTTTTTCCTATTTGTAGTGGAGATGAGTGGTACCCGGTGGGGTCTTCTGCTGTTGTAGCCCATCCGCCTCAAGGTTGTGCATGTTGTGGCTTCACAAATGCTTTGCTGCATACCTCGGTTGTAACGAGTGGTTATTTCAGTCAAAGTTGCTCTTCTATCAGCTTGAATCAGTCGGCCCATTCTCCTCTGACCTCTAGCATCAACAAGGCATTTTCGCCCACAGGACTGCCGCATACTGGATGTTTTTCCCTTTTCACACCATTCTTTGTAAACTCTAGAAATGGTTGTGCGTGAAAATCCCAGTAACTGAGCAGATTGTGAAATACTCAGACCGGCCCGTCTGGCACCAACAACCATGCCACGCTCAAAATTTCTTAAATCACCTTTCTTTCCCATTCTGACATTCAGTTTGGAGTTCAGGAGATTGTCTTGACCAGGACCACACCCCTAAATGCATTGAAGCAACTGCCATGTGAATGGTTGATTAGATAATTGCATTAATGAGAAATTGAACAGGTGTTCCTAATAATCCTTTAGGTGAGTGTATATATATATATGTTTAGTGTATAGGTGTGCACATATATATTTAGTGTATAGATGTGCATATATATATATTTAGTGTATAGGTGTGCACATATATATTTAGTGTATAGATGTGCATATATATATATTTAGTGTATAGGTGTGCACATATATATTTAGTGTGTAGATGTGTACATATATACACTAAACAAAAGTTATAAATGCAACATATTTGTTTTTGCCCCCATTTTTCATGAGCTGAACTCAAAGATCTAAGACACTTTCTATGTACACAAAAGGAAAAATTCTCAAATATTGTTCACAAATCTGTCTAAATCTGTGTTAGTGAGCACTTCTCCTTTGCCGAGATAATCCATCCACCTCACAGGTGTGGCATATCAAGATGCTGATTAGACAGCATGATTATTGGACAGGTGTGCCTTAGGCTGGCCACAATAAAAGGCCACTCTAAAATGTGCAGTTTTACTGTACTGGGGGGTCCGAAAACCAGTCAGTATCTGGTGTGACCACCATTTGCCTCACGCAGTGCAACACATCTCCTTCACATAGAGTTGATCAGGTTGTTGATTGTGGCCTGTGGGATGTTGGTCCACTCCTCTTCAATGGCTGTGCGAAGTTGCTGGATATTGGCAGGAACTGGAACACGCTGTCGTATACGCCGATCCAGAGCATCCCAAACATGCTCAATGGGTGACATGTCCGGTGAGTATGCTGGCCATGCAAGAACTGGGATGTTTTCAGCTTCCAGGAATTGTGTACAGATCCTTGCAACATGGGGCCGTGCATTATCATGCTGCAACATGAGGTGATGGTCGTGGATGAATGGCACAACAATGGGCCTCAGGATCTCGTCACGGTATCTCTGTGCATTCAAAATGCCATCAATAAAATGCACCTGTGTTCGCTGTCCATAACATACGCCTGCCCATACCATAACCCCACCGCCACCATGGGCCACTCGATCCACAACATTGACATCAGCAAACCGCTCACCCACACGACGCCATACACGCTGTCTGCCATCTGCCCTGTACAGTGAAAACCGGGATTCACCCGTGAAGAGAACACCTCTCCAAAGTGCCAGACACCATCGAATGTGAGCATTTGCCCACTCAAGTCGGTTACGATGATGAACTGCAGTCAGGTCGAGACCCCGATGAGGATGATGAGCATGCAGATGAGCTTCCCTGAGACGGTTTCTGACAGTTTGTGCAGAAATTCTTTGGTTATGCAAACCGATTGTTGCAGCAGCTGACCGGGTGGCTGGTCTCAGACGATCTTGGAGGTGAAGATGCTGGATGTGGAGGTCCTGGGCTGGTGTGGTTACACGTGGTCTGCGGTTGTGAGGCCGGTTGGATGTACTGCTAAATTCTCTGAAACGCCTTTGGAGACGGCTTATGGTAGAGAATTGAACATTCAATTCACGGCAACAGCTCTGGTGGACATTCCTGCACTCAGCATGCCAATTGCACGCTCCCTAAAAACTTGCGACATCTGTGGCATTGTGCTGTGTGATAAAACTGCACATTTTAGAGTGGCCTTTTATTGTGGCCAGCCTAAGGCACACCTGTGCAATAATCATGCTGTCTAATCAGCATCTTGATATGCCACACCTGTGAGGTGGATGGATTATCTCGGCAAAGGAGAAGTGCTCACTAACACACATTTAGACAGATTTGTGAACAATATTTGAGAATTTTTCCTTTTGTGTACATAGAAAAAGTCTTAGATCTCAGATAGAGTTCAGCTCATGAAAAATGGGGGCAAAAACAAAAGTGTTGCGTTTATAATTTTGTTCAGTATATATATAGTGTATAGATGTGTGTGTGTGTGTGTATATATATATAATGATAATTTGCACTACACTAATCTTTATAATTACCAGTGCAAGACTTGTAAAATGTAATGTTTCATGGCTAAAATAACCTAATGTCAGTGATTTTGCCATTTTAACATCATTAAAGGGACAGTAACCTTTTAATCTTCAAATACCATTTGCAAATTCTGAATGAATCTACAGTACCCAGTTCTGCCTTATTCACACTGTTAAAGAGTTGATTCTCATGATAAACATGGACAACATTTCAAAACACGAGTTGGACGTATGACGGAGTATTTCTGTGCCAAATACACTCCTTCAGGATTCAAACAAGTTTCTGAAAGTTTTTTCTGAGTATGGCCCTGTATGATGTCATAATAGGTGGAATTCCTTATATGGGCACTTCTCCCGGATGAGCACACACACACACACATCACCCAGAGCAAGAGCAAGAGTGCGTCCATCAATGAGCTTCGTTCGGGTTACGGGAGCCGTCGGCGGCGCTGGCGTTGTGTGTTTAGACACGAGATCAACAATGTCACTAAAGAAGTGTGTTTCTGGTGTGAGGGAAAGATCACCTTGTTCAGCTTCACAAATAACCCAGCGTTAAGGGAGCAGTGGATGCAGTTTGTGTTTCCGGAGTTCTGCAAGTGTGTGTGTTTGTTCCCGGTCATGAGTGGAAACCGCAGGCGGTGAGTGAAACTGCATCAAATGTGTGTGTTTTGTTGGCAATCGGCGCGCAAGTGCATATAATGTGAACAACACCAACGTATAGTGAATCGAGAGTTATCCAGGGAGTGTGTGTGTGTGTTCGTGACTCTTTAGCTCTGCCCACTGCACGCCTCCACGAGCTCGGCTGTTTTCTGAAAGAATCGGTACAGTGTATCTGTCTTTTATAAATATGATAAACTAAAGACTCTTGGGAGATATGAAGGATCAACACTACTCTATAGATACTCAAGATTAACATGAGACTGGCAGAAACTGTGTGTGTTATGGACCCTTTAAATGAATATCATTCGTATATACTTAGGATAATCATTAACTAACAGTTTGGGGAGACCCGATTTCGAGGGGGGACCGGACTTACTTACACACACACACACACACACACACACACACACACAAACCACTAAAAATATTTTAATGTTAATGATGATAACTGCTGCTTAATAAGGTTTGACAACAATATAACATACTACCATTTCAAACGATTACTGTTGCATAATGTGCATTGTTTCACATACTAATAAAAATAGTACGCAGTGGCCTAGTACTTGTTTGTACATTGTGAATACAGCCATTGCTCTGTGTGTGTTCAGTCAACTTCTTGCGTGAGTTGCTTAATTATTACGTGAATAATATCACAATGCACTATTTTTGAAATCATGAAATCATGAGAAATGCACATTTAAAGGGTTAGTTCACCCAAAAATGAAAACTATCCCATGATTTACTCTCCCTCAACTCATCCTAGGTGTGTATGACATTCTTCTTTCAGATGAATACAATCAGAGTTATATTAATAAATGTCCTGGCTCTTCCAAGCTTTATAATGGCAGTGAATGGCTGCTTCTGTTTTGAAGTCTATAAAAGTGCATCCATCCATCATAAAAGTGCATCTATCCATCATAAAAGTGCATCCATCCATCATAAAAGTGCATCTATCCATCATAAAAGTGCATCCATCCATCATAAAAGTGCTCCACACGGCTCTGGGGGTTAATAAAGGCCTTCTGTAATCTCTAACTTCCGCTAACGGTCGTATGTGCGTTCACGAGAGACCGGTGTATGACGTAGGACGCTCCGGTGAGAATATGCTAGATATCCTTATCCTTAATGCATGTACGACAGTTAGCGGAAGTTAGAGATTACAGTTTGTAAAGTTTTAAATATGGATATTTTTCTCACACAAACGCATGGCTTTGCTTCAGAAGGCCTTTATTAAACCCCCGGAGCCGTGTGGATGCACTTGAATAATGGATGGATGCACTTTTATGATGGATAGATGCACTTTTATAATGGATAGATGCACTTTTATGATGGATAGATGCACTTTTATGATGGATAGATGCACTTTTATAATGGATGGATTCACTGTTATGATGGATAGATGCACTGTTATAATGGATAGATGCACTTTTATGATGGATAGATGCACTTTTATGATGGATAGATGCACTGTTATGATGAATAGATGCACTTTTATGATGGATAGATGCACTTTTATAATGGATAGATGCACTTTTATGATGGATAGATGCACTTTTATAATGGATAGATGCACTTTTATGATGGATAGATGCACTGTTATGATGGATAGATGCACTTTTATGATGGATAGATGCACTTTTATGATGGATGGATTCACTGTTATGATGGATAGATGCACTGTTATAATGGATAGATGCACTTTTATGATGGATAGATGCACTTTTATGATGGATAGATGCACTGTTATGATGAATAGATGCACTTTTATGATGGATAGATGCACTTTTATAATGGATAGATGCACTGTTATGATGAATAGATGCACTTTTATGATGGATAGATGCACTTTTATAATGGATAGATGCACTTTTATGATGGATAGATGCACTTTTATAATGGATAGATGCACTTTTATGATGGATAGATGCACTGTTATGATGGATAGATGCACTTTTATGATGGATAGATGCACTTTTATGATGGATGGATTCACTGTTATGATGGATAGATGCACTGTTATAATGGATAGATGCACTTTTATGATGGATAGATGCACTTTTATGATGGATAGATGCACTGTTATGATGAATAGATGCACTTTTATGATGGATAGATGCACTTTTATAATGGATAGATGCACTGTTATGATGAATAGATGCACTTTTATGATGGATAGATGCACTTTTATAATGGATAGATGCACTTTTATGATGGATAGATGCACTTTTATAATGGATAGATGCACTTTTATGATGGATAGATGCACTGTTATGATGGATAGATGCACTTTTATGATGGATAGATGCACTTTTATAATGGATGGATTCACTGTTATGATGGATAGATGCACTGTTATAATGGATAGATGCACTTTTATGATGGATAGATGCACTTTTATGATGGATAGATGCACTGTTATGATGAATAGATGCACTTTTATGATGGATAGATGCACTTTTATAATGGATAGATGCACTGTTATGATGAATAGATGCACTTTTATGATGGATAGATGCACTTTTATGATGGATAGATGCACTTTTATAATGGATAGATGCACTTTTATGATGGATAGATGCACTGTTATGATGGATAGATGCACTTTTATAATGGATGGATTCACTGTTATGATGGATAGATGCACTGTTATAATGGATAGATGCACTTTTATGATGGATAGATGCACTGTTATGATGAATAGATGCACTTTTATGATGGATAGATGCACTTTTATGGACTTCAAAACAGAAGCAGCCATTCGCTGCCATTATAAAGCTTGGAAGAGCCAGGACATTTTTTAATATAACTCTGATTGTGTTCGTCTGAAAGAAGAATGTCATACACACCTAGGATGACTTGAGGGACAGTAAATCATGGGGTAATTTTCACTTTTGGGTGAACTAACCTTTTAACCCGCTAAATCGCGACTCTTATTTTGAAGAGTCTTCGCACAGGAAGTGGTCGCATCGTTCCGGAAGAACCTTCGCACACGTGCTTCGATTATTTCTCTTCTCCTGATAATGGCGAGCCGCAAAGAATCCGCCGCTTCGGCGTCCAGTCCGCTGGAGTCCCCGGTCAAACAGATCCAGATCGATGGACTGGTGAGTGAGGATTGTGGTGTGTGTTCGAGGTGTGTGTGTGTGTGTGTGTTCGGCGGGAGGATGGTAGGGGGAGCTCGGCGTTCATCGGTTACTCGAACAGGAAGCGCTCTGGATAAAGTAATACTGTGTTTGTGTTTATAGTTTTGTGGATATGTACTGTGATACCACCAGGGTTTCAACATGGCACTGCCCGTAAATGTATAGTGGTTGTACCATCTGCTTTACCATGGTATTTGAGATGTGCTGTGGTACTGAAGGTAATCTGGCCTTACACACAGTGCTGTGGTGCTTTACACTACATTAATTCCAGTCCCATGGTATATTTCAGAGTATACACCTTGTGGTATCTTATATTGTACATTTTGATATTTTTGTCTTTGATAAGTGAGGTCAATACTACCGTTCAAAAGTTTGTAAGATAATATTATAAAATTATTTTATTATATTATATTTTATTATAATTCTTTTTCTATTTACAACAACACAAAATACAATTAACTTTCCCTCCACAACATAAATTAAAAATGAAATAATTTCTCTCTCTCTCTCTCTCTCTCTCTCTCTCTCTCTCTCTATATATATATATATATTTGTTTAAAAAGTTTTTATTTAATAAAAGTAATAAAATAATATAAAGGGATATATATATGTGTATATATATATGTGTGTGTGTATATATATATATATATATATATATATATATATATATATATATATATATATATATATATATATATTTTTTTTTTTTTTTTATAAAAACATTTTTTAAACAAAAGTAATAAAATAATATATATATTTTATTTTTATAAAGTCATCTCTTCTGCTCATTTATCTGATCATAAATACAGTAAACAGTGAAATATTATTCCAGTGTAAATCAGCTGTTCTCTATGTGAATATATAGTAAAGTGTAATTTATTCCTGTGATCAAAGCTGAATTTATCATCATTACTCCAGTCTTCAGTGTCACATGATCCTTCACAAATCATTCTCATATGAGGATTTGATGCTCAACAAACATTTATGATTATTATCAGTGTTGAGAAGCGTTCATATGTTTGTGTAAACCGTGATAGATTTTATTCTTGAGGATTCTCTGATGAATATAAAGTTCAAAAGAACAGCATTTATCTGAAATAGAGCTGGAGAACGTGCTATAACCAACGTTCGTCAGAGCTGCTGTTCATTGTTTTTAAGGCTACTTGCGTTTCTTTATACGGACCGGTGATAAAGGCTGAAGTTTGAGTAGAGAGTTTGTAGTTCATCTGGTGTCTGTGTTTGAGCAGAGTGAATGCATTATTCACCGCTGCCAAAAGAGGGCGATGTTGTCTCAAGAAAAAACACTTGTCATTGTCTGGTTGTGGTTTTACTGCATTTTGGACGTTAGGTTGACCTTGTTAGGACAATCACTTTATCTCTCCAATCAGCATTATTTTCATCCATCCTAAAGTTACAGTTGTGTGTTTGTATTTGCCAAGCTTTCAAAAAAGACCAAAAAAAGCCATAAAATAGTTTTGAGGAACAGACTAAAACTCATCATCCATATTGATATTTTTCAATCTCATCCAGAGTTCTCAAATCTCATTTGCGCTTGTTAAAAAACACCCTGTGCCATTGGGTTGAAAAACGCAAACGAGATGTTATGACTACATTATGTACAGATGATCTAATCTCAATCAATATTGATAATTTTAATTTTGAGTGAACTTGGTAAGAATTGTGGTCATACCTGTGTCCTATTTTTATCTAAATTTTGCAGTTTTGACAACGTTATATTAGCATTACGGGAACAATATTTACAGTTCTGTTATTTTTAGGTTAGGAAATTCTACTTTTATTAACAACACAAAATTAAAACTTTCTCTTCCCAACACCCAACATGTATGATAAAGGGGAAAGAAAAAAAAAAAATAAATAAATAAAATAAAAATAAAAATATATATATATATAATTTTTTTTTAAATTATTATATATATTATTAGTGCTGTCAAATCAATTAATTGCTATTAAACGCTTCTAATATAAAAGTTTGCATGTTTACTTAATTTGTGTATATATATATATATATATACACAAATTATCTCTCATTTAAAGGTGCACTATGTAACATTTTTTTCAGTAAAACATCCAAAAACCACTAGGCCAGTGTTATATATTTTGTTCAGTTGAGTACTTACAATATCCCAAATGTTTCCAACTATTTGTAAATCGTGAGAAAACTGCTATTTTAACCAATGAACCGGGACGTGTGAGGGAGTCGCCTGTCAATGGCGTCATATCTGCGTTACCCTCGGTTTCTGGTTTTATTTTGCAGAAACGCTTTACTCTCACTGCAGTGTGAACACGTGTCATAGCAGCCGCCGAGCGAACGCACAGAGTAACGTCATAACATCATTTTCAACACACTCAGATGTATCTAACATGATAAACAGAGCTGCGTTACCTCATACTCATGACCGGAAAAGCGGAAATGGCGCCGGCGACTGTGGCATAATAAAAGTCCCGCTGCTCGCGAGGCGTGTGTTGCGTTCATCTTATCGCAATCGTTCCAGCGGCCTTGCTCAGCTCCACAACACTCGGTCCCGCTCTGCTTCATACTACAGTAACGTTAATAATCGTTAAGAGTCCTATCCCGATTCTTTTCCACCGGCTGTGAGGTGAAGACCACATGTCCCAAGATTCTGCGCTCAAACTTGCCGTCATCAAGCTACGCCTTTGTTTTGAATAGGCGACCTCTAGCGGACGGAAAAGTTACATAGTGCACCTTTAAATTTAATAATATATATACACATTATGTAAACAAACTTTTATGTTTGATGCAATTTAAACTATATATATATATATAAAAAAAGGGACTGTTTAGTTTTGTAATTTTTTTTATTTTTTATCATTATTTTATAATCTAGTTTAAATCTATTCAATCTCTTATCTAGTTTATCTTAGACCATAGTGTATTGACGTTTTATTGTAATTAGCAAAATAATTCAGTGTTCTTCAGTGAACCTGCAATAATAATAATGCTGAAAAAAAGTTAATAAAAAAAAAAATATACAGAATAAATGTTTGTTTAAATGTTGCAGTTTTGAACATTATATTAGAATTTTTGGGAGTAATATTTACAGTTCTATTTTTTTTTTGTTTTAGGGTAAGAAAATTTTACTTATTAACAACACAAAATAAAATTAACTTTCTATATATATATATATATATATAAAAATGATTTTTAAAAACAAACAAAAATAAATAAACTAAACGAATTAATTAATTTACAGTAATTGTCTGTTACTTCAATGTGTTGACAATTTCCAGAATAAATGTTTGATTTCTGAACATTTGGCTTCATTGTTTTTTTATCATAATGGAATCAATAAGATCAACTGAAACCGCTAAAATTTAAACGATACCCAACCCTAGTAGGGGGCGGAGCTTCAGACTCTAGAGAGCTTTTGATTGGATGGAACATCTGATGAGAAGCTGAAGTGCAGAGTGATGTCATCAAAATCATTGATCCTTATTGGCGGAAGTGAGAGACGGAGTTTTGAACGCTTATATCTTCCTTTTGGAGCACACTAGCAAAAGCCAAAGTTTTGATTTCATGTGGACTTTAAAACTGAACTCTTTCCGAGTCTCCAGATCTGCCCTGATTTGTAAGCTCATTTATGACTCTGTCAGAGGCTGTTCGTTCAGAGCCGGTTTAGTGTGCGGTTGTTAGAGATCTTGTTTTGTCATTGTTTTATGAAGATGGATCATAGGCCTCGGCGTAGCAGAATGCTAGTCATCGTGTCCTTCCTCCGCTAACTGACAGGGACAGGCGTTCACGTCGGCGTGATCCGCGGGGAGCGTGTTAGCGCGTTTACCTGATTGCCTCCGGCGTGTGGGTTGCGTCACCCCTCCGCTGAGGCCAGTCTGAAAGCAAGGAAGGCTGCGAGCATTCGCCGTACGCCGCAGAGAGAGTGCTAGTCATTGCAAAACCAAAGCACCTCTCAAAAATAGAACTGGCAAGCGTGCAATTCTCCCGAGTTCATGAGGGATCATTAGATGGAGCTGTGTTGTGCCACTTTGATGGGACTGTGTAGTCTCCGTGTGAAGCGCCGCCACTGGAACGCACGCCCTCATTACGGATTCTGATATTGTCACAGCTGATGGAGGAAGAGAGCGGGAGGGTGTGGGTGACACTTTGAACCTGCGGTAAAACCCCGGCCCCCTTCGGCCCGCGCTGACAGCCTGTCTGACGGATGGGGTTCAGGGGAATCATGGCGGCTTTGAGCCGAGTGTGGCATCGCTGTTGCGCTCAGATGCTTGTTATGAGATGGTTTTGCATGAAACGGAGTTGGACTTTTAGCCTGCATCAAAATGCAATAACTAGCTCTGCCTTAAAGGGATAGTTCACTCAGAAATGAAAATTATCCCATGATTTACTCCCCCTCAAGTCATCCTAGGTGTGTATGACATTCTTCTTTCAGACGAACACAATCAGAGTTATATTAAAAAATGTCCTGGCTCTTCCAAGCTTTATAATGGCAGTGAATGGCAGCCCAAAAAAAGTGCATCTATCCATCATAAAAGTGCTCCACACGGCTCAGGGGGTTAATAAAGGCCTTCTGAAGCGATGCCATGCATTTGTGTGTGAGTATCCATATTTAACACGTTATAAAGTAAAATATCTAGCTTCCTCCAGACTGCCTTCCGTATTCAACTTACGGAGAAAAGCGTAACTGGCGCGGTGATGACGTCGGGCATAGCATAAAAAGCGTAACTGGCACGACGATGACGTCGGACGTAGCGTAAAAAAGCGTAACTGGCACGACGATGACGTCGGACGTAGCGTAAAAAAGCGTAACTGGCATGACGATGACGTCGGGCGTAGCGTAAAAAGCGTAACTGGCATGGCGATGACGTCGGACGTAGCGTAAAAAAGCGTAACTGGCGCGGTGATGACGTCGGACGTAGCGTAAAAAAGCATAACTGGCACGGTGATGACGTTGGACGTAGTGTAAAGCATAACTAGTGCGACAATGATTTCGGACGTAGCGTAAAAAAACGTAAGTGGCGCGGTGATGACGTCGGGCATAGCGTAAATCGTAACTGGCACGACGATGACGTCGGACTTAGCGTAAAAAAGCGTAACTGGTACGACGATGACGTCGGACGTAGCGTAAAAAAGCATAACTGGCACGGTGATGATGTTGGACGTAGTGTAAAAAAGCATAACTAGTGCGACGATTTCGGACGTAGCGTAAAAAAACGTAAGTGGCGCGGTGATGACGTCGGGCGTAGCGTAAAAAGAGTAACTGGCACGACGATGACGTCGGACGTAGCGTAAAAAGCGTAACTGGCACGACGATGACGTCGGACGTAGCGTAAAAAAGCGTAACTGGCGCGGTGATGACGTCGGACGTAGCGTAAAAAAGCATAACTAGTGCGACAATGATTTCGGACGTAGCGTAAAAAAACGTAAGTGGCGCGGTGATGACGTCGGGCATAGCGTAAAAAAGCGTAACTGGCACGACGATGACGTCGGACGTAGCGTAAAAAAGCGTAACTGGTACGACGATGACGTCGGACGTAGCGTAAAAAAGCGTAACTGGTACGACGATGACGTCGGACGTAGCATAAAAAAGCATAACTGGCACGGTGATGACGTTGGACGTAGTGTAAAAAAGCATAACTAGTGCGACAATGATTTCGGACGTAGCGTAAAAAAACGTAAGTGGCGCGGTGATGACGTCGGACGTAGCGTAAAAAAGCGTAACTGGTACGACGATGACGTCGGACGTAGCGTAAAAAAGCGTAACTTGTACGACGATGTCGGACGTAGCGTAAAAAAGCGTAACTGGTACGACGATGGCGTCGGACGTAGCGTAAAAAAGCGTAACTGGTACGACGATGACATCGGACGTAGCGTAAAAAAGCGTAACTGGTACGACGATGACGTCGGACGTAGCGTAAAAAAACGTAACTGGTACGACGATGACGTCGGACGTAGCGTAAAAAAGCGTAACTGGTACGACGATGACGTCGGACGTAGCGTAAAAAAGCGTAACTGGTACGACGATGACGTCGGACGTATTTTTTGTATTAATATTTAGCATGCACAGTGAGACACAAAGATAAAATGATTCACATCATATTAAAGCGTAAATGTCAACAACATCATTTGTATCTAAAGGACTGAAGTAATTTACACTGTTATCAGATTTATAATGTTTTTAATATTGTTTGTTTTTAACTCGAGTGTTTCATAATGTGAAGCTGTTTTTGCACTGATGCCAAACTTATAATGAAAAATCATTTGGTTTGCATCCAAGTTGAAAAATAATAAATTAGATGGATGCATTTAATTGAATATAATTTATCATTTATTTTACTTTTAATATTAACTCCATTAAAACTAACAAGTGTCTGATTTTCAGTTTCCTGTGATTATTTTTGGTCACGCTGCTCACCCTACATAATGTGAAATGGGTCTCGTATGATGATGTCTTTAAATGTGAAAGAATTGGCCTTTTGTTTAGAATTGACGACAGTGGCGAAGAATAGTTCGAAACAAACACAACTAAAACAATTACCATCAGTGAGGAGTGGAGCGGTTTAAAACAGCATGTTTAGTTGTTTAATCAGCCATTAATTGCTTTGAATCAAATGAGTGATGATTCAAACCCTACGATTGGAGCAACAGGAAATTGGATGCCGCTGTTTCCTGTTCTTTGGTGCGTTACAACTGCTCAGGCAATTAGTGACATTCGCATTCCCTCACGTCTCTCCGGCGTATCCAGCGCTTCTCTTTGCCGTCGTCTTTGCCGCTGGCTTTGTGTGTTGTCGCCGAATGTATTGCCCAACCAAGCATAGCTCAATTCATTTGAGGAAGCAGGTGTGTGACTTCCCTCCTGAATGATTTAGGGGAACAGGCTTTTTCACAATTCTTCCAGCACGACGGCTCGACTTGAAATGATCAGATTGGCAGGGCTCAGCTCAGAGAATATTGACTTTACCTCTTCTCTTTTTTCCGTCTGACCTTAAAGCCTGTTACAAACCCTCAAAGAAGCAACAAGCTCTGGAAAAACAACATATAGAGCCTCTAGCTCATGTGGAAATGAGGAGACGTGGACGCCCACCATATGGCTGACCACCATCTGTGTGGAGTTTTTAAAGGTTGTAACTTTGTTTACCGGGAGTCCATCCATAATTAATTCCACACGCCACTGTGAAATGCTTCATATATCTTTATAGCTGGGATGTGGTGAGCTCTGTCAGGTCATTTGGGCTTGACATGTTACTTGCACCCGGAGAATTGTGTGTAATATTGCCTCCAGCACAGTGTTTTATGAATGTTGTGGTAAATGATGGCAGATGTGTTCCATGCGGCTTCAGGCTAGCGATGGGAATCGTAAGAAATTTTGATTTGCGATTCCTTAGTGCAAGAAATAATTGATCTACACTGTATTACACCTTGTTACAAGGCTCTGTGGAATACTCGACTCTGATTGGTCAATCCCAGAAAAGCGTTAATGGAACCCGCGGGTCTTAAAAAGGTCTTATAAAAGTCTTAATTTGACTTCTACAATTTAAGGCCTTAATGTCTTAAATTGGCGCAGAATTGGTGGCATTAAATTAGGGCCCTATGATTTTTACGATGTGTAAAACAGGTACAGAATCGCAGAATCTATTCATAAAAATGGAATTTACTGTATAATGTGGAATGACAAAGAATTGGTCAACTTTTGGATGAAAAGATCAAAAGTAGGTCAGGACAAGTGGATTTTTTTTGAAAGATTTTTAGAAGCCTTGATTAAAACATCAATAACAAAAATAACTATGGAATCACCGAAATGCGAGAATGATTCTGCATTTATTTCGTGTGAGTGCCGATTGATAGTGGATAATATATACACTATATTGCCTAAAGTTTTGGGACGCCTGCCTTTACATGCACATGAACTTTAATGACATCCCATTCTTAATCCGTAGGGTTTAATATGGAGTTGGCCCACCCTTTGCAGCTCTAACAGCTTCAACTCTTCTGGGAAGGCTTTCCACAAGGTTTAGGAGTGTGTTTATGGGAATTTTTGACCATTCTTCTAGAAGCGCATTTGTGAGGTCAGGCACTGATGTTGGACGAGAAGGCCTGGCTCGCAGTCTCCGCTCTAATTCATCCCAAAGGTGTTCTATCGGGCTGAGGTCAGGACTCTGTGAAGGCCAGTCAATTTCCTCCACACCAAACTCGCTCATCCATGTCTTTATGGACCGACGCTTTGTGCACTGGTGCGCAGTCATGTTGGGACAGGAAGGGGCCGTCCCCAAACTGTTCCCACAAAGTTGGGAGCATGAAATTGTCCAAAATGTCTTGGTATGCTGAAGCATTAAGAGTTCCTTTCACTGGAACTAAGGGGCCAAGCCCAACCCCTGAAAAACAACCCCACACCATAATCCCCCCTCCACCAAACTTTACACTTGGGACAATGCAGTCAGGCAAGTCCCGTTCTCCTGGCAACCGCCAAACCCAGACTCGTCCGTGGGATTGCCAGACAGAGAAGCGTGATTGGTCACTCCAGAGAACATGTCTCACTGCTCTAGAGTCCAGTGGCGGCGTGTTTTACCCCACTGCATCCCACGCTCTCCATTGCACTTGATGTAAGGCTTGGATGAGCTGCTCGGCCATGGAAACCCATTCCATGAAGCTCTCTACACACTGTTCTTGAGCTCATCTGAAGGCCACAGAAGTTTGGAGGTCTGTAGCTATTGACTCTGCAGAAAGTTGGCGACTTCTGCGCACTGTGACCCTCAGCATGCGCTGACCCCGCTCTGTGATTTTACGTGGCCTATCACTTCGTGGCTGAGTTGCTGTTGTTCCCAATTGCTTCCACTTTGTTATAATCCCACTAACAGTTGAGCGTGGAATATTTAGTAGTGAGGAAATGTCAGGAATGGACTTATTGCACAGGTGGCAACCTATCACGGTACCACGCTTGAGTTCACTGAGCTCCTGAGAGCGACCCATTCTTTCACAAATGTTTCTAGAAGCGTCTGCATGCCTAGTGCTTGATTTATACACCTGTGGCCATGAAGTGACTGAACACCTGAACTCAGTGATTTGGAGGGGCGTCCCAATACTTTTGGCAATATAGTGTATATCTCTTCAATTTATTACTTAAATTTTCTTTAATTGGTCTTAAAAAGGTCTTAAATTGACCTGCAGAAACCCTGACCTGAATTTTAACCTGCAGAAACCCTGGGAACCGAATGGCATGAAATCATTTGCAGAACCCTATGGGAGTGATTTCAGGTGGGATTGGCTGCTCTTATCTGCTGAAGCAACAGTAAATATGTGACTTCCGTCTCGTCTTTGCTCTAAATGCTTCTCCTACCTCGGTTCTCCGTATGAAATTACAGATGTACTGATGCACTTTACTGATTCCCAATCTGATATTGGTGATATGAAATGCTGTGTCCCTTCTGAGAAATGCCGACCCATCCTATCATGCCTCAGGCCTCTCTCAATGGGATCGAAGATGTGTTCTTGAAAAACCGCCGTTGGATTGGTATTCAGAGAGGCTGTACAGACGGCGTAATTAGACACTGAGTGTATTTGTTTTTCCATTAACCCCAGGTCTTTCTCCATGGTTTTCTGCTCTGAGTGGTAGCAAAGTACCATGTGTTAAGATGGAGGAGCAATCTCGCGTTTAGCCCTCCAACTTGGGGCGGATTAATATTTTTCATCTCTGCCAATCTGGAAATTGAAGCTTGCACATATAAATATCCTCCTGAGACGCGTCTAAAGCACGTGTGAACATAATCCTGGTATTAACGTCAGTCTCAAGAGATCCGATAGCAAGTGTCCGCTGAGATGCATCACTGTTTACTGCATCTTGATTACACATAAAATGCAAAAATCTATCTGAATATTGCTGTATTTTTAGAAGCATGTCTGATTGGGGTCAGGAGATTCAGAGTTTTCTCAAAGCAAGACACTACAGACTTATTTGTTTGTCATGCACAGGTTAATATTGAAATTTTGGCTATTTTGCTTCCATAACATGTCTTCTAACCTTCACTAATAGAAAGAAAACATCCAAAATACACTTATATATATACACTTGTACATGTATTACATCGCATCTGTAGATTTCAATTACAATGCAAGGCCGTTTTCTCAAGATGAGTTGAGTCTGAAATCAGCAGCACTTCAGTTTTTTTTTTTTTTTTTTTTTTTTTTCCCCTTTTATCTGAAGGTTTGTTCATGTATCATTCACCTCTTTTATAGAACATTTTCTTCCTGAAAACATGCTGAAAATGTTTTTTTTCTGGCTGTTGACAGTATTTTCTGATTTATGGAGTGATAAAAAGAAATCCAAAATCCCCTCTGTAAAAACCTTTAACTCTAATATGTAGGGATGCACCGATATCAGCCAATTAAAATATATATACAAACCCGATTCCAAAAAAGTTGGGACACTGTACAAATTGTGAATAGAAAATGAATGCAATAATTTACAAATCTCATAAACTTATATTTTATTCACAATAGAATATAGATAACATATCAAATGTTGAGACATTTTGAAATGTCATGCCAAATATTGGCTCATTTTGGATTTCATGAGAGCTACACATTCCAAAAAAGTTGGGACAGGTAGCAATAAGAGGCCGGAAAAGTTAAATGTACATATAAGGAACAGCTGGAGGACCAATTTTCAACTTATTAGGTCAATTGGCAACATGATTGGGTATAAAAAGAGCCTCTCAGAGTGGCAGTGTCTCTCAGAAGTCAAGATGGGCAGAGGAGCACCAATTCCCCCAATGCTGCGGCGAAAAATAGTGGAGCAATATCAGAAAGGAGTTTCTCAGAGAAAAATTGCAAAGAGTTTGAAGTTATCATCATCTACAGTGCATAATATCATCCAAAGATTCAGAGAATCTGGAACAATCTCTGTGCGTAAGGGTCAAGGCCGGAAAACCATACTGGATGCCCGTGATCTTCGGGCCCTTAGACGGCACTGCATCACATACAGGAATGCTACTGTAATGGAAATCACAACATGGGCTCAGGAATACTTCCAGAAAACATTGTCGGTGAACACAATCCACCGTGCCATTCGCCGTTG
Source organism: Coreius guichenoti (assembly GCA_039654105.1). Taxonomy (NCBI): domain Eukaryota; kingdom Metazoa; phylum Chordata; class Actinopteri; order Cypriniformes; family Gobionidae; genus Coreius; species Coreius guichenoti. The sequence continues at coordinate 854,421 of CM077176.1, forward strand.
CCGGCTAAAACTCTATAGGTCAAAAAAGAAGCCATATCTAAACATGATCCAGAAGCGCAGGCGTTTTCTCTGGGCCAAGGCTCATTTAAAATGGACTGTGGCAAAGTGGAAAACTGTTCTGTGGTCAGACGAATCAAAATTTGAAGTTCTTTTTGGAAAACTGGGACGCCATGTCATCCGGACTAAAGAGGACAAGGACAACCCAAGTTGTCCTCAGCGCTCCGTTCAGAAGCCTGCATCTCTGATGGTATGGGGTTGCATGAGTGTGTGTGGCATGGGCAGCTTACACATCTGGAAAGGCACCATCAATGCTGAAAGGTGTATCCAAGTTCTAGAACAACATATGCTCCCATCCAGACGTCGTCTCTTTCAGGGAAGACCTTGCATTTTCCAACATGACAATGCCAGACCACATACTGCATCAATTACAACATCATGGCTGCGTAGAAGAAGGATCCGGGTACTGAAATGGCCAGCCTGCAGTCCAGATCTTTCACCCATAGAAAACATTTGGCGCATCATAAAGAGGAAGATGCGACAAAGAAGACCTAAGACAGTTGAGCAACTAGAAGCCTGTATTAGACAAGAATGGGACAACATTCCTATTCCTAAACTTGAGCAACTTGTCTCCTCAGTCCCCAGACGTTTGCAGACTGTTATAAAAAGAAGAGGGGATGCCACACAGTGGGAAACATGGCCTTGTCCCAACTTTTTTGAGATGTGTTGATGCCATGAAATTTAAAATCAACTTATTTTTCCCTTAAAATGATACATTTTCTCAGTTTAAACATTTGATATGTCATCTATGTTGTATTCTGAATAAAATATTGAAATTTGAAACTTCCACATCATTGCATTCTGTTTTTATTCACAATTTGTACAGTCCCAACTTTTTTGGAATCAGGTTTGTAATTATATCGGCCAATAAATATTATTTTCACTATCAGCCATCGGTGATAGGCGACAGGCGATGACCAGTGCTGATGATAAGAGATCAACCGATATTGGGTTTATTACCGATTATTTGCATGTTTATGTCCCTGATAACTGATATATAGAACCAATATTTATTTATTGTTATTTCTGTTTTTGACCATTATAACAGCACTGAACTGAACAAACTGTTTTATTTTAACACTTTTTAAACACTGTTGTTTTTAAACCATGTTGTTTAGTTGTATGTTCTCCTATCCGTATATTTTGTTCTAATGTCACAAGTAATAATCTCAAGGTTTACTGGGTTTTACACGATTCTTCTGTAGTGTGTGGTTTTGGTGAAGTTTACTAAAGTAAACATCGTCACGTGTGTACCTGACGACTTCTCACCGCTGTTTCCTGATGGTTTATAGAACAATTACTCCGAGTCGCCCCCTGTCGTTTCAGAGAATAGTACATCGTCGAGTATAAACGCCTCCCCAAACGGACGAGGTGCGCGGAGCCAGACGGAAGCATAAACGAGACGTAGGAGTAAGGGGAACTATGAGAGATTGATAATGATTGATGCGGATAATAAAAAAAAGTAATGGGTGGATTTTTACCATTTATAGGCTGGTTGTTTACACACTTTGCCGTTATAAAAGTGAATTTTGCATAATGTCGCCTTTAAATCACGTTAACCTTATTCTATTACACCCGATAAACAAAATAATGCACTTTTAAAATTGCATCACATGATAGGCGTTGAGAGAACATTGTTTGACATGCGTAGTTAAATGCTAAGCAGGTGTGTGTGTGTGCAGTTGTGTACCTGGTTACACCTCGCTAATCTTTCTGCAGTAAATGTATATAAATGTAATTTCTGCTCCCTGTTGCTCCTGCACAGGCGACACAAAGACATTTCAAATGCCTTTAGGGGGGAAAACTGTATGAAATATTATTCGATTTGCTTCGCCAGGCCCAAACCCGGTTTGGCCAGAGCTGTTCCCCGGCGTTTGCTGACCAGGCCGTGTGTTTGTGTGTCTGCAGGTGGTGTTGAAGATCATTAAGCACTACCAGGAGGAGGGCCAGGGCAGTGAGGTGGTGCAGGGAGTTCTGCTCGGCCTGGTGGTGGAGGACCGGCTGGAGATCACCAACTGCTTCCCCTTCCCCCAGCACACCGAGGAGGATGTCGACTTCGATGAAGGTGAGGCGCGGCAATCTCCAGCGCTCTGTCCTCTGGACGGTTAATCATTGATGATTGTGCTCGGCGCTGGGAAGCGGCGAGAGAGGGATTATTTGGATTGCAGGGCGAGAGAGCTGTGAGAAGGGGAATTGCTTTTCACTTGTATTTTCTTTTTTTTATATTATAATCACGATTCGTTTTTGATTAATAGAAGTTGCGTTAAAATACCTACTTTGTGTGTGGTAATTATATTTTATGTTGCCACACATCCGAAACCGGCTGCGAGCGGTGTTCCTGAGTTAATTAATGGCTGTTTTATACATCATTAAATCAAGACAGTGACTAAACGGTCAACTCTGATCCTCTTAGCAGCATGAAAAACGAAATACTTCATATTTTGGAGAAATTATACAGAAAGCAAGCCACGCAGCAGTGCTGGAGCGCTCCCGATGTAATCACTGAAGCCGTCACTGCAGATTTACAGTTTAACCGCCGACTGTTTGATTCTCAACAACACTCCCATTGTGATAAATGAAGCCGTCTGAACCAGGCCTTCTCAAACCGGGGCCGCGTGTGGTGGATTTGATTTGATTTAATTTATTTTAATTATTTTTAATTTAATTTAATTTAATTGTTAAATATTTTTATTTCCAATAATAATAATAATAATAATAATAATATTATTATAATATATAAAATGTAATTTATTTGTAACATTTTAATAAGTTATTTTATTAAAATATAATTTATTATTGCTAAATATATAAAATAAATTAAGTATTAATTTTATTTTAGTCTTGTTAATTGAATTATATGAAATTAGTTTTGTTTTTTTATTTTAATTTTATTTTGTTCAATGAGTTTATTTTTATAGATAAAGGTCTATTTACAATATTTATTACAGTATGCATTATCATTTACACAAGTATTAACTATATTTATTAAAAAATAAATGTATTTATAATATATTTTAATGTTATATTTTATTAAAATATAATTTGTTATTGCTAAATATATAAAATAAATATTTAACTGTCTCGTTTATTGAATTTTAATAAATTAGTTACTTTTTGTTTTGTTAGTTTTAGTTCAATATTAGTTTATTTTATTCAATATTTTATTTTTAAAAATGTATTACAATATTATTATAATACAATAAATATTAACAATATATAAAAATTATTATATTTTAATAAGTTATATTTGATAAATATAATTTATTATTGCTCTGTATGTGTATATGTGTTATCTTGTATAAGTCTTGTTTATTGAATTTTATAAAACTACAGTTATTTTGCTTTTTGACGACTGGTCATCAATCAGGAGATCAATTGCTATTATTTAATTCTGTCGATAGTCCTGGTTTTTATCAGTAAGTGCATGAAGAAAAGATGTGCTAAATAAATCTTCCCCAGAGAATGTTTTAGTCATTTTCTTTGGCTTTAATACTGTAAGAACATTAAACCCAGTTATTTAATTTTGGAGTAATTTGGGTTTTTAGGCAGGGATTTTGGGGGGGATTTTTATCCCTTGCAAAGGGAATCCTTGGGATGATAAAGTTTGAAAATCCCTGATCTAGACAATTACATATTGTATTAATTATTTCAGTTTTAGTTTGGTACATCAGATTAATGAAACTAAATCACAGGTTAATTTCAACAAAATAAGAAGTGTTTTTTTTTTTTTTTAATATGTTTTGTCAGTTAACATTTATTTTTTCAAGTAATGAAAAATGTTTTTTATGGTTTTAGTTTAACTATAATAACACTGATACTAGTAAATCTATATATTTAATAATGTGTGTCAAATAATGTTCTTCCTGTGACGGGGCGTCCCAGACAGAAGATACAAGAGTTTACTTTAAATTAAATGGAAATTAAATTACATACAGTTTGTGTAACCAAATAATAACCGGGTGGAAATCGGACACACAGCATGACTTACATTAATAAACAAGCCCGAAATACACCGGGACTCTTATTTTGACATGTTTTATTATTTAAGCTGCTCATTCAAATTCAGACGAGGAGATAAAATAAGCATTCTTACAACCGTACACAACATATTACAGTATAAACACCGTACAGTAAACATTGTCATGTTTCGCGCACGTGCTCCAAAACACATTTTACAATTCGCACACGTCTATTTTTAGTCGCAAATGCGAGTGAAATGCTCGAGCCCTGTAACCACTGATAGAAATAAACTGGGAACGGTCAGTAAAATATGATTTAAACCAGCTCAAAACTGTCCATGACACACCAAAAACTCTCAAGGCGGCGAGTAAAGAGTATCGAAGGCGGCTCTAAGATTCAAATAGCTTGATTTATCAATCTTGGTTATTTTAATTAATTGTGCATCTACGGCATATCAGGCAGGGAAACTATCATTATCCTGCAATTATTTCCAACTCGATGGGCTGTCCATTTCCAACTCGCCGTTCTGTCCATCCGTGGCAGGAAGCGTTTATTAGTTTTCCGCGCTGGCCTGGTCCAGTGCCGGTTGTGTAATTATCTCCCGGACCCTTATCGGCTCGGTGTCAGCATCACGGAGAGGTCAGCCCCCATCCTTGGCACTTTGACTGAGTGGATGACCTTGCCGTTAGATGCAGCTTGTTAGTGCGGTTGAACCGTTCGGCTGAGCTGAGCGCTAACAAGCTGCAGGACCAGAGAAACCGCTGGCGGCCGCTCAGAGACTCGGCTTTATCTCTCCGGCCGGAGTGCGAAATATCGCTCCCTACTGCGGCCGAGGCTTGAATCGATACAGCGCTGCCTGTTATGTGGATACAGAGATACACTTGCCATGATAAGAGCAGGCCTGAGCTCAGGTACTGTACGTCTGCCCGTGTGTTTACTGCGGCTGCTCTTGCTGTTAACTCTCAGCAGGGCATGGAAGGGGATGAGTAGTTTAAGTAGCCGGTGAAGTTTCACTCTTCTCCATACTAATGATACAACATTATTCTAGTGAACATACTCATTTAATCAATTAAATTACATCTGACACACAGCCTTCAAATATGGAGGAGTTAACAGACTGAAATCATTTATTATTAGGGATGTAGCGATACAAGGGATGGGCAGTTTCCCAAAATATTGTATTCGAATATTTGGGCTCATAAAAATCGAACGGGGGAGAGGGAGAGGGAGAGGGGGGGGGTGTGTGAGAGGGAGGGGGGGGTGTGTGAGAGGGAGGGGGGGGTGTGTGAGAGGGAGGGGGGGGTGTGTGAGAGGGAGAGGGGGAGGTGTGGGAGAGGGAGAGGGAGAGGTGTGGGAGAGGGAGAGGGAGAGGTGTGGGAGAGGGAGAGGGAGAGGGAGAGGGGGGGGGTGTGTGAGAGGGAGAGGGGGGGGTGTGTGAGAGGGAGAGGGGGGGGTGTGTGAGAGGGAGGGGGTGGTGTGTGAGAGGGAGGGGGGGGGTGTGTGAGAGGGAGGGGGGGGTGTGTGAGGGAGAGGGGGAGGTGGGGGAGTGGGAGAGGGAGAGGGAGAGGGAGAGGGGGGGGTGTGTGAGAGGGAGAGGGGGGGGTGTGTGAGAGGGAGGGGGGGTGTGTGAGAGGGAGGGGGGGGTGTGTGAGAGGGAGGGGGGGTGTGTGAGAGGGGGAGGTGTGAGAGGGGGAGGTGTGTGTGAGAGGGGAGTGAGGGAGAGGAGTGGGAGTGGGGTGAGTGTGAGAGAGAGGAGTGAGGAGTGAGGAGTGAGGAGTGAGGAGTGAGGGAGAGGGAGAGGGAGAGGGTGAGAGTGGGGAGTGGGAAGTGGGAGAGGGAGAGGGAGAGGTGTGAGTGTGAGAGGGGAGTGAGGGAGAGGAGTGGGAGTGGGGTGAGTGTGAGAGAGAGGAGTGAGGAGTGAGGAGTGAGGAGGGAGGAGTGAGGAGGGAGAGAGTGGGGAGTGGGAGAGGGAGAGGTGTGAGTGTGAGAGAGGAGAGTGAGGAGTGAGGAGTAGGAGTGTGAGAGGGAGAGGGTGAGAGTGGGGAGAGGGAGAGGGAGAGGTGAGAGAGGGGAGTGTGAGAGAGGGGAGTGTGAGAGGGGGAGGTGTGAGAGGGGGAGGTGTGAGAGGGGGAGGTGTGAGAGGGGGAGGTGTGAGAGGGGGAGGTGTGAGTGTGAGAGGGGAGTGAGGGAGAGGAGTGGGAGTGGGGTGAGGAGGAGTGAGGAGTGAGGAGTGAGGAGTGAGGAGTGAGGAGTGAGGAGTGAGGGTGGGAGTGTGAGAGGGAGAGGGAGAGGGAGAGGGAGAGGGAGAGGGAGAGGGAGAGGGAGAGGGAGAGGGAGAGGGAGAGGGTGAGAGTGGGGAGTGGGAAGTGGAAGTGGGAGAGGGAGAGGGAGAGGGAGAGGTGTGAGTGTGAGGGGAGTGAGGGAGAGGAGTGGGAGTGGGGTGAGTGTGAGAGAGAGGGGTGAGGAGTGAGGAGTGAGGAGTGAGAGAGTGAGAGAGAGAGAGTGAGAGAGTGAGAGAGTGAGAGAGTGAGAGAGTGGGAGAGTGAGAGAGTGGGAGAGTGAGGAGTGAGGAGTGAGGAGTGAGGAGTGAGGAGTGAGGAGTGAGGAGTGAGGAGTGAGGAGTGTGAGAGGGAGAGGGTGAGAGGGAGAGGGTGAGAGTGGGGAGTGGGAGTGGGAGAGGGAGAGGGAGAGGTGTGAGTGTGAGAGAGGGGAGTGTGAGAGAGGGAGAGGTGAGAGTGAGGAGTGGGAGTGGGGGGAGTGGGGAGTGGGGGGAGTGTGAGGGAGGGTGAGGGTTATATATTTTTTTTTTTATATTTACATGCATGTGTGCGTGTATTTATATATACATAATAATCATACATGGTACACACACATATATTATGTGTAAACAAACTTTTATTTTGGATGCAATTAATCGATTGCCCAGCACTTATATTATATTATAATATATTATATTATATTTTTTATATTATTATTATTAATAAATATTTTTGGTTGAGGCAACTGTGATACAATTTTTTTCATGATTCTTTGAATATAAAGTTCAAAATAACAGCGTTTATTTGAAATAGAATCTTTTGTAACATTATAAATGTCTTTTACTGTCACTTGATCAATTTAATGTGTCCTTTCTGAATAAAATTATACATTTATTTAAAAGAAAAAACCATACTGGCCCCAAACTTTTGAACGGTAGTGTAAATATTGAATTTAAGTCGTCACCTTTATTTATGTAGCGCTTTATATGTGATTGTTTCAAACAGTGATTTAAGTAATTGAATATTACAATAAATAAAGTACAATGGGATGCTTAAATGCATTTAATAAATACATGTCGACCTCTTTGTTTATTTGTTCTGACTTTATTTGATTTATTTCAGGATATACTGATTTACTTTATCCACTACATTTTTATTTCAATTTTATTTTTTATTTTGTGAGTCTTCATTAAGAGGTATTTCAATTCAAATCCTTTTAAAAAAAAAATGCATAAATAATTTATTTAACACAAGTACAATGACATGCAGGTATAATTATTGCAACATTACATGACTGTATATTTAAATTATTTAATCTGTAAATAAATCTCCCATATTCAAGTTTTTCCTCAATGAAATAAACATTTTGTTAAATTATTCAAGCAAACAGTCAAAATAAATTTAAGTCCAAAGAACAAATGCAAGCACATAAGCCGCTTTTCCACCGCCGGGCCAAACCGCTCCGTGCCGATCCAGCCCTGTTTTCCTCTGCATGTGGTTTGTATCGCTTTGGTTTTTGGGTTGGATTATTATTCCTCTGGTTTGAAGTGATTGGTCAACTGTTGAAGGCATGCTGGGATTTACAGCTGCTGTCTGTCATCCAGAACGCAGTGCTTTGTTGTAGTGATGCTGTAGAAAGACTAGAGGCTTTGCATTGTTTTGTTGTTGTTTTGATTTTAGCATGTCTTGATCCTGAAGTGCAGGTCCTTTTGACTTCTCTACATGAAAGAGAAAAGTTACCTGTTATGGAGTGTGGCTCAACGTGAGCCGCCTGTTAAGTTCTGTTTCATGGACCACACTTGCAGCTCATCAGTCATTCAGTCCTGTCAAGCACACGGTGTGTTTTTCCTGTCTGTCCGTGGATGATGAGTAATGGGATGTGGATAAGTGGAGTTTAAATTGCAGAGACCGTCCGTCTATAGGACGCCGAAGGAAAGTTTCTTATGTCTCCTGATTTTCTGCTGGTTATTCCCTGAAGTTTAACAGATTACATTATTGGGTTTCCTTTGTGTTGTGTTCTCAAAATGGAGGATAAGCTGAATGGTTTTTGGAAATATTTACCTTTCTACAGCATGGTGTGAGTTATCTACCTAAATATATGTGTACATACATACACATGCATACACACACACACACATACATACATACATGCATGCATACACACACACACACATACATACATACATGCATGCATACACGCATGCACGCATGCATGCATGCACACGCATGCAGACACGCATACACACGCATGCAGACACGCATGCACGCATGCAGACATGCACTCGCAGACATGCACTCACACGCATGCATGCATGCACTCGCATGCATGCATGCACTCACACGCACTCACACGCATGCATGCATGCATGCACGCACTCACACGCATGCATGCGCGGACTCACACGCACGCATGCGCGCACTCACACGCGCGCATGCGCGCACTCGCGCGCGCACGCACGCACTTGCACGCACGCACGCACTTGCACGCACGCATGCAAGCACACGCACGCATGCAAGCGCACGCACGCACGCACGCATGAACGCGCATGCACGCACATGCACGCACGCATGCACTCGCTCGCACGCACGCATGCACTCGCACGCACGCACACTCACTCGCACGCACGCACGCACTCGCACGCATGCACTCACTCGCACGCACGCATGCACTCGCACGGACGCACGCATGCGCTCTCGCACGGACGCACGCAGGCACTCACGCACGCACTCGCACGCACTCACACGCATGCATGCACGCACTCACATGCATGCACTCACACGCATGCATACGCATTCATACTCATTCACACTCGCATGCATGCATACACACGCATACATACACGCATGCATACACACACGCAATGAATAGCTGTAATGTAAATAAATCTAATTTCATTTTCTGAAGTTTTACATATCGTGGTGTTGACATTGTCAAACTCAAGCATTCAACCCTGTTACCAAGTTATTGTAAGCAAAAATGTCCAAACAGATGTTTTTCTTAAATTTATTCAACATAAAAGTTGATCAAGAAGTTCAATCCAACATGTAGACTCATGCTAACTCACCCCTGCTGAGTGACCGCTTCATTTGAATTTGCAACCTTTTTGGCAGTTAATTTTGACATTTACTTAATTACTAGAGAGTTACAAAACTGTGCCGTAGACCCAGATTTTGATTACAGGCTTTCAAAACTCTGAATATAGAAAATTCAGCCACTTATACACTAATGTTCAAAAGTTTTGGGGGCAGTAACTTTTTTTAAAATTATTTTTGAAAAGTCTCTTCTGCACATCAAGACTGCATTTACACAACCAGTCATGCGTCTCACGGGTATATCTGTGGCAATAGCCAGCAATACATTGTATGGGTCAAAATTATAGATTTTTTCTTTTATGCCAAAAATCATTAGGATATTAAGATTATGTTCCATGAAGATATTTAGTAAATCTCCTACCGTAAATATATAAAAAATGTATTATTATTATTATTATTATTATTATTAGTAATATGCATTTTTTTGCACCATCAGATTCCAGATTTTCAAATAGTTGTATCTCGGCCAAATATTGTCATATCCTAACCATACATCATCTGAAAGCTGAATAAATAAACTTTCCGTTGATGTATAAATCTCAATTTCAAAAAATTGACCCTTATGACTGGTTTTGTGCTCCAGGGTCACATATTACAATTTAAAATAACCATTTTCTATTTATATGCATTTTAAAATGTAATTTTATTCCTGTGATGCAAAGCTGAGTTTTAGGATTGTTTGATTAATAAAAGGTTCTAAAGAACGGCACTCGTTTGAAATACTTCCAAGTGGTGGTGTATCACTGTTTTCAACATTGATAATAATCATAAATGTTTGTTGAGCATCAAATCCTCATATGAGAATGATTTGTGAAGGATCATGTGACACTGAAGACTGGAGTAATGATGATAAATTCAGCTTTGATCACAGGAATAAATTACACTTTACTATATATTCACATAGAGAACAGCTGCTTTACACTGGAATAATATTTAGTTTTTGATCAAATAAATACAGCTTTAGTGAGACTTTCAAAAGCATCCTAAAATCGCACCAACCCCAAGCTTTTGAGCACTAGTGTGTATGATGTAGTTTGGCTTCCTGAGGTGGATGAGCAGCTTTTTCTGAAGGTTCAGCGTCATGTTTTCCAGAGTTTTACGCCCTGTTGGTCTGGCGGGCTGACGTGGAAACAGTCAGAGAGCAGATTGATTACGGCGGCGCTCATCCTGACGCCAGCGTGAGCGTGTGCTTGATTACTGGTTGAATATCTGCACGCATCAATGAAAGCAGCGACCCTGAACTTGATTCAAGTTTCCGTGGATCTTCTGACATCTGCCGATTCATTGAGCTCATGCGGCGGGAGGTGAGAGATAGCGGAGGGAGCCGAGCGAGGCGGAGACGCCGCTACAGGAGGAAAGCTGCAGGTGTGCGGCGGTTATCGATTAAGCGGACCCTGTAGGGACGGGCACAGCCAGCCATGTGCGCGGCTCTAAGATTAGGCCCACAATGTGGCCCTTAGATAAGCTTATCTAGCCCTCCCCATTGAATCAAACAAACTTTCCATTTAGCTTGTGCTGTTCACATGTACGGCGGGGCGGGGCGGGCGTTTTCACCCCTTTTGTAATGAACTTGACCAACTAAAGTCTCGTGATCACATGTTCTGAACTCCTCTGATTGTTGAATTATCCTCCTGAGAGTTCAAATAGCTGCTTAACTGGCCTCTCGACTTGTCTTAAAACACAGTACGAGTAATTTTATACCATGTTAACGGGGCGCCGTGAAGAGTTTTAAGGGGGGTATGCAAAACAGAATTTTGGGGTTTTTTATTGTTTTTTTTGTTTTTTTTTTTGACATTTAATAAGAAATTGAAATAATTTAACATTTTATATTATTTGAAGTAACACATTTCAGTTCGTCCCCCCTTCACCCCCAAAACGAGATGGATTTTAACCCATTGACGCATACGATCACACCGGTGTGATTAGACGACAGTTCAGTGCGTCACTGATATTCAAACCACATCATTTTTATTTGAGGTTTCAGAGGTTTAAATAGACATTTAAATCAAGTAGGCTACTGTAAAAAAAAAAAAAGACATTTATAGTTTTTAAAGGGGTCATGAACTGCATTGTTTTATGATGTTTCCTGGGGTGCACTTATAATGTTAGAATGCTTTTTACATCAAAAATTGTCAATTTATAAATAAAAGGCATTTTTCCTACCCTGATTTTAGCCCTCTGGTTTGAACGCTCTGTTTTAAGGGGCGTGTCTGCTGTGAGAGTTCAGTGTAAACGCCCACTGCTGTGATTGGCTGCTGTGAGACTTCAGTGTAAACACCCACTGCTGTGATTGGCTGCTGTGAGACTTCAGTGTAAACGCCCACTGCTGTGATTGGCTGCTGCGAGACTTCAGTGTAAACACCCACTGCTGTGATTGGCTGCTGTGAGACTTCAGTGTAAACGCCCACTGCTGTGATTGGCTGCTGTGAGACTTCAGTGTAAACGCCCACTGCTGTGATTGGCTGCTGTGAGACTTCAGTGTAAACACCCACTGCTGTGATTGGCTGCTGTGAGACTTCAGTGTAAACGCCCACTGCTGTGATTGGCTGCTGTGAGACTTCAGTGTAAACGCCCACTGCTGTGATTGGCTGCTGTGAGACTTCAGTGTAAACGCCCACTGCTGTGATTGGCTGCTGCGAGACTTCAGTGTAAACGCCCACTGCTGTGATTGGCTGCTGCGAGACTTCAGTGTAAACGCCCACTGCTGTGATTGGCTGCTGCGAGACTTCAGTGTAAACGCCCACTGCTGTGATTGGCTGCTGCGAGACTTCAGTGTAAACGCCCACTGCTGTGATTGGCTGTTGCGAGACTTCAGTGTAAACGCCCACTGCTGTGATTGGCTGCTGCGAGAGTTCAGTGTAAACGCCCACTGCTGTGATTGGCTGCTTTGAGAGTTCAGTGTAAACGCCCACTGCTGTGATTGGCTGCTTTGAGACTTCAGTGTAAACGCCCACTGCTGTGATTGGCTGCTGTGAGACTTCAGTGTAAACGCCCACTGTTGTGATTGGCTAACGTCTTTCCATTTGAAATAGCTAAGTATTACTCTCTCTTTTAGTGCGTTTTTACTATTACAGCTCTCATGGTTAACTAATCGTGAAAAGTGTTGCATTATATTTAGATCTATGGCATTTTATTTAGATCTATGGCATTATATTCAGATTTATGGCATATTCAGATCGTGGCATGAAAGGTTGCAGAGATGATCATTGTAGTCGATCACAGACATGCTGAGCGCATGAAAGCAGTGATCTCGTCATTGCAACTCAGTTTCTGTACACTAACGAATGCTTTCATCTTCACTAACAGTGCAAACGTGATATAGTTAAGAGATTCGTTGAATAAAACGGGAGTCACTGATAAACTCTCGCAGTTTGATTGACAGCTCCAGCGTGCGCTGCTCCAAATATCGCAAAGTGAGCTTTCTTTGATCGCTTTCTTTATAGAATTGAATCACCGTTAAATATCAGATTATTTTCATCCTCCTAAGCGAAACACCGCAAGTTGACGTTTAGTCTCTGGTTTGATTTACTGACACACAGACAAAGAACATCTGACTGTACATGAATCATTATTTCAGAAATCACTGGTCACAGATCAGGCATTAGAATGAACACAGATACTTACATGTTGCATTACTGTCGAGCCCAGGCACTGAACAATATTTTGTAATCCTCAACGGCATGTTTATTGCTTGGTAGCTCGATCTGGTTTAACACCACGTAGGCCTATGTTACTTTTAGACTACCTATTCTATTGCATGTCATGCGTGAATCGGTGGGCGGGGCTAAACAGGCAGTGAATCGGTGGGCGGGGCTAAACAGGCAGTGATGAAGTGGGCGGGGCTAAACAGGCAGTGATGAAGTGGGCGGGGTTAAACAGGCAGTGATGAAGTAGGCGTTGATCTTCTTCTGCAGAGGCGGTGCTTGCCTCCCTTTGACGTCATAGATCCCCACTTTGAAAAACCTGTCGTTTGCTGGGTCTGGTGTCAATAAAAGCTTTTATTGGACTAACAAGGAAGTTTTCAGTTCTGAAACTTACAGGATATTCTTATAGTATGATGACCTCTTATATGTCAAAAGCTCAAGGAAAATCTGATTTCTCAGTTCATGACCCCTTTAAATTTAAATTCCATACACCGATGCTGTTGGAAGCTGCAATAATAATCCTTTCAATTATAATTTGACGAAGTGTTTTCATATCAGATACACATTGTGTATGAAACAATAAAGATGACTCTATTCTTCTCCCAGTTCATCGGCCACTTTTGTGTTTCGGGAAAAATGGATGAATTTACGCGATGTAAATCCGACAGATCCTCTGAATTGCAAACTCATGGCGTGTTATATATCAACTAACATGATCATTATAAAGGCGTTTAAACGACAAAGCACATTCACTTCCACATATTTGACAATCGAAATATATCCTACAATTCATGATATAGTAAACAAGTTTGTGAATATTTTAAATAAAAAGGGGGAAGCTAAATAAACGTTCTGTGTGGCTGCATTACGCGACAACAAGGAAATAAAACGTTCTAAAATAAGTCGCCTCAAACTCACGTTGGGGGGGCTAGAATATATAGCTAATAGAGCCCCTAGAATATAGATGCCTCCGGCCCACACAACCAAATTCGGGAATAATAATTCAAGGTTTCTCTTTTCTCAATTGCGGTTTTGCAGAAGACTACAGACTTCTTAAATTAGGTCTTTCGACACATCCGCGACCAACAATCATCTCCAGTATTTTGTTTATTCTGATTTGTAAGGACCCAATTCGTAAGGGAAAAAATTAATTTTTTAACGTCTTCATCCCTACTTGTTTTTTAGCTATGTTTTCGCTTTTGTGCTCCTGCCAGGTGCTTCTTTACATCTTTTGTTCTTTTGTTGTGCGGTTAACACGTCATGTGCTGTATTTTGAAGTGACGAGAGAGCATGCTCATTTCTATAATTCACAGATTTAAATGTATTTTTACTACAATATTATTAGTTAACGTGTGTTCTGGGCCCATATGCCTGGCATACCCTGCACCCCAGCCTGTTAATGCTATATGTAGGAAATGAGCGATGATGGAATATGTTGTATTATTGAACATCTATGCACACCATCAGGCAGTAATCCAGCCATGGCATGAAACTTTAAGTGGCATTAATTTTCAATAATTAAGCAGTTCCGAGTCAATTTTTTTTCTTTTACTGTGGTTGCTTTTTTTTTTTTTTTTAATTTATTATTATTATTTTTTTAATAAATCTCAAGACATTCTTAATTCTTTCTTGGAAGGAGTTCAAGCTGTCATTTCCATTTTGAAAGTCACTCAAGTATCTGTCACGAAATAAATTGAGAACTTGAGTTGCTGCTCAGCAGTTAAGTTGTAGAATTTCTGTGGTTGTTCCAACCAGGGTTATTAGGGGCCAGGCACTAAAGGTGCGTAGGCACTTATTGTATCGGTTGGCGTTCTTATTATTCTGCTTCCGTTTCTTCTTCCGCTCTTGAGTCTATGGCAGCCCATAGAACCGCTTGCAGGAAAGTTATGAAATTTGCCGCAATGCTAGAGTCCTGGCCCAACATTAGCTACACCAATTTTGGAGTCTCTAACTCAATCCCTCTAGCGCCACCACCTGTCCAAAGTTTGACTTACGTTTGTGCTAGTAACTTTTGAACCGTAAGGGCTAGAAACAAAATTTTTCCTCTGATTCCGTGACTCAAGACGATTCGATTGAACCCTATGATGTCATTTTCAGTAGTGTCAATTTTCCCGCCAAAATTTTTTGGGCGTCGGCCATTTTGAATTTTGTAGTAAAATGCTGTATTTTATGAACGAATTAGAGTATCATTACGAAACGCGATGTGTCATCGGCACGATGCCCTGATGGAGCCTGAGAAGTTTTGAGCCAGCGCCACCTAGTGGTAAAATCAAATATTCACATGCTTATAACTTTGGATTTGGTTGACTTATTTTCACAGGAGTCACATCCTTAGATGTGTCCAATGATACCAGACATGCTAGGTTTCGCCTTATGGTTTGTTCAACGTTATGATTTAGCCTTTAAGCAACTTTCGCGAATATCTTCGAAACCGTTAGTCCGATCGAGACGAAACCACCGTAGGAAAATCTGAATCATAGCGGGTTGACCATATGCTAATAGCCAAATGTCAATTTTGATAGTGTGGCAAAAAAAAATGCAATCGATGTCAAGTGTGGGTCATTTATGTGTTCATAAATATAAATATAAATGTCTATAACTCTTAAACAAAATGAGATATTTTCACCAAAATTGACACACTTGTGTATGGGGGCACTCTGAGGACACACAAAAAAGGCAGTGGGACTGCGCCTCTTGGGGCCGCTATAATTAAACAAAACATGAAATTGGCTCTATACAACTCAATGTATTTATGTGGGTTTTCAACCTTTTTGCTTAAAATTGTCTCATTGTACTCATTGCAGTTGATCTGCTGCTAGCTTCCCTGTTTACTTCTGTTGGGCTTGGCCGCAGTAATTGCTGCTTGCAGATATATTTTTACTATGATTTATTTTTAGGTTGCACTCCTAGTCCTCCATATTGAGTCATGACATTTAAAAAACTTCACTTTAAGATATTTTTTTTTTTAATGCTTTCTTGCGTAGAATCAGTCCAAAACTGTCATTTCTCATTCAAACTCATTTAACAAATATTAGAAGTAAAAATTAAACATTTAAGTAATTCAAGTGTAATCAAGCAGTCTCTGCTGTCCTGTTTCCACCGGGAAGGCGCTGGATCTTGTGCCGGACTTTGTGTCGTGTTCAGCGGGGGAACTTCTAACTTTAGAAGTCAAAAACTACCCAAACGCTGGGTTGATGCGTCTGACCCAGGATCTGGGTAACACAAAAACTACCCAAACACTGAAAAGATAACCCCAAAAAATGACCCAAAAGGCTCAACCCAGGATTTGGGTAGAAAAAATAAGATTTTTTTAGTGTATAACATATTAAAGAGAATTTTTTTGCTAGATGTGATGATAATATGCATTCGATCGGGTTGCAATCCTAACAAAACGTTTCTGAAGGATTGAAGAGTAGTAGGAAAAGTGCTCGCCCAAACTGTATTATATAATGAGCGATACATATAAATTATAGTATTCCATGATGATAATACATTAAACTGCACTATAATAATGGAGTTAAATGTAGCAGAACACTAGTTGCTGTTTATCTATTTGGCAGTTAAATCAAACAATTGGTTGTGAAATTAAGTTTCACTCCTAGTCCTCCATATTAACTCTTTCCCAGTCACCGTTTTTGATCATTTTCACAATTTTCTAATATTTTTTTCTATGAATATCTGAACATGCAATATATCAAAAGAAAGAACAGACCCTTTGTCTTTAAACAAAACAACCCGTTTTATTCTAGCTTCATGCATTCTTCATGCTTCACAGTCCTAGAGCTCGTTCTGGGTCGACATTTCATTCAGTAACATTAGGCCGTTTTGATTCATATGCTGTTTTAATGTTGGTCACGTTATTTATCATATGCATCTGCTTCCATATGATATCGCTTGTTTTTGCTGCTTCTTCGCCTGTGTTTTGATCTGGAGATTCTGTACTCTTTCAGAAATGTGTAATAGAGCCCCCTAGCGTATAACAGTGAAAACACAAAGCCGGAAATTGCTGTCAATGGCGGGGAAAGGGTTAAGTCACATCTCTGACATAATGAATTGCATTTGGCTTTGGCGTTTCGACCGTGATCTGACGAAACTCCCTCAGTTTCATAGTAAACCCCTAGAGGTTTCACGTACCAGCGGCTGGGAAACCTTGAGAACACCTGAACCCAGACTCTAATCCGCACCTTAAGGGTAAGTTAATCAGCGAGGAATCACAATCCATTTCCCGTTTGGATTCTCAGGGGACGTGGCCCGCCATCATGACCCTGGCAGTGTTCCCATCTTCTACTTAAATGGCCTGATTTATTAATGGTCCCTGATGCCACCACTGAATGTGTCCTGTCCAGGGTTTTAGTAGATTGCTCTGCACCTTTCTCAAGGCATAATTAATCACAAGTGCTGGAAGATCAGCCACAGTGACTAGCACGTATCTTCCGGGAATCACGCCGCCGTGACTCCAGAGTCGGATGAAGAGAAGCGTTTGAAGGTTTGGAGTCACACCCCGGGTGCCACTGATGTCTGTGTTCAATCACTGTTAAGTCGATGTGCACCGACAACAAACCTGGTTTGTAGAATTAGGGTTTCTTACATTGGGCCTGGAAGACTCCTGGAAATTTTTGTGAATACAAATATTAATTCGCAAGGTAGAAACCGCTTTTGCAGGGACGTATAATATTAAAGATTATTAAAAACGTATTAAAAACGGCATAAAATCTAATTTATGTTGTTAGTGCACATTACTAGTCTTGTGGTAAACAATTCATCAGTGCAAGTTAATCCACCTCAGAAAGCTGTCATTGTAATCTTTAAAGGGGTCCTATAATGCCCCTTTTTACAAGATGTAAAATAAGTGTGTGTGCGACGTTTCAGCTCAAAATACCCCACAGATCATTTTTTATAGCATGTTAAAATTGTCACTTTTTGAGGGTGAGCAAAAACATGCCGCTTTTGTGTCCCTTTAAATGCAAATGAGCTGCTGCTCCCCGCCCCCTTTCAGGAAGACGGCGGAGCTTCAAGAGCTCATGTTAGCAGCTCCGATTACCTCACGCAGACACACACTGAAAATGTCCGAAACTGTTCAGCCTTTTATGATCAAACCGGAGTCGGACAATGATGGAGAGACTCAAGAAGAAGAGACAACATGTAGAATGAGACAGGACGTTTCTGAAGGGTTAGAGCATGAATTTATGAATTAATGATCTTCAAGTCATGGATTAGCATGTTCTGTCATGATAATCTATAAATCACTGGTGTGGGAACTGTTGTAAGATGAGCCAGAGAATATCTGCTGCATGAAGAGAGAACAGGGATAGTTTAGTTTAATTACGGTTATAACTTATGTTGTCATCTTGCTTTATGACATGCTATTGCATTTGTGTTCGTACTGTATCGCAATAAATGTGAAAGACGGACGACAGCTTGAGCGACTCCCAAATGTGCTCGACTACAACTCTTCCTCTTCTCAACATGTTCCCGGGGGCGGGTTTATGTACATTTTAGGGCGTCGTAACTTTGCAGATGTTGTTTATGCTCAAACAGCAACATTACACACTAGCTAAAGTCCAAAAAGTTAAGTCATAATTAACCACCCCTTTAATCAACGTCTGAAAATGTATAGAATGACTTTCCTTCTGTGATGATTGAGCTGAATGGAACGCCTACTTTTCTAGATCCAATCAGTTCGCAGAGGGGAAAAACAAGCCACGCCCCTCTATTTTCCCCATTCATTATTCCGTTTCACTCAGAATATACTGAAGTCCGGTTCACGTGGACTTTAGAAGTCCTTATCTAGTCATCCCAAATGAGTATAAGCCATTGGAATCAGGCATTTTGAACTTTATCATGTAGCAAAAGTTTTGATATGAATTCAGATGCAGGCAATAGTTTTAAGGTTATGTTTCATCTTCATGCCCAATGATTATTTATAAACGAATACAGAATTTTACAGAACTGACAAGAAACTCTTAGAAAGTTTGATGTAATGACAATTAAATGGCATTTATGCAAGAAGAATTATCGTTAAAATTTGACTGGAATCCAGATGCCGACCAAAGAACCACCGAATAACGTCAATCGCTTTGAGCAGTTGTGATTCATATGATTGAGAGATGTAAACATGAGCATTTCAATGCTTTCTTCAGTTGGATCATTGCTGACTGAAAGATTGATCGCAAACAGCGGGTGAGGACGTTGTGACAGGCGGGTTTTTCAGCTGAGCACTTGAAGTTGCACTTTGCCAGCACGTCGACAGAATTAAGCGCCATCTGTCAGATTATGAAAGGCTGTGAACTGACATGTCACAGTCGTATCACATTGGATAATTAATCTACAAACTAGATTTGCATTTCCAGAAGGACATGGCCAGCGCTTGCAAGGCAGCAGACGAGTAAGTTCGGGATTTAGACTTTAGTTCTGACTAAATCAGTGCTGCTGGTCAATGTAAATTGCTAATTAATTAGTAGTCCACTTTAGACATTCTACTATAAGTAACTTTGCACCTTCATGTCACTAACTCTCATTAGAGTATTAGTACTGTTAGGTTAGGGTTCGGGTTAGTAGAATAACTTGACGTACTTGTAAAGTTACTCATAGTTATTATGTCTGTTGGGATCATCAAAATAGTGTATTTAAGCAGACAGTCTACTAATACTCTAATGACTGCTAGTTGACATGGATCTACTTATAGTTAGTAGAATATCTAAAGTGGACCATCAATTTTTTTTTTCAACCAACAAAAAATATATTTATCCAGACAATCTGGAATGTCTCTGATTTAATGTTTGGTAACGTTTGTATGTTTGTTAATGCATAGGTATCACAATCTAACAGTTGAATTTTTTTTAACGCATTTAAATGTTTTCCAGCTTAGCATATTTATAGGCTATTAACGGGTGCACATAACTGGTGAGCGTACGCGGTAAAAATAAGCCATGCGCAGCAGAAAACATGGAGGGTACTTTCATAGATATGAATTTTTTTTTTTTTTTTTTTTTAGTTAATAAAATAGTTGTTTTTATGAATTTAATTAATTATACATGCTTTTTGATTAGTAAAATTTAATTTAAACCATCCAGAAATCATAAAACAGAGAAAACAGAATTTGGTAAAAATGCAACTGAATTTGATGGGAACATGTTAAACTTTTAATAAATGGTTTCATGATTTCAATTAATTAGACATGATTTACTAACATTTAATTTAACCATTAAAATGGAGTTAAAAATTTTTAATATTGTATCATAATGTTACTGTTATAAGAATATTGGGCCCATAAATAATAGACTTTTTTGCCATGTTGGTTGTGAATTGCTTGAAATATGATTTGAATCACTTCAAAAAATGAAAATACAGTTCAGTGGAACGTGCAGCGCAGTCATATCGGCTGCATAAAATCATGAGAACATTAATATTGTGTGCATGAATTTAATGGTGAGACTTTTTTGTAATTTTTTTTTTTTTGTAATCAGGCTCTCAAAAAAAAAAAAAAAAAATTGGATTATTGGCCAATATATCGGTTTTCAAATATAAATCGGCCAAAATGTTTATATCGGTGCATCCCTAATAAATGACCTTTTAAATGTTGTAAAAATGTTAGTTTGTGATGCGTAACGCATTAATGCATTGAACTTGAATTGTTTGAAGCATCCAACCTGCCATCCAAGTCATTTCAGATCAGTCTGTGTTTCTTTTAAGGATGCCAAACATAAAAAATAATAATATTTTCATGTAAAGCAATGACAGTAGGTCTTGTGTTTGGCTGTTGGGTAATGCTTGTTATAATCTGCTTCTCCGGAGGGCCATATTTCATCCAGCAGGCTGCCATAAGGCACTACTGCGTAAAATAGTTATTGTGCTTTGCCTCCCTAGAGGCTTCGCCCTTAATTGACTGCTTGAAATATGAAGTTCATGGTGAACCGTGTGGTTGCATTTGTCCTCTTCTAGAGTCTAGCGGAGATACAGTCCTGATGCTGATGTGAAAAGAGGACCTTGTTGTGCCTGTTGGTGAGGGATGAGCGAATCCTTTTCCATCCTGGCGAGCCATCCTGGCTCCTTGTTGTTCTGATGTTGTCATATTGAATTTTCCTACAGGTAATTAGAGGCTCGCCAGGCATGCTTTCTGCAGAACGAGTGTGAAATATGAAATCATCTGCCATTTGCAGATGCGCACAAGGGCGGCGTTTGGAGGGAGCAAACACCTATTTCCTCCTTTTCTTCATTCTCAGCCAGCGTTAGGGATTGTGTGAAACGCGGAGGGAGTGTCATCGTGACACACACGTTTTCTCGCCGTCTTGACAGATGCATGTGTGACTGGAAGCAAACAACATATCGAGTTCCCACGTCTCGTCCGTCGTCGGCGAGGCAAGCCAGCTAATTTTCTCCTCGCGAGCAACTGCATAATAGGATCTGAGGCTCGCTTTGTTCTGTGTTCCACCGGGCATCGCAGATTAACTGCAATTAATCTTAGTTAAGAGAGCTCTGTGTGTGCCTGACACCCTTCTACGCCGGGAGGGATGCAGCGCTGCAGAAAAGCAGAGGGGAAAATAAACATCAGGCTGCTTTATACAAGTCAATATCTTGTGCCTCTAATGGGACAAGATTCGACCAAAGCAACCCTTCATTTGACACATACATCCCATCATTCAAGCTGTTGTGCTTCGCCCCTCCTTTTACTTCTCCTCCTTTGCCGCGCGCACCTCGTCAGTCCCGTGGGATTCTTCTGCGGCTCGCTCTCTTTCTGATGTTTTCCATGCTTTGCTGGTGTCTTACTGAAGAGCATGCTTTTAAAACTTTCCCACTGACTGTTGAATCCATGCCACATCTATTGGGGTGGACGCCAAATTTCTCAGATCTTAATTGGTTTTTAGGCTGGTTGCGAGTTCACATGACCTTGAACAGACATGGCCATTTATAAAAGACACTGCACGTTCTCGCTCTCTTCTCTCCAACGGCGGATTGACACACACCCGCCTCCTGTCACTCACTCGTCTCATGCGCTCTGGTTAAATGTGCTTGTGTTGCACGCAATTTTACTCATTCCTCAGGTTACACGCTCACACCAAAAGCTTGCGCACCGCTGATCTATATAAGTGGATCACACACAAAGCTGCCTCTCAAACAGCTCACGAGTACCAAATTAACTTCTTTTTTTGGGGCTTACAGGGCTTGACGCTTGCTTTTTTTCCCAAGAAGCACCTGTGCTCATAAGTTGAAAAATTTAGAAGCGCATTTAGAAACTTTAGGGGTGCAACTAACTATTTCCGCTTATATTAACATTTATACACGTGCAAAAAAAAGTATGTGAACCAATTGCAGAATCTGTGAAAATGTGAATAATTTAACAAAATAAAAGAGATCATACATAATGCATGTTATTTTTTATTTAGTACTGTACTGAAGATATTTTATTCTTCAGTTTTCAGCGTCTTTTGCATATTTGAACCCTCTCCAGCAGTGACTATGATTCTGAGATCCATCTTTTCACACTGAGGGACTCAAACACAACTATTAAAAAAGGTTGAAACATTCACTGACGCTCCAGAAGGAAACACGACGCTTTAAGAGCCGGGGGTGAAAACTTATTGAATTTGAAGATCAAGGTAAATTGTACTTAATTTGTCTTCCGGGAAACATGTGAGTGTCTTCTGTTGCTTCTGAAGGGCAGGACTAAATGGAAAAAAATTGATATTTAAACAAAAGAAAAATTTGGACATCTTCATCCTGTTCAAAAGTTTTCACCCCCCGGCTCTTAATGCATCGTGTTTCCTTCTGGAGCGTCAGTGAGTGTTTCAACCTTTTGTAATAGTTGTGTTTGAGTCCATCAGTTGTCCTCAGTGTTAAAAGATGGATCTCAAAATCATAGTCACTGCTGGAGAGGGTTCAAATATGCAAAAAATGCTGGAAAACTGAAGAATTTGCAGGACCTGGAGTATTTTTCTGATGAACGTTGGTCAGTTCAACTGCTCAGGACAAACAGTGGACTCATGAACAACCATCACAAAACAAAAAAAAAACAGCCCTGGATCATCAGGGAACGACACACACACACACACACACACACACACACACACACACACACACACACACACACACACACACACACACACACACCCGTGGATCATCAGGGAACGACACACAGTATTGAGAATCAATGGTTCATAAACTTTTGAACAGGGTTATTTTAATAAATTCAGCTGTTTTTTTGGCTCGTGGGCTATATGTAAACATTTTTTTATGTAAAATATCTTATTCAGTACAGCACTAAATAAAAAATAATGCATTTTGTATGATCTTTTATTTAGTTAAAATTATTCACATTTTCACAGATTCTGCAAGAGGTTCACACACTTTTTCTTGCAACTGTATAAAAAAACACACTGTAACAGATTTTGCCATACTAGTGTTATTTTAGTATCACTGAGATACTATAGTTTTTGTTAATATTTTGAATTCAATTTAATTCTGCTTTCATTTTAATTTTAGTTAAAAGTTTTAGTAATTCTGTTTTGTCTTTTGTTTTTTATTTTTTGTTTTTTTGTCATTTTTAAAAATGTGTATAGTTTTTATTAATTTTAGTTTGGTCAAAGTGTTTTTTTTATTTTTTTTTAATTTTATGTTTGTTTTTGTTAACTATAATAACACTGATGCTAGTAAATCTATATATTTAATAATGTCAAATAATGTTCTTAGTCTTTCCTGTGACGGGGCGTCCCAGACAGAAGATACAATAGTGTACTTTAAATTAAATGGAAATTAAATTAAATACAGTTTGTTTAAACAAATAATAAATGGGTGGAAATTGGACACACGGGCCCGAAATACACCGGGACTCTTATTTTGAAATGTATGTGCTTTATTAATGCTCATTCAAATTCAGACAAGGAGATAAAATATGCATTCTTACAACCATACACAACATATTACAGTATAAACACCGTACAGTAAACACTGTCATAATTGATCAGCATTAGTTCATAAGCATCGTTGGCATAAATGTGTGCTATTCATTGATTGGTCGAGCCTGTCGAACGCACATCAGCGCCACCTTCAGGCTTTGAGACGAAGCGCTCACATTTATTAATGAAATCAGAGCCTTCTGAAGTTTAATAATCACATTAGGCAGTATCATTAAGACGCTTGTTATACCCTTTAAGGTATGAAGACTTTTTTTGATCTTACGTTTAAGAAAACTGATCCACAGGGATTTTTTTTATTCGCACACGTTCTCCCAAATACATTGTACAGTTCGCACATCTATTTTTAGTCGCAAATGCCAGTGAAATGCTCACACTGTCGAGCCCTGGCTTATTGCGCTTAAAGGATTAGTTCACTCCTGATAATTTCCTCACCCCCATCTCATCCAAGATGTTCATGTCTTTCTTTCTTCAGTCGAAAAGAAATTAAGGTTTTTGGGGAAAACATTCCAGGATTTTTCTCCATATAGTGGAGTTCACTGGCGTACAACGGGTTGAAGGTCCAAATCAATGCAGTTTCAGTCCAGCTTCAAAGAGCTCGACACGATCCCAGCTGAGGAATAAGGGTCTAATCTAGCCAAACCATTGTTCATTTTCTAAAAAAAAAAAAAAAACTCATGTTCTCCAACTTCAAAATCGTCTGACATCGTTTTTTTACCTTTTTTTGTAAAGGCCGTTTGATTTAGTCTTTGCACGTTCGCTGTGTAAACACTGGGTTGGTACTTCCACCTTTCCAACGTGATTGTAATGCGTGGCGCATTGCAGAGCTAGTGCAAGATGTGCATTTGTGGTTAAAAAGTGTATAAATTTTTTTTTTTAGAAAATGACAGATGGTTTGTCTAGATTAGACCCTTATTCCTCAACTGGGATCGTGTCGAGCTCTTTGAAGCTGGACTGAAACTGCAATTTGGACCTTCAACCCGTTGTACGCCAGTGAAGTCCATTATATGGAGAAATCCTGGAATGTTTACCTCAAAAACCTTAATTTCTTCTCAACTGAAGACAAGACAGACATGAACATCTTGGATGAGATGGGGGTGAGTAACTTTTCAGGAAATTTTAATTCTGGAGTGAACTTATCCTTTAAACGGTCTAATACATACAAAATTATCGTAAATGGTTTAGAGAGAGCGCATGTTGTGTTACAATATATTGGATCCGTGCATAAACTCTTATGGCTAGTTTCCACCAAGTGGTACGGTACACAATTTTTGTCGTTTCCATTGTCAGAAGTTGTGAATGGTACCCTAATACCGAACCGTACCACTTCCGTTGGGGTACCTAGCACAGTAGTCCGGTACTAAAGGGTGGAGCTAGTAGTCCGGTACTAAAGGGTGGAGCTAGACTCACTGCAGAACGTTGATTGGTTGACAGAGAATGGTCACTTGCGCATGCTTTTCGGCTGTGTTTTTCCTTGCAGCCTGCAGCCTTGGCTCAAACAAAGCATGTCGTCGTCTTGTGACAAACAGCCACATGCCGAGAAGCAAGAACAAGATCTGCTGTATGTCGTCCACTGTTGTTTACTGTGCCGCTTTCTTTGCGCGAGAATGACGTTGATCGTATCAACACCACGCCTATCATAAGGGTACAGTTGACGGTGGAAACGCAAGCCGGATCAGGGTTTATGGTCCCGAATCGAACTGTACTGTACTGAACCGTACCGCAATGCTCGGTGGAAACGAGCCATTAAAGTGACAGGAGCCTAAAATTCCTGCTGCTTTCTGTTATGTTAAGCAAAGAAGATAAAAAGAAAAACAAATCTGTGTGGTGGTAGATATGGCGGTTTTCCTCGTGGTATCGAAAATGGTATCAAATATCTATATTTTTCAAAGTATCATATCGAAGTTGGAAATTCACACTCGTGAACCAAGTGTCTTAAAGGGATAGTTCACCAAAAAATGAAAATTCTGTCATTTCCATTTTGTTGGGACCCCATTGACTTCCATAGTATGGAAAAAAATTACTTATCAACTGTTTGGTTACTGACATTCTTCAAAATATCATATTTTGTGTTTAGCAGAAGAAATAAATTCATACAGGTTTGGAACAACTTGAGGGTGCGTAAATGACAGAATTTTCATTTTTGGGTGAACTATCCCTTTAAGACTCTTGCTAATTAGGGGCCAAGGTGCGGAGGCACCTATTGTTTTTGTTGGCCTTCTTCCACTCTTGAGTCTATGGCAGCCCATAAAACCGCTTGCGGAAAGTTGTGAAATTTGGCACACTGATAGAGGACAGTCTGAACTTTTGGAAAAACTTTTTGGAAAACTTTTAGCAAATTTGGAGTCTCTAAATCAATCCCTCTAGCGCCACCAACTGTCCAAACTTAGGTTTGTGCTAATAACTTTTGAACCGTAAGGGCTAGAAACAAAATTCTTTTTTCCTCTGATTCCTTGGCTCAAGATGATTCGATTGCACCCTATGATCCTACTTTTTCGAACTCCCCCTAGGCCGTTGCTCCAATTTTCACGAAAATTTTACCAGATCATCTTCAGACCATGCCGACAAAAAGTTATGGAATTCAAGTCGATTGGTCAATCCGTTCTCGAATAACACGCAAACGAATTTGACGAAGTGCCCGCCAAAATGAACGCGAGGCTATATCTCCGCAACGCTTTAGCGTATTCTGACCAAACTTTGTGTGTTATGCCAACCATGACCTGAGGCTACCTGCAGTGTTTCGGGGCAGTGCCACCTAGTGGTCCGGAGATACAAAAATTGGCTATATAAAAATCACAAAACTGGTTAACCATAGTTAACTGGTCCTAATTTTCCATATCAGCCATTTTGGGGGTCGTCCATTTTGAATTTTGTCAAAAAATGCTATATTTTACGAACGCTTTGGTGTATTGTTATGAAACTCGGTATGTGTCTTCGGCGTCATGCCCTGACATTACTCAAAGTTTCGGGGCAGCGCCCCCTTGTGGTCAAAAGTTAACAACATTTCCAAAAATGCTAATAACTTTTGAATAAATTAGCCTATTGTAATGAAACTGGTCTTAATATATTCCTTGGGTCATGCCGAGAACATAGATACCAATTTTGCCATATTTGGCCAAACTTCCTGTCCGATATTTTGATTTCCTTTAAAAACCTACTTTTTCGAATTTCGTAACTGCACCTCCTATTGGTCGAAAGTGATAAACCATTAAATCGTATTATTAGTGACTGTATATATGATTTTTCAGCCATTTTGCCTAAAATCATCTTAAAATGTCTTTAATTGCTCATTGTTGCAGTTGGTTTGACACTCCCAGCCATGTTGGCATGTCTTATCGTCGTCTTTGCGCTTGGCCCTGATAATGGCTGCTTGCAGCTATATTTATTTATTTATTTATTGACATTATTAACTTAAAAATGCTTGTGGTGGCTGATTTTTAAAACTGAGGTATTGAATTGAGAATGCCTTTCAATCCCTGTTGAGTTGACAGCGCATATTTGAATGCAGTTTGTTCAAATGTATTACAGTAGAATTAAAATGAACAGTCCTAAAAACATACATTTTGAAATAGAAAAGCAAAGTTTGTGAAGAATGTTGTCGTTTTTGAAAAACGTTTGAAAAATCCTTGAAGGTTTACAGTTTAAAATGCCATTTATTTGAGAAGTTTCATCATTTAATAAGTTGGCTTAGATGGAAAAATCGCTTTTTCACAGAATGCATTACCTGTGTTGAACTTCAGTGAATTCCTCCTCCTGTGCATTCACTTTCTAATTTAACTTCCTGTCACCAATTCAATTCAATATCACACTGATGAATTGAGCAGGAGCTAGTTCTTCATTTCTGAATTGTGCACAACCCTGAATGAAATAGTTGAGGCAGAAGCCTAGTTTCATTTGTGTTCATGTAAATATGGCGTTTACCCTGACTAATGCCCACAATGCTCTAGAGTGAGGTAATGCTGTTGGCCTGCTGTCGCTGTATTAATTCTCACCGTGGTTTGTGCTTAATGAACCAGGATCCCGTTCTCCGTACTGCAGCCTCATCCGGTGTTGGCAGACCTTGCCGGGTGGACGCAGTGACGCAGTAGATTGCCACGACGGGAGGCGTCTTGTTATTCCAAATGGAAGAATGGCGTGTGTCAGAGGGCCCTGTGTTGACCTTTGTTGGTTGATTGTGCACAGTGGTGGTTTCAAATCATCTGGTTTAATCTTTTTTTGGGTTAAAGCTGGCGTTTCGGATTGGCCGTTTCGCAGTACCATCACGCAGGCTCTGCACAGCCGTATCAAATTAGAGAATTGCAGCTTTGGAAGGCTGAGACGCATGCATAATGCAGATCTCTATCCGTTTGATTGTCACTCCTTCAGGCCGTGGCATTGTCTTTTGGTATGGCTGTGGCTTATTCTCAGGGTTCATTGGGAGGAAAAATGAAGTTAGAATCCATGATGATTACCCTTTGGAGGTTCTGGTTTGACTTGTCGAGCTGAATATGGTTGTAATTTGTCTAATCGTTGCCGTGGCCCATGGTTATTTGAGGCATGAATCTTCGGCTATGCAATTCAGAGGTGCAGATGAAGCTGTTCGTAGTGGTTGTTAGTCTTATGCGCACCGTCATGAACGGATAACTTTCTTGCATTACGATTAATACAATAACTTCATACTTTCTTAAACTTACAATACCATTTTAAACTAGATGAGTGAAGTTCGTGAACAAACTTTAAACGGTTTAAAATGGTTTTAGTTTAGTAGTTTTAAATGCCAGTCTGCTGTGTAGCTAGCAAGCTAACATGTTTTAGTATGTTACTAGCATGTTTTAGCATGAATGAACATGTCACTAGCATGTTTTAGTGCGTTATCACAAATTAGCACGTTGTTAGCATAAGTTATCATTGGTGGCTTGTTTTAACATGAATTAGCATTTTGCTAGAATGATTTAACAGGTTGCTAGCACAAATTAGCATTTTGTTAGCTTTTTTAGCACTTTGTTAGCACAAATTAGCATTTGCTAGCATGGATTAGCATTTTGCTAGCATGAATTAGCATTTTGCTAGCATGTTTTAATGTGTTGCTAGCACGATTTAGAATGTTGTTAACAAGATTTAACTTGAATTAACATGTTGCTAGCATTATTTAGCATGTTTCTAGCATGTTTTAGCATTTTTTTGCATGTTAGCACGAAGTAACGTTAACACAAATTGGCATTTTTGGTAGCATGATTTAGCATGTTGGTTGCATGTTTTAACATGAATTAGTATGTTGCTAGCATGTTTTAGCATGTTGATGGCACGATTTAGCATGTTAACATGTTTTAGCATTTATTAGCATGTTGTTAGCATGATTTAACAAGATATATAGTGATAGATAGTGATCGAGTGATTGACTGATTTAAATGAGTTTATGAATGTAAATGAATATCACTGGATTAGAAATAGTACATAGAATGGCAGTTTAATTGAGTCTAATGGGCTTCTGGCAGTTTAAAGTTGAATTTTGACAGTTGGAGTTTGAACAGTCTTGGCTCATTTGAACATTCGGTCAATGAAAGTCTATGGGATTTTTCCGAGTTTTGATGAGCATTTATAGGAAGACCGTAAGTCGGATCGGTCTGAAAAGATGTAGCAACTCGAGTCAGAACAGTCTGAAGGTCTAGTCTGAGTTTGGTGGATGTAGCTTAAAGTCTAGGAGGAACTTTGAGTCTCAGAAGAATAAAAAGCTTTAGTAGTAGATCAGTAGTGATTTATCAATCTCAGGCTTGATGCATTTGGTTTCTTTTCCAATTGGTCCTAATTTCTGAACATTTATTTTAGAAGAAAAGCTTATATACTCAAAATACATTGACATGCATGAAAATGAAATGCATCCTGTTTTGACAAAGCCATAGATTTTATTCGTTTTTCTCGTTTTTCTCGTCATATTTTTAACCTTGATCAATATTGTAGAACACAAACTGTTATTGCTATTAGAGAGCCTGCAATCGAACATCTATGCAAATTCTCCAAGGAGTCGAACTTATCCTATCTGGCACGATCAGGAACATCTTTCCTCGGCTGGTTCTTGCACTACGGCGAATTGGTCATAAATTAGATGCGTGTCGTGAGGTTTTGGGAGCATGCGAGAACACATTACGGATGGACCTGCGGTGCAAAACATGCCCTTGATGTTTGATTTCATATGCTTCTTCTGTTTGGTAGCGCCAGGCTGTTAATGGACGTGCGGAAAAGGGAGTCGAATGAAATTGCGCCGGCATTATACTTCATGTCTTCTAGCCTACGGCTCAAGTCTATCAGCCCTGGCCAATAATAAGCAATCCATTTGCAACTCCAAGCCTTGATGAATTACAACGTAGTGCTGGATGTGAAAGCGTGCAATTCCAGACGCCAGTTATTGCGCTCACGTTTGACGGGCCTGTTTGCCAAACGGAATTCATGGTTGCCCTGACACTAAGAAATCAGGGCCCACGAAAGGCAATAAATTATTCTCCCTGTTGACACGGGCTCTTATTACCTGTGTCACTCTACATAGAAGGGCCGTGTTGGCCTAATGGTGGATTTCGTCAGGGGGAGAGTTTTCCATGGCAAATCAAATGTCACTGCTTGTCCAGGTAATGACGTCTTTGCCTCCCACTCGGCTTGTGTTTCACACTCGAGGCTTGACAGCACGACCCGATGTTTCATGAAATTAATGTTCCTTTCTGAGGGGGCGTAACACAGTCTAAGTAATTCGGGTCGGGTGGGGTTTGACCCTCAAGTGCCAGCCTTTGAATTACACAGCCACAGTGAGAACCCTTAGTCGTCACAACAATGGGATGCAATGCTCTGCAATCCCAGCTTTGCGCACTCGCCCCGGCTTAAATGAGACTTCAGCTTTCTCTGAAGATCAAGGGAGCGAGTTATCGCCTTGTTCAAAAGGCATTTATGCAAAGTGCATCCAGTTTGTTTTGTATCCGACGACTGATATCTAGCATTTGCGTCCCATGTTATGTCAGGGCCCTACGCTAACATTTTTCTTTTGGAGCACTTTCTGATCAATATCAGACATGAACTTTCCCATTACAAGTTGATATTTGCCCCTTTAAGTTAATTTCCACTCTAATTTTATGAGCAATTTTTTTTCTAATCTTATTAAATGTATGCATCATCTTTTGTCTATCTTAAAATAGAAAATTTGTTTTAAAATTTTAATTTAAACAATAAATTCAGTTAGAACAATGTTAATGCAGCTCATGGGTAAATGTTGTATGAATGTTTTAAATATATTTTTTGTATTTTAAGTCTTTTAAGCCAATGCGTAAAAAGTATGTTTTATTTAGCAAGCATGTAACCACTTAAATCATAGAAGGAAAAGACCATTTACAGCCAGTACAAGCAATTTACCATAGGAAATATATGGTTTTTAAAGATTAAATTATAGCGCCAGCTATGGGCCGATCTCGATAAAAGTTTGCATGCTTGTTTAGAATCATATGCCGCATGTGCTCACCAAATATTGTGAAATTGAGTTTCCGTTTAGAATTTATAGGCTTTTGAGTGAAGATTGAGTGAAAGGACTAGTTTGCAAAAGTAGGTTTGTGAATATTTCATGAAAGATTTGATTGACAGCAGTGGTTCTTGAGGCAAAGTTGTTCAGTATGAGGAGATCAAATGATATGAATATTGTGTGGATGTGTGAAACACCACGTAAAACTCGTTTGCATCACCTAGTGGCCAATTTCTTTCAAAATTCTTACAGACCTCTAGGGCCATGAGTTGAACATGCTCACCGAGTTTCGTTCCAATTGGCCTCCATTAACCTTGTCTAATAGGTGCTCAAACTTCATTGGCCAATGGCGGCCATGTTTTCCGACATACGCCAATGTCCTCATAGACAATCACAGCACCTTGGACAAAGACAGGGCATGCCAATTTTCAAGTCAGTCGGACTAACGGTTGCGTAGTTATAGCCGTTTTCATGTTGTTGTTGTTTTTTTGTTTTTTTTTGTTATAGCGCCACCAAGTGGCCAATCGTCGCTTTTTTCTTTTTTTTTTTTTTTACTGTGACCAAACATTGAGCCCATACACATGTACCAAGGTGAAAATGAGTTTTAGCCATTTTAGTAAAAGTGGCTCCTCCCCCTTAGCGACCGTGAATCAACATTTCAAAAAAAAAAAAAACATCAGTATAACTCTCTCCGGTCGCATATGCAATGTACCAGCTATAAATCTGGAATACGCGGAGAACAGTTATCAATCTCCAGTTTCTGTGCTGCTACTACCATTAGGCCTACACCACCGCAAACCAGTGCCACCGTCCAAACCAGCTTTACGGCTACAGCATCGACTACGGCAGACCTCCGGGTGACGATGGGCGCTACACCAACGCTATGCACGGAGGCTCTGTGGTATCTGTACACTGCGGTCAGACACCACTCTCTGAACGTTGATAAAAGTTGATAAACTCGTGGAGAAAAAAAAAGCAATTCAATTGAAGCACTTCACAGGATCACAGGTTCACTTAGTTTCAAATGGTTATAATGGCTTCACAAGTTCAGCCAGTGAATGCTTGTCTGTATGTCTGTCTGTTTTCTTGTATTTCACTTGCCTCGTGGAATATTTTCCATGTGTACTCATTTGTGCATAAGGTGTCTGTACATACAGAAGATGGTTCACTTAGTTTTAAGTGGTTATAATGGCATCAGTGAATGCTTGTTTCTTTGAACTGCTTTAATTTAACATTTTATTTCATCTATTTTATTCTAAAGGTGGAATAAATGCAAGATGTTTCCAAAGTCAGTGAGTCTCAATCTATTCTGTTGACTTTCCCTATCTGCGTTGTTCTGATGGCCAAGAGGGTGTAGTTTTATAAATCTCAAACTCTGTTTAATGGTTAGAAACGCGTTGCCGTATAAACCTGCAACTCAATGGCGTGTTGGTTTTAAAAAATATTGAGAAGGTATTAAAAATGGTATTAAAAGGTATTGAATTTACCTCCAGGATTTCTGTATATACCCTGAAGAAAAACATGGATTGTCATATGCATTTATTTAGAGAGAAGTATTATTTTTCTTATTTTTTACCCAAAAGTTTCACTCATACTGGAGGCCAGAGGGCGCCCTCGAGCAGAAACGCCACACACACCTCAGAGAGAAGTCATATAATGACGCTTCAGGAGATCCCTAATGTGAAGCTAGCGCTGTAGCTGAATAAAAAGAAGATAGAAACGCTTTGATTAAACATGAAGACAATAAACACACGACTGCGACAATATATGGTGTGTTTGAGTTCTTCAAGCCTTCTCGGGTATTCGAGAAAGTATATTATAATGCAGTGCTTATCGACATAGACTTCATCACTGTATAGAATACTATAAAATAATTCATCATCTGCCTCGTTCTGATCAGAAGCCACATCAGCTCACAAACACTCGACTGACGATATGAAGTGAGTTAAAACGTGTTATTAAACGTTGTTTTTTCAAACGCAGGTTATAAGCGACTCAAACTCGCAGTGTTTCAGACGGAGCAGCGTTTACTCCTGATCACAGAGCCGCTCTTCACACACACACTGGGCATATATTTATTTCATTAAAATCACAGCTTTACGCTTTCATAATCGCACATAAGCCAAATCACGATTGCAGTTCGATTTCGATTAATCGTGCAGCCCTAGTTCGTACTGTATCGCAATAAATGTGAAAGACGGATGACGGCTTGAGCGACTCCCAAATGTGCTCGACTACAGCAACTCTTCCTCTTCTCAACATGTTCCCGGGGGCGGGGTTATGTAATGAAATGGTCACAGTGTAGAGCCCTGTATATGGTGGATTTCTCCCCAATAAAAGCCAATGTTCATTGTTTCACGCTATTCCTTTCCTTCGGTGACTATTGTAAAAGTTGCGTAAACGTTCTCCCATCCTCGCCTCATTTGTCACGGGTATTTTTAGAGGGTTTCATATAAAGGAAGTGTCATTGTGAGGCTTCCATGGGAATGCAAATTGCATCTTGGGCTGAATGTATTGCCTCATATCCATCAGCATTTACAGCACTGTAGGGGTTGTTTACTATGGCAGAGCTGTCTTTCCTCTAGAAGCAGGGCCTTGAGAGTGTTTATTTTGGGGCTTGAAGATTTGAATCACTTGTTTGGCTTCAATTTAGTTCTTTAAAACGTCGTCCCCTCGTGCATTTGCTTTGGAGGAAGCCAACCAATAGTTTCGGAACAAATTACATCTCGGTGTCTCATTCATATTCAGCATCGCCTGTCAGGACCTCGCGGTGATGAATTTAGTTGTTAGGCCTGGTGGGCATGCTCGAGTTTGCCAAGGCAAACGCTTGTGCTGAATTCATTCCACGCACGCAGCTCGGGGAACGATCGCTGGATACGTTAGGCTGCCAGTCACCTGCCATCAGAGGAGCCGGCTGGGAGGGGCGTGGAATAGCAAAAGGAAAGGTTTCGCCGGCGCGTCGTTCCGCACGATCGGTGGTAGTGCTCTTCTCGGAGGAATATCCTCATCTGCTGAGTGCTGAGAGTGCAGCGTGTAACGGTGTAACGGTCTGTGCTTTTAAAGCAAGCCAATATTTTGCTTCATGTTTGGGTTTTGTGCATCACAGACGTGCGCTTTTTATTGAGCTCGAGTTGTGCACGTCAACCGTTCCAGTCTCCTCAGGGAAATATTATCTGATGTGTTTTTTCTTATCCTAACACCAATTTTAGACTTGAGTTTGTCCTTTGTACATGTACACACTCTGATAGACGCCTAATCCTCTTGATATTTGATGATCTTGTTTGTTTGGTGAAATATTGTGTCTGAGGAGGTGCTGTCTGATTTGCAGTGACGTCGGGACGGTCAAGAGCGCCTCAGATACACCTGTTGAGTGTTTGCCAGTCTCAGACCGATTCAATCTGTCCAGTAACAGTTGTGTGTCTTTGGATTATCTTGTTTTGTGTTTCCAAAGGCCGTTCCAACTAAGGCAGGAAACATACTCTGTGCGAGTTGAATGAAATATCAAACAGATATATCGATAATATACATTTAATCAACATTTTTATTCGTTTTTTTTTATATTTGTCAATAAGCTGAGATTCCAAAACAGTGTCCAAAAACATTATTCACAGGTAAAATAAGTACATTTTTTATTAGTGTTATTAATATTATTTATAATAATTCTTCTAATATTAATAGTATACATTGTAGTAATGATAGTAGTCGTAATAGTAATAATAATTCCTAAAATAAATATAAATGGCATATATTGTATAATAATAATAATAATAATAATAATAATAATAATAATAATAATAATTCCTAACACCGTGTCCTAACTACACGCGACGCGATAAAAGGCGTCTTTTCCATGTTAGAGTTTTTGTCCTAACCAGCCGCGACGATTCAATTTTAGAAACGGTTTCTATTTCTGCGACGTCGCTGCTGGAATAACAACACAAAACACGACAATGATAATCTCAGGTAATGTTTATGTGCTTTATTTAATGTTAAAAGCGTGTAATGTGACTTTGAATATCATTTAGTGCTCCCAGCTTTGTTAGTCGTACTAAAAGCAACAATAATTCACCTCAAATCTTGAAATTAAACAAATGGAAACAAGAACGTTCAAACTGTGAACAAAGTATATTCTATGACAAAGATTGTTTTAGCAACTCAGTATGTGTTTTTAGTAATGTTTAAATGATGCAATATTTGTGAATTTGATTATGTACTTATCCATTTCCTTGCGAGTGCCATCAGATTAATCTCTGGTGGCGTAGCCTCCACTTGCCGCGAGAGCCCGCCCACACACTGTTCTGATTGGCTGTGGTTTTTGGATTGATTTGTTGCATCTCGCAGTCGCAGTCGCGTCTGGTGTGGACAGACAAGTTGCTTGTCGTGTCGCGTGTAGTTAGGACACGGTGTAATATAAATAGCATATATTATTCAATAATAATAATAATAATAAATATTATTATTATTATTAGGAGTAGGAGTAGGAGTAGGAGTAGGATGTGTAGTTGTAGTTGTAGTTGGAGGTGTAGTTGTAGGAGTAGGAGTAGGAGTAGGAGTAGGAGTAGGAGTAGGAGTAGGAGTTGGAGTAGGAGTTGGAGTAGGAGTTGGAGTAGGAGTTGGAGTAGGAGTAGGAGTAGGAGTAGGAGTTGGATGTTGGTTGTTGGTGTAGTAGGAGGTGTAGTAGTTGTAGTTGTAGTTGTAGGTGGTTGTAGTTGTAGTGAGGTGGTGTAGTATCTCTAGTGTAAATAGTCTTCTATGGCCAGTTTTCTGTTTCAGGGCAACTGTTGTCAGAGCATCAGTGTGAAGACGGTATTGCTGAGTAAGTTGACTTGTTTACACCTAGCTGCCAGAATAACACATCAGACTTATTTACACCGACCTTTTGAAATGAACTCTATCGCCCCCTTGAGTACTGCGCTTTACCACCACAAAAACGCAATGGCTTAGATAATTGTTCAAGCCTTGTTTCAGGAGGTATTGTTGAAAGTATGTTTCAGTCCCGTCCTCGCTCTGGAGGAAAGCACGGTGCTCACACAACTCTTGGCCGGCGCTCCGTTCTTCAAGGCAATTTCCCTGACGTTTCTTTCTCTTTGCTTTCATCCAGTGGAACTGGAATCCCATATAGTCACGGAGAGGTGACAGCATTTCTCTTCCACAGGAGGAGACGTTCCTCATCCCACGCTTCTTCTCTGTCCTACTCCTCCAACTGCCTGGAAAAGCTGGCACGGGCAATTAGCCTTTCCCCAGCGCATGGGTTTGAATCGACTTCATGCGAAGGATCTCCTTTCTCTTTAGTGCTGTCTGCTCTCTGGAGTGTGCTCTACACATTTGCTTGGGTTTATTTATAAGCAGGCACATGTGAGTCTGTCTGGTTTGTTGAGAGCGATTCATCTGCTCCTCTCCTCTCCTGCTGAAAGTGAGCTGTCCCTGTGTAAATCCTTGTTAAAGTTCACTGCTGTCCCCTCTTCACCCTGACATCTCTCCTGTGATCTGCTGCCCTTCTCTTCTTCTCTCGTGCCTGATCACTCCAGCAAACTTGCACAGGCGTTTGTTTTTTTTTTTACAGACAGTGCACCTAAAATTTGTTTTGAGGCTTATGGGATTAGGATGTAGTGTTCGTAGGTGTGCAGTGGTTTATTAGCGCTGTTTGCTAAGGCATAACTAAAGTTCATCAGCCTCAAATGTCGTCCCAACTACTGAACACATGATTTTGACAACTTTACAGTTCGAGGAAGTATTAGTTTAAGCACTTTAACTGAGATATGAGCTTTTAAACACTGTATATACTATAAACACAACTTTTTTTTTAAATTAAATAATTTTTTTATCATTTTTTTTCTTTAGTATTTTAATATTTTTGAGCTTTGTTTCTGCTTTTAAACGCTAAATACTATAAAATTTAAATAATTAAAAATAGTTTAATCTGAACTTTTTTAATCTATAGTATTTAAATTTTTTTTGAGCTTTGTTTCTGCTTTTAAACACTGAATACTATAAAAACACCTTTTTTAATTTAATTTTTTAATCTTAATTTATCTATAGTATTTTAATTTTATTGAGCTTTGTTTCTGATTATAAACTGTATATACTATAAACACAGCTTAATTTTTTGAAACTATAGTATTTTATTGAGCTTTGTTTCTGCTTTTAAACACTATAAATACAACTTTAAATTAAGATTAAAAATTTAAATTAATTAAAAAAATAATCTATAGTATTTTAATGTTTTGAGCTTTGTTTCTGCTATTAAACACTGTAAATACTATAGATTAAAAAATTAATAGATTTTTAAAATTGTTTATAGTATTTTAATATTTTCAACTTTTTTTTTATTTAAATGTATTTAAAGTGACCTTTAGCTTGGGAAAAGTGTTATACACACCAATGTTCAAAAGTTTGACGTTGGTAAGATTTTTGTAATGTTTTTGAAAAGTCGTCTCTTCTGCTCACCAAAGCTGCAATTATTTGATCATAAAAACATAAATTTTTCAAGATTCTTTGAATAGAACATTCAAAAGAACAGCATTTATTTGAAATAGAATCTTTTGTAACATTATAAATGTCTTTACTGTCACTTGAATCAATTT
Organism: Coreius guichenoti; assembly: GCA_039654105.1. Lineage (NCBI taxonomy): Eukaryota > Metazoa > Chordata > Actinopteri > Cypriniformes > Gobionidae > Coreius > Coreius guichenoti. Next base: position 892,401 of record CM077176.1, read on the forward strand.
AATGAGCCGTTGTTGAATAAGAGTATTAAAGAAATCTTACTGACCCTAAAGTTTTGAACGGTACTGTACATAAAATGTCCTCCTTTCCTTCCTTTTTCGTCTTCCTTTCTCCTTTGTAATCAGAATAAACAATTATTCTGCCTTTTAAATTGTAGGTTGTCTATGATCTATACATGTCTCATCCAATAATAATGTAAACTCTGGTATAGATCATATCTGTGATCACTAATATCTAGATATAGGTGCGTTATAAATATATGGATCTCTGTAATCCATCACACACTGTTGTAAGTCACTGTTGTTATTGTGCTTTTGGTCAAATGAGTGTGCACTGGGGAAATGTGATATTGGGAATCCACTCAGCCATTGTTCTTCCAGCACCTCCCATGATGCACCAGCACGAAGCCTTTCGCTTTGACTAATGAACGGCCCTGGAAATGTCAAACTTTTCTTTACCCGGCACAATCATTTCTCATAAAGCAGATATAAACTCATTTTCTCTCTCTCTTTATCTTTTCCAGTTCAATACCAGATGGAGATGATGAGGAGTCTCCGGCACGTGAACATCGACCATCTCCACGTCGGCTGGTATCAGTCCACGTACTACGGCTCTTTTGTCAGCCGGGCCCTGCTGGACTCGCAGTTCAGCTACCAGCATGCCATCGAAGAGTCTGTGGTGCTTATTTATGGTGAGTCTCATTAGTTAATAACCCTAGATACAGGGGTCGACAGTGTGAGTGAAAATAGATGTGTGGAGAATGTGTGCGGATATAAAGTTCAAATTTAAGGGATAGTTCACCCTCAAGTTGTACTAAACCTGTATGAGTTTCTTTGATCTGTTGAACATTTATAATGTTACAAAAGATTCTATGGTGGGTGGGATATATTAGGCAGCAAGTGAACATTTTGTCCTCAAAGTTGATGTGTTAGAAGCAGGAAAAATGGGCAAGCGTAAGGATTTGAGCGAGGCGTGACAGATCACTGTATAGACGCGCGAGTGAATGCGATCGTCATAGTCAAAGAATAAACATGAATGAACATCTGAAGGTATGTTGAGGATACATTACAACTTACTGACACACATCATATGCCGTGTAATCGCTCAATCAGTGTTTCAACGGCGGAAAGACGTCAATAAAACAGCTTGAGAACAATGTCCCGCAGCATCACATTTCCCTCAGAAGTCACTCAGTGTCCACAGCTGTGAGTTCACTAGAGAAATCAACTCTTTCACTGAATATATGCACTATATTAGCCTATATATTCATTATATTCTACTGAACCTGTTACTGATGTCTGGATTATTTAATGTGTTTAAATAAATGACAGCCACTGTGTATAAATGATTATATTTCAACAACGAATTGGAGTAAAAACATAATTTTATAATTAGATTTAGAAGTTAATGCAAAAACGAAGTTTACATGTTTGTGTTATTTGAGTGTTAGAGCCGGACTGATTTATCGGTCTGCCGATTTTATCGGCCAATATGAGCCTGTCGCAGATATATCGGCATCGGCGTATATGCCACCGATTTGAACGCGCGCCCACGCGTCACAGCGCGCGAATATTAACACAAAATTATGTCAAAATGACATCTTGTCGAGTATCATCGTAAACATAGTCGGTTATGTCTTAAGTGAACGTAAACATGAAATTTGCCATCACCGCCAGAGTTTTTGGTCAAGTTTCATGACCCACAGAATATCTTGTTGTGTGAATATCTGAACATGCAATATATCAAAAGAAAGAACAGACCCTTTGTTTTATTCCATCTTCATGCATTCTTTATCAACACTTGAATGTGGGTCAGTTTCATGAAAAAAGCAACATTTTGAGAAAAAAGCTGAGAAAATCGTGACTAACTTACGTACAGATTCCATCAACACCCCAAAGCTTCAGTCCTAGAGCTCGTCCTGGGGCGACATTTCATTCAGTAACATTAGGCCGTTTTGATTTATATGCAGTTTAATTTTGATCATGTTATTTTTCATATGCATCTTCTCATATGATATCGCTCGTTCCTGCTTCTTCTTCGCTTGTGTTTTAATCAGGAGATTCTGTACTCGTTCAGGGGATGTGTAATAGCGCCCCCTAGCGTATAACAGTGAAAACACGGAAAGAAATCTCATCAATGGCAGGGTAGCGTTTTCTCATAAAAGAGAAAAAACACTCACGGCTCTTGACTGAGTAACTTTAATAAGGGTTAATCTATACTGAAGACTATGAAGTGATATTTTACATTTTATTACTATTTCTGTACCTGAAAATCTAGTTTAGACCTACATGAAAAACCTGAAAAGAACTGTTTATTTCATTTATATGTTTGTTCGGTTGTAGTTATGTACAATGTATGTATATTATGTATATACTCTATTAAATATACAGTACCAGTCAACAGTTTGGACACCAATGGGAAAGTGTGTCCAAACTTTTGACTGGTACTGTACTATAATATTCACATAAAGAATATTGGCCGACTATATCGATATCAGACTTTTTTTTTTTTTTACTCCCTAATATTGGTATCGGCATCGCCCCCAAAAACCCATATCGGTCGGGCTTCTAGTGTTGATTATTATATCTAAACATAAATAGCAGCTGAATTCAGGCTCATAGTTTGGGCTTTGTTGTTAACCTTTAATATTATAGTAATGTGCAAGTAAGGGCTCCCTATATAGTTTACAGCATTATCTTTAAGAAACTTTTAGTTATTTAATTTATTTAAGGACAGACACAATTTGTTCAGTAAACCACTGTTTAATAAAAATAAGCAATTTTATATTTAGTTCTCTCCCTTGCTGTACCGAACCGTGACTTCAAAACCGAGGTACATAGTCAGTATCTATCAAAAGTGCTCCAAGGAAGGAACAGTGGTGAACCGGCGACAGGGTCATGGGCGGCCAAGGCTCATTGATGCACGTGGGGAGCGAAGGCTGGCCCGTGTGGTCCGATCAAACAGACGAGCTACTGGAGCTCAAATTGCTCAAGAAGTTAATGCTGGTTCTGATAGAAAGGTGTCAGAATACACAGTGCATCGCAGTTTGTTGCGTATGGAGCTGCATAGCCGCAGACCAGTCAGGGTGCCCATGCTGACCAGCAGGAAAAAAGGTCGCAAAATGCGACCATTTGGTCGCAGTCTGGAGCCCTGGTATATCTCATAGAAAAACAGAAAGATTCATGCCACTATGAGCCAGTGCTTTAAGTTTATGAATCCAGAATGCTTCTCGTTTCAACAATTCTTTATTTTTATTGCCGTCACTACATCACCGGTTTATGGTTGCTCTGAGCGTTTTCTCCATTTAAGGCGATTTTACGTTCTCTGCTTCACATTATTCCTGAGAACACCTTTTGCACTGTTAAAGTCTGTATTTTAAATCGGTTAAATCAATTAAAGTGCATGATGCCGATAGGAATGTCTTGTGGTTGTTGATCTGGGGTTCCTGATGCTCAGTAAAGGGTTCGATACACAAACTTGCAGAATGAATGCCTTGAATGCAGCGCAAGCCGCTTCAGATGAAAGCATCTGTCTGTTGCGTGAATGTAAAGTGCATTAGTACAATGGCAGTGGAGTGTGTACTCAGGATCTGGAGGATTTTACTGCCCTGTATTCTAGACTCAGTTCACGGCTGCCGTGCTTTATATTTAATCATGCCCCCTTTAAACCCATCAATAATGCAGGCTGATATATTAAAGGCTAAATAAAAATCTGCTCACATCTCTGCATACCGAGGGAAAATCTTGCAGTTTCTGTGTGAATTTAGCAGATCAGACCCTTTTTGAGAGAGCTGTGTTTTTAGTGGAAATTCACTCCATTATGCATTACAAGACGCATCTCACATGACTTCAGGAGATTTAATGCACTTTTATGCAGACTTGTAATCCTAATATTTACATAAAGCAACTTGCATTGCATTCATCAGGTGATAAATATAAGTACATTGTGAATATTCTAATTATTTTAATGCACTTTTTATTTGGCCGTTAAGTTTTATTAAATTTTGCGATCCCTGTCTCATGACTTGAGACGTTTTAATAGCGTTTCTGATATGTAAATGCATTTCAGTCTTTATGAGTGAGTCATTGAATCATTCACTCAAGAGATTTGTTCAAAAACACTGATTTATCCAGTAATGAAACAAGTGAAGTCTTTATGAGTGAGTCATTGAATCATTCACTCAAGAGATTCATTCAAAAACACTGATTCATCCAGTAATGAAACAAGTGAAGTCTTTATGAGTGAGTCATTGAATCATTCACTCAAGAGATTCGTTCAAAAACACTGATTCATCCATTAATGAAACAAGTGAAGTCTTTATGAGTGAGTCATTGAATCATTCACTCAAGAGATTCATTCAAAAACACTGATTCATCCAGTAATGAAACAAGTGAAGTCTTTATGAGTGAGTCATTGAATCATTCACTCAAGAGATTCGTTCAAAAACACTGATTCATCCATTAATGAAACAAGTGAAGTCTTTATGAGTGAGTCATTGAATCATTCACTCAAGAGATTCATTCAAAACCACTGATTCATCCAGTAATGAAACAAGTGAAGTCTTTATGAGTGAGTCATTGAATCATTCACTCAAGAGATTCGTTCAAAAACACTGATTCATCCAGTAATGAAACAAGTGAAGTCTTTATGAGTGAGTCATTGAATCATTCACTCAAGTGATTCCTCCAAAAACACTGATTCATCCAGTAATGAAACAAGTGAAGTCTTTATGACTGAGTCATTGAATCATTCACTCAAGAGATTCATTCAAAAACACTGATTCATCCAGTAATGAAACAAGTGAAGTCTTTATGAGTGAGTCATTGAATCATTCAGCAATATATAGTGCAGCCCTAATTTGTTTGCATTGGCTTCTGTTTTATCATTGTTTTATTATTTAAAATGGCCACTGTGACTCTAGATGGACGCTCCTTTGGCAAAGCACGTTTGTGAAGCACTCAGACCTTCTGCAGGGCGAGTGTGTGAGTGGCAGCTCTGATAAGGCCCGTATGAACACTTCAAAGGCTTTGACAACTCTGACAAGCACATTAATTCAATACAACTCGCTCACTAAAAGCAGTGGTGAGCTTTTGTGGTTGGTGCAGCTTGATTATGAAAACTGACAGCACCTGCAGTCGATGATTTCTTTATGAAAGAAGGGAAAAGGCTTCTCTGCGTGACCTCCTGGCCCTTGTGCCTGAGATTGGTTATCCTTTGGGTGAATATAAATGTCTTGTAGGCGCTGGATGGAAGTGGTTGTTTTATGGCGCTTAACTCTGTGACCTTTCTGTTATTGTCATATGCTTTGTTCCCATTTCAAATGAACCATTAAAGGCCTGTATTCTCAACTCAAAGACATTTCAAAGACGTTTCTAATATATAATAATAATAATAATAATCTCTGAACGTAACCTGTATCTGTTTTGGTTGTTCAAATTGCAATAATTAGAGCTGGGTGATTGTATTGAACATTCACAAAAATTTGTGATTTTGCTGGTGGTAAATTTAAGCACATTTTGAATATAATTTTAATGCACTTTTTATTTGACTAAGTAGAATAGTTTTGCGATCCTTTTCTTGCGACTTGAGATGTTTTAACATTTCAGTAAATACATTTAAAATGTTACAAATGATTGTATTTAAAATAAATGCTGTATTTAGATTTACTTTGACTTTTTTTTTCTACATGCAGTCGAGATATTAGTTATAAATATGGATATTTTTCTTTTCCAGACTAAAATGCATGTTTGTGCTTAAAATATCTTAGTGTCATTGTTTTGTCTCACCAGTATTGTTTATAAAAACTTCTTAAATGCCCTAATTGAACTAAAGCCTGGCGTAATCTAAGCCCTGTCTGTGAAACCAGGCCCTTATCTGTCTATCCATTCATCTTTCCATCCATCTGTCTTTCTACCATTCTGTCGCTCTGTTTTGATCTATGTATCGTGAATTGATCTATGCGTCTGTCCGTCCGTCCATCCATCCATCCAATGAATTGATCCATCCATCCATCCATCCATCCATCCATCCATCCATCCATCCATCCATCCATCCATCCATCCATCCATCCATCCATCCATCCATCCATCCATCCATCCATCCATCCATCCATCCATCCATCCATCCATCCATCCAATGAATTGATCCATCCATCCATCCATCCATCCAATGAATTGATCCATCCATCCATCCATCCATCCAATGAATTGATCCATCCATCCATCCATCCATCCAATGAATTGATCCATCCATCCATCCATCCATCCAATGAATTGATCCATCCATCCCATTCATCCAGAAAGTATTCCCAGTCATCCTATGAATTGATCTGTGCGTCCGTCCGTCCATTCTGTGAATTGATCTGTTTCATTACATCCATCCGGAATAATGTATCCATCCATCCATCCATCCATCCATCCAATGAATTGATCTATGCATCCATCTGCCCATCCATCCATCCATCCATCCATCCGTTCATCCAATGAATTGATCCATCCATCCCATCCATCCAGAAAGTATTCCCAGTCATCCTATGAATTGATCTGTGCGTCCGTCCGTCCATTCTGTGAATTGATCTGTTTCATTACATCCATCCGGAATAATGTATCCATCCATCCATCCGTCCATCCGTCCATATTGTGTCCATCCGTCCATATTGTGTCCATCCGTCCATATTGTGTCCATCCATCCTGACTGAAATTATACATTTCATATTCAAAATGTATTTATTTATAAATACATACATACTTTTTATTTAATATATAATAATATTATGTATATATTTGTCATTAAATAAGATGTGCTGTGTATGATGAGAACTGAACACACTGGTCTCCAAATGACTGATGTTTTGTTCCGTGCCCTATAATGTATTAAATGAGGTGTTGCTATTGCTTCTAGAAAGAAATGCAAGTGCTAATGTGTGTTGTATTTCACACATTGTGTGTGATATTTCTCACATCTTTCTAGCAAGATAGCAGCATTGGCCAGTGTTTACATTAAATATGATCAGACCTAGATCATTGTATGTGCTGCCTTTATTTATTTTTTGCAGCAAATGGCATTTTTGGCAGAAAATTGTGGTGCATCACTAATATTCATGTGATGTCTATCTCGTGCTTTCTGCAGCTCTTCCAGTAGATGTGATTTTTATCCATCCATAAAAGCCTTTTTAATTGTTTACCATCTAGTCTTTGATCTTTTGCATATTTGAACCTTGTTAGCGTAGCTTCAGTGAAAGTCCTAAAGACCAGCAGTCTTCTCTTCACATTTGCAGATAAACCTGATGTTTAGTCTCAAAATGCATCTGCTTCTCAAACTGCAAACTTTCGTCTTGTGCATCTGACTTGTCCGTCTGTCCGTCCGTCTGTCCGTCTTAAATCCAGTTGGCTTTCTTCTTCAGGGACAGCCGTTGCACGCTTTCAAATGCAGACAGCAATAGACTGCTGAGTTTCCAGGGAAAGCAGTTTCTTTTTGAAACCAAAATTGGGCTTGAAGAAAAGTGTACTCAATATTTCAACAACTGAAAAAGACATTGTATTACCATTTCCACACTTCATTAAGTAGCCGAACCATTTCCAACAGTGCTAAGGTAATAAGAAATGTTTCTTTAGTACCAAATTATCAGTCATTTTGTAAGGATGAGGTTTCTGAGTAGACTGGAGAGATGCGGCAGCTTTGCTTTGTGCAGATGAAGACTGAATAAAAATCCATAATTTCAAGCAGTAATTATAATTCTCAGCATTAGTGTTGTTTTTGATCAATTCAGTGCTTCCTCGGTGAGCAAAAGTATCAGTTCAATGTGATTCCAAACTTTTGAATGGTAGTGGGTATCAAATTTCATCAAAGATATAATGAGAAATAATGAATTATAGCTACATCGCACAGCCTTAAAATCTGCCATTCGTGGAGTCTTTAGTGGAGAGAATATCTAATTCCTTCCTTTGAACCATTATATTTGCGTATAACCATTATATTTAAATCCATAAATATTTTTAAATGTATATGAGTTTCAACATTGATGTCTTCATTACATGCAGAACATAGTGTTACGAACGAACTGGTTGTCCGTCCGTAACTATCTATCCATCTATCTGGACGGATGGCTAGACGGATGGACGGATGGACGGATGGACGGATGGACGGATGGACGGATGGACGGATGGATGGATGGACGGATGGACGGATGGATGGATGGATGGATGGATGGACAGATAGATGGACGGATGGACGGACGGATAGACGGACGGATGGACGGATGGATGGATAGATGGACGGATGGATGAATGGATGGACGGACGGATGGATAGATGAATAGATGGACGGATGGATAGATGAATAGATGGACAGATGAATGGACGGGTGGATGGGTGGACGGACGGGTGGATGGGTGGACGGACGGGTGGATGGGTGGACGGACGGGTGGGTGGATGGATGGATGGATGGATGCATGGATGGATGGATGGATGGACAGATAGATGGACGGATGGACGGACGGATAGACGGACGGATGGACGGATGGATGGATAGATGGACGGATGGATGAATGGATGGACGGACGGATGGATAGATGAATAGATGGACGGATGGATAGATGAATAGATGGACAGATGAATGGACGGGTGGATGGGTGGACGGACGGGTGGATGGGTGGACGGACGGGTGGATGGGTGGACGGACGGGTGGGTGGATGGATGGATGGATGCATGGATGGATGGACGGACGGACGGACGGATGGACGGATAGACAGACGGATGGACGGACGGATGGACGGACGGATGGATAGACGGATGGACGGATAGATGGATGGACGGATGGATGGACGGATGGATGGATGGATAGATGGACGGACAGATAGATGGACGGACAGATGGATAGATAGACGGACGGACGGATAGATAGACGGATGGATGGATGGATGGATGGATGGATGGATAGACGGATGGATGGATAGATGGACGGACGGATGGATAGATAGACGGACGGATGGATGGGTGATGGACGGATGGACAGATGGATAGATGGATGGATGGATGATGGACGGACGGATGGATAGACGGATGGATAGACGGATGGATAGACGGATGGATAGACGGATGGATGGATGGATAGACGGATGGACGGATGGACGGACGGATGGATGGACGGACGGATGGACGGACGGATGGACGGACGGATGGACGGACGGATGGACGGACGGATAGATGAACGGATAGATGGACAGATAGATGGATGGACGGAAATTCAGTAAAGTTGTCTATAATAATGAATCTCTTACTGACATCGTGTCTTTGTTAGAGGATTCACGAGAGCGAGCAGAACTCAGCTCTGAATAAAAACTCTGACGTTTTGAGCGGTGAGTGGATTCTAACTTAAACACCTCTGATTGGCCGTTGCGTTCCAGAGATCCACAAGCATGTCTGTGATTGGCTACATTTCTCAGCGCTGCAAAACATCTCACGTTCTCCAGAGCGCAAACTCAAACGCAATGTTTGCCAAATCTGTTTCCTCAATAATATACTATTACATTATCAACGGAGGGTGCTCTGCTTTCGTTTCAGGGTGCTTATATTTGAATTTGACTTTTTTTTTTTTTTTCCTCCATGTTATTTTTTTTATCAAATTATTTGATCAAACATTAATTGGCGGACCCCATGCAGTATCGCTGCGGACCCCCGGTTGAAGACCCATGAATTACAGCGTAGGATGTGCACGCTAATGTGAAAGTTTACTAAAATGATCAAAAATAAACAAAAAATTTACCATGAAAATCGTGTTTTCCAGTCAAGAAGGTAAACAGATTGTTTTTTACCATGTTCAGGGGGTCACCCGTTTGTTTGGAAACTAAATCTGTAGTGAAAGATTTGAATGTAAATGCCATTACACCACTGCACTGCTCACAAAAGCTGCTTTTCCACCGTCGGGCCGAACGATGAAGGGTAATTACGGTTCCAGTTGTATTTCCACTTGAGCCTGGCACGGCACGATTACAAACTGTTCTCGGCCCGGAATTAGCCAACCGTGCCGAACCGCTGCTAGAATGCGTAGTGACGCCGCCACTCAGGATCGGTCCCTTGTCTGCCAGTTTCTCCGTAGCTTGCTAAACTTGCTATTTGAGTAATGTTAACACACACTAATAATACAGTTTAAAGAAATATCTGACTTCCTCCATAACGCAGTCGTGATTTACATCGCATATCGTGTGTAAACTCTTGCGTTACCAAGGCAACGACTGACTCATTTGTATTAAATTCCAAAAAGCTCCATCATCAGCCCTGCAGTGGAAAACCTTTTTGCCAAATGCATGCACTTAATTATGTTCTTATACATTTTTAAAAATAGTATTTTTATTCATGGTAATATATGGATTACTTTTTAACTCTTCTCTGAGATTGAGTATTTCCGTAATCAAAAATAGGACATTTGTTTGTTGCAAATTTACAGACAATGAAACTGAGATGTTTATGTTTGTTTTGGGGAAATATTGCTGGTCATCTGACAACAAAGTTTCCTATTTGTATTAGCATATTTGCACAAGTTTTTATATTTAATAAAATCTATTTAAAAAAAAATTACATTAATTATACATTGATTTCCCTTAATAAAAAGTAAACTGTGTAAAACGGTGTAAAATGTGTGTGTGGATTAGTAATCTGACCGCTTGGTATGAAGGAGAAAAAATGTTGGCCCTCATCACTATTGAAGTTGCCCATCCCTGATGTAATGGGTAATGTAAATTCTTTGTGGTGGAAATCTTTCCCGGTTCATTTCTTCTGTTCAGTCCACCGAGGACAGACGTGAGTAACCAAAGAACAAAAAAAGTGATTAAGTAAGGGCCTTTAAACGCTTTAAAAGTGTGTGTGTTGCTTGACCCTTTAGCTGGTTTAACTATCAAGTCTCCAAATATTTTTTGCCTCCGTTCCAAGAGGTATCAAGCATCACCTTGATTTACAAAATACCTTCTTTTGTTCAGGCAAAACCAGAATAAAATCCATTCAAGGGGGCACATGAATCAAAAGAAATGTTTTTTCATTTAATACCAGAAAAATGCTGAAATAGTTCAGACTCAATAAAAACCCAGTACTTGTGCCAGTTAGAGTATTACACCGTTACCTGACTTAAACATGCTAATGTCAAACTCTAGGCGTTTCTCAATATGCGTTCTTGTCTGCTCTTGTGAAGTTTCATCAGTCGCTGCCCAAATACTGTTCCAATTCAAAGTTCACATCTAGTTGGGATGGGCAAGTGTGCTCGAGAACTGGAACGTGAAGGCGACGATCGCCCTGACTTTAGTCGTTATACCGGCTGGTGTTAATTCTCTTCAGTTTCAGCTCAAATGCAATTGCTCGGCATTATCGACTCTGGGTTATTTGAGATGGTCGTATTCTTTTTAGATAGGCTATTTCTTTTTCAAAATCATTGATATTAATAATGCAGCAGTGTTATTTTGTTCTCATGTTTTTTTTAACAGTGATCCGTACGGACCAGCTGCTCCCCGGTTCAGAACGCATGTGATTCGCGGATTAATTGCAAAGTTTAACCACCATAGAGTGAAAGTTTAACATTTGCTTGTGTTTTTAAGTCGTCAGGCATCAAGAGGGCTGTAGTCACGCGCTGTTTTCTGTACGCACACACAGAGCCGCGCAGGCCGCACGTGAACGCCGAATACATTGTGCGCACAGAAAACGGCGCGCGGGCATTTTGACTTCATTTTCTTTTAAGCTTAACTGACATGTGCTCGCAAAATGAAGTCAAAGTGCCCGTCTCGGCGAGTATCCTTGTAAACACAGTCGGTTGTGAGTTGTAAACAGATGAAGGAAACGGATGCGTGTCATTATATTGGATCTGTGCGTTCGTCTTAAAGGGACAGCAGCCTAATAAACCCGCAGCTGTTTGTCACAACAAAAGAGAAAGAGAAAATGACTTAATGATAAAATGTATTAATTATATTTATTTATATAGGCTAGTGAAGACTGCTATTTTACATTTTGATTATTGAATTCCTGTACCTGAATACTGTTAGATTTACCTGAAAAACATAAAGCACTCCTTATTCCAATATTATCTTCTATTGTATTTATCTATGCTTGTAATTTATTATTATATATGCAGATTCACTCTCCTACAAAATCACCTATTATACTAGAATGATTCATTCTTTTCAAATAGAGCTATTCAAATCATCTGGTGAAATTGTTTTTATATCGCAATATATATCGCAGAAAAACAAAATATCGCAATGCAAGTTTTTTCCAATATCGTGCAGCCCTGATACATAGCATTATAATGAGAACAAGATTGTAGTAAAATGGTGTAAGTTCTCTGTGCTTTAGTTGCCCGTGTATCAACGTTGTTGTTAAGGGAAGAGCGCATTCAAAATGTGAGTTTCCCTTTCAAACCATAGACTGTAAAAACGTTCACGTGCGCATTCGCGTCCTTTTGTGCAGGTGTAAGTTGTAATAGGTATATCTGATTAATCTTATATAGGATGTGTTTGGTTGAGTTTATTAACCTGCTAGCAAAGCTCTGCAGGGTGGTGTTTATTCAGTTTCAGCTCAAATGCAATGCCCGATGTTGACGATCATTTTGTTTGACGATGTTTCTGTTTTTTTGATGCATCATAATCTAGCAGTTATTTTTTTTATTCGGATGTTCGTGTTTTCATAGACATGTTTTCATGTCATGTTTGTATTCTCAACATTAATTTTCGTAACAGTCTTAAAATATTTTCATGTATATCTGCATGACGAACATGCCCCGCCCCACAAGTACTCGTTTTTTTGAGACCAACCAATGATTGAAATGAGAAATTGGCAAAAATGCCCATCCCTAACATCTAGCCAAGTACAGTTCCCTGGATGTGTTGCACCACCATTTTTTTTTAATCAAGGATGCATCAGGAGGTGACTTATGCGAACTCAAGACAGCCAGGTATCCCAGAATGCATCTCGCACCAACCAGCAAGCGTCAATGGTGGAGGAGAAAACCCGCATAATTTTAAAAATACTACTGCTATTGTCCCAGTGTCGTTTTATGCGTTTTCAGGCGAGAATGTAGTTGTTTAAAACTCAAATCTGCAGTTTACATAAGCAGATTTTACATTGGGCTTATGCTGTTAGACACAGGCCTAATGGGGGACGTCTGAGCGATCAGGAGAAAAAAGTCTTTCGCTCGGGGACTCGAGCGCTAAAGGGTTAGCTGCAAGGAAACGGTTAGTCAACATGAACTCAAAGTCTCACTGAGATATGGCTTATGTGGATCTAGCTTACCTTTGTGATGTTTTTTTGCTTCATAGATCCCATAAAGACTGCGCAGGGCTCTCTCTGCCTGAAGGCCTACAGGCTGACCCCCAAATTAATGGAGATCTGCAAGGAGAAAGACTTCTCTCCGGAGGGGTAAGATACTGTTTCTACTTTACTTGGGTCACTTCCTTTTCCTTTTACCATTAATCTGTTGCTAATGAGAAGCGCACACAAACAGAAGTGCGTCCTGGCTCAGAAAGCGCCATCAGTGAGGGCTTTTATTCGTCACGGTGGGGCGTCTTTGAAGGAGTAGTCAGCACTGTCTGCCAAACAAACAAATGCACAAAGTTTACAACCTCACGGGCTTCTCGGCAGATGGTAATTGATTTTAAATTGCTGCTAGACATAAGCCTAATGGGGGAATGTATCAGCAAAGCAGTGACGTCTGAGCGATCAGGAGGAAAAAAACGAACAAAGTCTTTCGCTCGGGGACTCAAGCGCTGAAGGGTTCGCTGCGGGGAAACAGGGTTTGCGTTAAAGTCAACATGAAATCAAAGTCAACCCTGTTTACTGTGTTAAAGGGATAGTTCACCCAAATATTTTTCTGGTAATATAAAATGTGATTTTTGCAATGGTTTAAGTATTTCAATGACTCGATATAAACTCTGAAATAAAAAGAAAAGAATATATTTTATTTGTATAAAATTATAAAATTATAAATTTAAAATAAGATAAAATTATACTTTAATTTTATATGTATAAATATATAGTTATGTTGTTTTTATTTTTAGTAGTATTTTTATGTATAATTAATGTATAAATTCTATATAATTAGTATATATTTGTATATGTATAATATGATTATTCATTTATTTAATAAATTATAGTTATTTTATAAATTTTATATTTTCATGCTCTTTTTTTATATAAATGTTGGAGCTTCTCTTTGAATTAGTTTGTGTGTAATTAGTGTATATATTTTATTTAATAAATTATTTATTTATTGATTAATAGATATATATTATATATTTTATATATACAATTGGACTATTTATTATAAATTAATGAATTTAATGAATTATATTTATTTATTGTTTTATATTTCTTACATTATATATTTTATATATACAATTGGATTATTATAAATTAATACATAAATTATTTAATAAACTATATTTATTTTCATATATATATATATACACACACAAATAGACGTTCCTTTTTTTATATATTTAATCATTTATTTATTATAAATGAATACATGAATTAATAAATTATAAAATAAAAACACAATTATTTGTACAGTCCTTTTTTCAACTGATGGTTTTACAGATTTTAAATGGGTTAAGCGTGGCGTTTCATGTTGACATCAGATGTTCCCGTGGCCTGTCTTGACCTTGTCATCTGCCAGCGCCCCCGGGTTGACGCTCGTCATTCGACGACGCTTCTTGAATATTCAGCTCGTTAAGGAGAGCAATGCTATTGATTATGAAAACAAGCCTCTTATTTGCGTAGTGAACGTAGCGGGGTGGGTCATCGTGAATGATGCATACAGATCGCTTGTCAGATTCATCTGGAATATCAATCTGAAATCTGTGCTCCGTGTCTGCGAGGCATTGCTGTATTGATATTCCTCAAACATTCTTCTGCTCCTCCATAATTTTCTGCAAATCAGCTCAAGTCGCAGAACATACCGACTCATTGAAATGATGGATTGTGGCCGGGCCGGTGGGTCCAGTGACCCTCTAACTGCTCTCAAAATGAGATGCCCGTAGTGCACCAACACAAGCGGTCATCTAAAAGACCGATGGACGTTTACACCTGGTAATAACGTGCGTTTCATTGAATTGCATTGATTGAGTTGAGGGGAGGGGCTCAAAGATCGCCGACGGCCCCACATTACTGTTGTTCAACATTCACTGCATGTTAAAACATCACACTCTTACTTGATCTGGACAAACTGAGTGTCATTAGAAAGATTAAAGATCCAGCTTCGATATTTGACCACTGTTTATGATAAAACTGGGTTGCAGTGACATTAATTTCTTAATTTATGTTAGGAATCAATATTTTGAACACGCATATGAATTCATACACGTCTGCTCCGGTTTGTGTTCAGATAGCTTCACTGAACAGCGTAAGTGTGCATATTTGGAGAATTTTTTTTTTTTTTTTCTCAAATGCTTTCAAAATATTTTGTCATACAGAATATAATTTCTATTAGTTTCCCACTGAATTATGCAACCTAAAGTGCTAAAAGAGCGTTCAGAGCGCGCTCTGTCTCTCCTGTTTCTGGTTTGCGTGAGTTATGACTGAGCGCTCATAGGACTACAGCTGTCAATCATCTTACGTGAGTCAACGTGACCATAATTCCTGCCCTTCTGGATGACGCTGTCCTGTACTTTTCCTCGTTCTGAGCTCTGTGAAAAACAAACCCAAAGAAACATTTCTACACGTGAAACAAGAAGCTAATAAACACACGATTGCGATAGTATATTGTTTGTGTGATTTTCATGCGATTGGTGCAGTTTACATAGGGCTGGACGATATGACCTAAAATCAAAAAATGAGTGTTCCTGTGTCACAATGCATCAGCGCAGTAGCGACTCAGTATAATGATACACATCCGATGGTCTAAAATCGCTTTAATGTCCAAACTGGCAAGCCTTAAAACACATACAATTGACAAAGTTTAGTGAAGACGCAAGTGAAAGTGATCTGGCTTCAGGGCTCGCGCGTTATCAGAGACACGACACGGCTCAGCTCTGCGTCACAGAAAACTGCTCGCGAACACTGAAGTGCCAAGTTTTCCATATTGATGTTATTGAATGGTGTAAAATCATTTGAATGTTCAAACTGGCAAGCCTTTAAACATACAGTTGACAAACTTTCGTGAGGACGCTGTCTGCGTGTGTTGACTCGGTGTTTGAGTTCGCCTCCGTGTTGCTTCCATGCCACTGACTGGACGGGGCGGAGTCACGTGACTACACGCACGGTAGTATGTTTTTAAGGGGAAAGTATTAACAGGATTAAAAACCGAAATAACCAACATGGGAAAATTACGTCGGTTAGAGGTTCTGAATTTCGGTTTCGATTTACTTTTAGATTAATCGTCCAGCCCTAAGTTTACATTATAAATGCTAAGCAGGTGTAGCGATTAGCTGCATATAAAAGGCTATACAAAACATTTAAACAACATTGACTAAAATCCACATTAGATCGCGATCCGAGGTTAATCAAAAAATGGTATGGTTTTGAGTAAAAACGTAATACTAATCTTTTAAATGATGTAGCTTGATGCTAATTGTAGCTCTAATGCACCTGTCGCGCCAGGAGCTATTCTATTTCATAAACAAATTTGTTAAAAGAATCCATATAAACTCCCAAGACTTCAGGTAATCGGTGGATTAATGTATAGTGGGATGAAAGTGGTGTTGATGGGCAAGCCATGTAATGCCAGAATAAAGGCTAATAATAGCTGAATACAAACAAAAGAATAATGATAAAAGAATAATTAAAATTAAGTCTCATACCGGCAGAGATGTGAAAGGTTTATGTGAGAACAATAGAAACATGAATGGAGCAGTTCTCCTCGTCAGACATTAGACAATACACTGCAAATAAATGTGTTTACAGGGCAATAAAATATTTTATTAGCATCTTATCAGCCTTCTCTAAAAACTCACCTGACATGATCTTATGAATTTATTCACAGAATGCGTAGTTTTAGAGATAACATCCTCAGATTTGTAATGAAGCATGATCAGACTAGTGGCTTCAACTTCAATGAGTTTCTAAGTTTCTACAACACAGATAAATCATATTTTTATACATTAAAAAATTATATTATTAATATCTTTATTTTTGTATTTGAGCTTATATAGTTCCATATCAATAACAGTAATTCTGATTCTTGAACTGTAAACTCTCAAGTGTCGGCTTTATAAATATGTTGATTACGTGACTATTCAGAATGACTTATGAGCAGCAGCCTTTTTATTTTGGTTATGTCATTTATGCCCCGCTTGCTAAAATGGGGGGTGTAACTGTAAGGGGTTAAAAGTACTTCACCTGTGTTTAACATTTGCATTACATAACGTTCTTTTGAGTGATTAGATCACAAAACATTTTGAACCCTGTTTACACCTGTATTTATTGCTGGACACTTGCGATGGATGTTAATGTTGTAGAGTAGATTTAAACCTTTATTTTGTCTTAAATTAATAGAACACTAAGTATTCAGAATGTAACCAGTGGTGATGAGGTCATTGTAATATTTGCATACTGAAATCTGTCTTACAGCTGTTTATAGTTCTCTTCACATTAAAAGCCTGACCTAAAACTTTTACGTTATTTAAATGTGCCCCTATTATGCTTTCAGATATTCCCTTTCATGCAGTGTAATAGAGCTGTTTATAAAAGGTCTACAAAGTGTAAAAAAATCGAAGTTATTGTCTCCTAAAAGAAAGAATCAATTCTGAACCGAGTTGTCGGTAATTCCAGTCTCACTTCCTGCTCAAACCTTCGTAGGTTTGTAACAAATTTAATAACGTTTGGTTTCCGACACGCACTGTAAGCGACCAATGACAACAGACTGAGCCGTCTGACCAATCAGAGCAGAGGAAGCTCTCGGAAAGGCGGGGTTTAGAGACTGAATCTTCGAACGAACCGTTTCAGACTATTTGAGGATGTGCAATGTATATTATTAAAGTGTTTTTTGACCTTTGCATGTAAACCTGTTGTACGAGACTCCAGAACAAAATTAGGAACCTTTAAAATAACATAATAGGGCACTTTAATGTTTCACTGATGTTTGTGATGATGCATGTTCTCCCACCATCCTTGCTGAGCAAATGTATACATTTCTTGAATAGAATATGAATAGACAGCTTTTTTGTAACTCTGAATTCCTCTGTTTTCCCAGGCTGAAGAAGGCCTGCGTTGGCTTCGAGCTCATGTTCGAGGAAGTCCCCATCACCATCAAGAACTCTCATCTCATAAACGTGCTGATGTGGGATCTGCAGGAGAAGAGTACGGTGGCTGACAAGCACGAGCTGCTCAGTCTCTCCAGCAGGTCAGAATCACCCCGACCTCTGTGCCCAGCGCTCACATTGTGAATTTTGGAGCAAAAGATTTGTCGTTTGCTGATTCATCTCGTCAGTTCGTGTCTTTTTTTAAGCCTCTTTGCCACGGGTCTGTTTCGCCCAGGAAGTTGACCGAGGAAATGCAATACACGCTGACATGCCCTGATGGAACAGTTTAATCTTGACATTCGAAATAGGGCTTGTAATAGTTACAAAACCAGCCTTCTGGGTGCAGAGAAATACTGCAAATGCAAAGCAATGATTTTATTCCAGTGTATACGACGCTTTCAGACAAATACAAACTCAAGCATGCATCATTTGCATCTAGTATATCATCCCTCAGTAGAACCAAAAGCTGTTTTTCTTAATTGGGTTTATATTTAATATTGTGTCCTACTTTATATTGTCTCTACTAACATTTTAAAATAATCCTCTGTTGCAATGCACTTATAATTACACTGTTGACATTAAACCTACCCATACCGCCTAACCTTACCCATATCCCACCTCATCAGCAGCACAAGTGTTATGCAGTACAACATCAACACAAGTACATTGATGCAAGTACAGACACCTAATATAAAGTGTGACCTAATATGGTTTTAGTATTAGCTAGGGGTGGGAATCTTTTGGTACCTCACGATTTGATTCAAATTTATTCTTGAAGTCTCGGTTTTGAATCAGATTTCTCTACCATATCATAGGTTTTCTGTTTTGCGTTACTTTTTCTATTTGACTACGGTAGACAGTAGAAGAAAAAAACCCCACTAAATTAAATGTGAACTTTCCAATTTTAGTCAACCCAATATTATAACACAAAAGCCATTTAATCGGACTTCTGTAATAAAGCAAGACAGGCGATTTTATGTTTTATATTAAAAATAGGAACAAAGCAGCAAAATACAAACAATAGGGCAAATACAATAGAAAATGACTGGGAGCTTCAGAAAAACTGCAACAATAAGTAATTAAAGATGTTTTTAGAATATTGTAGTCAAAATTGCTGAAATCACAAATACAATCACTGTAATATGATTAACTTGCTTATCACTTTTGACCAATAGGTGGCGCTGTTATCAAATTATTATGGTGTGGCCAGTGTGAGGTGACAAGGTGGCAAATTACAGCCTCTGAATCAGCTTGGCATCATGCCAACAAATTCGTTGATGAGTTACTTGAGGACGGTTTGGTCTGTTGAAAAGCTTTTGATAACTTTTTGCCAGTATGGTCTGAAGATGATCTGAGCCAATTTTGGTGAAAATCAGACCAACGGTATAGGAGTTTGAAAAAATAGATTTTCAAAGAAATTCAAAATGGCGGACCGTAAGTTCGAGCACATATGACATAATTGGTATCGTTGTTCTCAGCATGACCCAAGGAATCTTAAGACCAGTTTCAATAAAATTGGCAAAATTAGTCAAAAGTTAGCATTTTTGAAAATTTCATTACTTTTGACCACAAGGTGACGCTGTCTCTCAACTTTTTGAGTACCTTCAGGGCATGATCCCGATGACATGTACCAAGTTTTGTAACAATGCGCTAATGCGTTCTTAAAATACAGCACTTTAGGACAAAATTCAAAATGGGCGACGCCCACAAAAGCCAATATGGGTATAATTCAACTCGGCATGATGCAAGATTATGATAAGAGATTATGATTTTTGGGCAAAGCACTCAGAAATAATAAGCAAAAAAGGGTGTTTTTCATGTCTTATGACCAGTAGGTGGCGCTGTGGCAAAACACTGCATGTAGCCTCAGGTCATGCTTGGGATTACATGTACTAAGTTTGGTCTGAATATGCGAAAGCGTTGTGCAGATATAGCCTCCCGTCCAATTTGGCGTGTGCTTCGCCAAATTTGTTTGCGCGTCATTCGAGAACAATTGGGTTTATCCAAAAGTATAACTTTTTGCCAGAATGGTCTGAAGATGATCCGAATCGTTTTTTTGGCGGGAAAATGTTCATGATGGAAAATGACGTTTTGTTTCTAGTCCTTATGGTTCAAAAGTTATTAGCATAAATGTAAGTGAAACTTTGGACAGTTGGTGGCGCTAGAGGGATTGAGATAGAGACTCCAAATTTGCTGTGGTGAATGCTTGGACTGACCTCTATCAGGGTGCCAAATTTCACAACTTTTTACCAAACGGTTCTATGGGCTGCCATAGACTACCATTGCGGAAGAAGAAAACTAACGGATACAATCGCACCACCTGTGCTTGGCCCCTAAAAATATGCAAATTAATGAATCAAATGTGAAAATAAAACACTGTATAGTCTTCACTGTATGAATTAAATATACATTGATACATATTAAAGATACAAAAGCAGCAAATTTTTTTTATTAACATTTAAGAAACCGACAACAACCGTTTATTAGGCTGCTGTCCCTTTAAGAATGAATGCACGGATCTAATATACTGTTACACGTTTTATTTATTTTTTGTATTTTTTTCTGTGCTTTGGCTGTGTGTCCATCAGCACTGCATTGAGTCCTTTTTCGTAGCTTATTGTGATTAATAACACTCTAACATGTCAATAACTTTTAGTAGTGAGACGTTAAAGAAGTACAACACTTTAGAAAATACATTTTTGAAATTTCGATGCAAAACGGTAGAAGATAGAATTGCGAATTTGTTTGTGAATTGATTTTTTTTTTTTTTTTCTCCCTCCCCACCCCTAGTATTCACCATATTACCAAATGACAGCTAAATGTGTGCCAAAATAATGGAGTTTGACCAGATTTAAAAAATAATAGGGAAGCATTTTAAGTTCATGAGCCTATTTATTTTGCACGGTTAAATGGTTAGTTGCATATTATTTGCATTTAACATTGCTTTTTTTTTATTACACATAACAACCCACCAGATGAGAGCCACTGACCTAAAATTTCATTTTCTGGGGTAATTCCATCAGTAATTCTGCTAGCCAGAGCTGGGCGCTTTATTCTCCTGCAAATAGTCCTCTCTTCTAAATTAATTTGGCTAATCCAGTTAGATTCCACTGAATTTTATTACAGATTGAGTCGAGTCTGTTTCCAGGAGAGCAGTTCCCAGAAATGAGCCTCATTACATTCCGAATGAATTTTCTTTTTTCTTTTACTAATATGAGCTTCAAGGACAGCATGTTAAACGTGTTGAGTTTAGAGCAATGATTAGAGTCTATAAAAGGGCCATACGCTATAGCATTTTATTTTTCTTGCTCTAGTTTGGTTTTGCAGGAGCGTTTCCGCTTGGGCTCTTTTGCTGTTGTACCTTATTGATTTTCTGAATGTGAATTATATATTTTGCCAGGTTGTTGAATATTGAATAGGCCTTGAAATGTTTCTTGAGCATCAAATCATCATATGAGAATGATTTGTGAAGGATCATGTGACACTGAAGACTGGAGTAATGATGTTGAAAATTCAGCTTTGATCACAGGAATAAATTACACTTTACTATATATTCACATAGAGAACAGCTGCTTTACACTGGAATAATATTTCACAATTTTTACTGTATTTATGATCAAATAAACACAGCTTTGGAGAGCAGAAGAGACTTTGAAACATTTTAAAAATCATAACGACCCTAAACTTTTGAACGGTAGTGCAAGTATTCCTGTTCAAAAATGGCGTGGAAAGCATGCCTTGATTATTTTTAAATGACCTTAATAGCAGTTTAGTTTGTATATTTGACATATTGAGGCTGCAGTGACTGTTTGGCTGAAACGATGGTTCCTCTGATTGAAAAGAAACCATTTCAGTGCATAAAGATAAATGCTGAGATATATTTAGAGTTTCATTAAAAGGGTGTTTTTTTTTTTTGTTTTTTTTTTAAGCTATACCACCCACCTCTGATCTACATAGTACATTGATCTCTTATTTCGAAAGAGCAAGAAATATCTCTTTTTTTCCCCTGTTAATGAACATGTGAACTAAAAATTTAATTTTTTGACTGTTTATGCTCCCCAGCAGCCACAGCTGTTCAGGACTCACTTCTGAATCAGACTAATTGATAGACTAAATACGTGGGCTGTGAGCAGGTGTTTTGGTCTTTATAGTTAATGTTTTATGAGTCGGCACAATCTTTGCCATTTTGACTAAGTCTTTCATTTGTAATTCAGAACATCCCAGGAGTTGGTGTGTGTTTAATAGGCCCTGCTGGTGAAATCATTCAGCCTTCCCATCAGCACGCCGATAATGATAATGTATTCAGCATGTAATTTCGGTCTTCCTGTGTACAAAGATGCCCTTTCCTTTCTTGACAAATACCAATAGGTCTATAGAGCAGATGTGTCACTCTAAAAACACAGAGACTTGAAAGCATGTAATGTTGAATGTTAAAGGAATTTCTTCATTTGCTTGCCCGTCACGTTGCTCCAAAGTTATTATTTTCAAGAAGACACGGCTGGTCACTTTTGTCCAATGCAATTACAATGAATTTAGGTGCAAAAGTGCTTCATTTGACTAACCGTATGACACGCTCTTAGAAGAAAAGGTTCTATATAGAACCTTACAGGGTTCCACTTCAGAACCTTTTACATTTTTATGAATAAAACAACTTGTAAACGTACTTTATCACTATGAAATGAAAACAGAAAATATTGCGCAATCGTTTAAGATATGCTCCTTATATAGAACTGTTCTTGGCATGTTCCTTAAAATTGAGTCAAGAATCCTAGAGTTCTATATAGACCCCAACTGAATAATTTTAAAGAATGTGTATAGCTTTGAACACACTGAAAATTAAGTCGAACTCTTCCTGATTTGTGAAACAAACATGCTTAGTTTGATTGACCTTTTCATTGAATTGGTTGATCCAGTTCAGAAACTCACACCAGTGAGTAGAGGGGTTGTGTGAGGTAGAGGGGTCGTGTGAGTTAGAGGGGTCGTGTTCAGTAGAGGGTTGTGAGAGTAGAGGGGTTGTGAGAGTAGAGGGGTTGTGAGAGTAGAGGGGTTGTGAGAGTAGAGGGGTTGTGAGAGTAGAGGGGTTGTGTGAGGTAGAGGGGTTGTGTGAAGTAGAGGGGTTGTGAGAGTTAGACGGGGTTGTGTGAGTTAGAGGGGTTGTGAGAGCTAGAGGGGTTGTGAGAGCTAGAGGGGTTGTGTGAGGTAGAGGGGTTGTGTGAGGTTAGAGGGGTTGTGTGAGGTAGAGGGGTTGTGAGAGTTAGAGGGGTTGTGTGAGTTAGAGGGGTTGTGTGAGTTAGAGGGGTTGTGTGAGAGTAGAGGGTTGTGTGAGTTAGAGGGGTCGTGTGAGTTAGAGGGGTCGTGTGAGTTAGAGGGGTCGTGAGAGTAGAGGGGTCGTGTGAGAGTAGAGGGGTCGTGTGAGTTAGAGGGGTCGTGAGAGTTAGAGGGGTCGTGAGAGTAGAGGGGTCGTGAGAGTTAGAGGGGTCGTGTGAGTTAGAGGGGTCGTGTGAGTTAGAGGGGTCGTGTGAGTTAGAGGGGTCGTGAGAGTAGAGGGTTGTGTGAGTTAGAGGGGTTGTGTGAGTTAGAGGGGTTGTGTGAGTAGAGGGGTTGTGAGAGTTAGAGGGGTTGTGTGAGTAGAGGGGTTGTGTGAGTTAGAGGGGTTGTGAGAGTAGAGGGTTGTGTGAGTTAGAGGGGTTGTGTGAGTTAGAGGGTTGTGTGAGTTAGTGTTGTGAGAGTAGAGGGGTTGTGAGAGGTAGAGGGGTTGTGAGAGGTAGAGGGGTTGTGAGAGGTAGAGGGGTTGTGAGAGGTAGAGGGGTTGTGAGAGGTAGAGGGGTTGTGTGAGTTAGTGTTGTGAGAGTAGAGGGGTTGTGTGAGTTAGAGGGGTTGTGTGAGTTAGAGGGGTTGTGTGAGTTAGAGGGGTTGTGTGAGTTAGTGTTGTGAGAGTAGAGGGGTTGTGTGAGGTAGAGGGGTTGTGTGAGGTAGAGGGGTTGTGTGAGTAGAGGGTTGTGAGAGGTAGAGGGGTCGTGAGAGGTAGAGGGGTCGTGAGAGGTAGAGGGGTCGTGAGAGGTAGAGGGGTCGTGAGAGGTAGAGGGGTCGTGAGAGGTAGAGGGGTCGTGTGAGTTAGTGTTGTGAGAGTAGAGGGGTTGTGAGAGTAGAGGGGTTGTGTGAGGTAGAGGGGTTGTGTGAGGTAGAGGGGTTGTGTGAGTAGAGGGTTGTGAGAGGTAGAGGGGTCGTGAGAGGTAGAGGGGTCGTGAGAGGTAGAGGGGTCGTGAGAGGTAGAGGGGTCGTGAGAGGTAGAGGGGTCGTGTGAGGTAGAGGGGTCGTGTGAGTTAGAGGGGTCGTGTGAGTTAGAGGGGTCGTGAGAGTAGAGGGTCGTGTGAGTTAGAGGGGTCGTGAGAGTTAGAGGGGTCGTGTGAGTTAGAGGGTCGTGAGAGTTAGAGGGGTCGTGTGAGTTAGAGGGTCGTGTGAGTTAGAGGGGTCGTGAGAGTTAGAGGGGTCGTGAGAGTTAGAGGGTCGTGAGAGTTAGAGGGGTCGTGAGAGTTAGAGGGTCGTGTGAGTTAGAGGGGTCGTGAGAGTAGAGGGGTCGTGTGAGTTAGAGGGGTCGTGAGAGTAGAGGGGTCGTGTGAGTTAGAGGGGTCGTGAGAGTTAGAGGGTCGTGAGAGTTAGAGGGGTCGTGAGAGTTAGGGGGTCGTGAGAGTTAGAGGGGTCGTGAGAGTAGAGGGGTCGTGAGAGTTAGAGGGTCGTGAGAGTTAGAGGGGTCGTGTGAGTTAGAGGGGTCGTGTGAGTTAGAGGGGTCGTGTGAGTTAGAGGGGTCGTGAGAGTAGAGGGGTCGTGTGAGGTAGAGGGGTCGTGTGAGGTAGAGGGGTCGTGTGAGGTAGAGGGGTCGTGTGAGGTAGAGGGGTCGTGTGAGGTAGAGGGGTCGTGTGAGTTAGAGGGGTCGTCTGAGTTAGAGGGGTCGTGAGAGTTAGAGGGGTCGTGAGTTAGAGGGGTCGTGTGAAGTAGAGGGGTTGTGCGAGTTAGAGGGGTTGTGTTCAGTAGAGAGTGTTCAAAGGGTTTCCTGTAAAATGACACCAAAATTGTGGGAAGCTTTTCAATTTGGGTAGGCCAAATCCAGGCAGGTTAATAGAGTAAAAAGTGCACTAGTCTAACCTACTAGTCTACATCACGTAGCGTGCGTGTTTTTGTAAAGTGAGGGATGTACTCAATGTCAGATCGCACATCGTTAAAACAACAATCATGATATTATCATAGATGATATATATCACACACCCCTAATGCACTCTAAAAAATAAAGGTTGTTTATGGGCATCGATGGTTCCATAAAGAACCTGTAACATCCATGGAACCTTTCCATTACACACAAGGTTATTTTATAGTGAAAAAAGGTTTTAAAATGTTCTTCACACTAAGAAAAAAGCTTTTTTTTTTTCACTGTTGCAGAACCACAAGGCAACCTTTCAAAGCGTACCAAAATGTGTTTGTCACATGCGAGTACAACTGTCCTCTTATTGGTCAGAGTTTCCTCTGCGTCATCCATCAAGATGATTGGCAAGTTTGCTCCATGAGCTTATTGTGGATATATTTGTAACTGTCAAGACACACGCAAACACTTTACAAATGTAGCCGCCATTCCCGCTGTAAAATTATATACTAGCTACATTCGTATTAATACTGCAGCAAACTCAAACACGCTCTCTCTGGATCTCCCAGCGCTGTCTAGAGGTTAACTGTGTCACGCAAACACTATACGGATGTTATAACGCAGCTAGAGCAGAAATCAAGGCTTCATCGGGACAGCGTTATCGCATGGAGAAGTGCAATTACACAACATTTTGAGATGAAGAGGTGCTCTTTTGGTTTTCGACTGTGATGACTAATGTGTTCACTCACAGAATCAGACACGACTGCTGTTTATGTAGCACATTTCCTGTTATGAATTATAATACCAGTTGGTTCGGATTGCTTTCACACCTCAAGTGAACCGCCCAAGTGAGTTTGTTTGCAATCGGGCCGAGACCACCTCGTTCAGGCGGTCTCGGAGCGAATGTTTTGGTGCGGATCCGAGCGCGATTGCCGTGTTCACATATGCCTAAACGAACCGACCCAAGGGAGAAAACACACCAGGTTCTGAAACAAACTCTCAGGTGTGAAAGCACCCTAAGATTGCGCCTCATAAGTGACCTGTTTGAGAAACACTACATAGGCGGCAACTTTTGCGTATCAGTTCTGAAACACCTGGGCATTATGGGATTGCCTTCCCGGTGAAGGATGCATGCAACGCTCCTTTAGAATGGTGAAGCATGCATGTACGCTTAGTGTCGGCACTGCTCTTTAACATGCTCCCTACGTAGGCAGCTTAACCCTCTGGAGTCTGAGTTGTTTTGGGGCCCTTTAGAAGTTTTGACATGCTCTGACATTTGTGCTTTTTTTCAGTTGCTTATAAACACATTAATGGTAAAAGTGTAACTCACTGTATTCAGCACAAACTGGGCTACCATAATATGTGAGCAACATGTATGTACATGCTTGTATTTTAGAGAATGTGTACGTGTGGTTTTTGAAAAAAATAAATTTTTTGTTTTAAAATTAAGGCCTCAAAACACACAATAGATATGTGTCCACAAGACTTTATACTAATGGGTGTTGTTGCCTAGAGTTTTTGCTTCAAACTGATGTGAGAATCATTGTGCCTACTTATTTCCACAACACAATATATTGATTTACATTAAGACACTTTTTCTTTACAAAGGCCGTATGCGAAGAGGCGTGAATGATCATGAATAATGCTGTGATTCACACCTGAGAGAACAAAAGAACCACATAATGAGCTGCATAATGAATGAGCCTCAGGCATGTGACTGAGAGCTAAGCAACAGGACAAAGGAAATATATTTTGTTGTAGTTTATTTAGAATGTAGTCAACAAAGGCACATTATAAAGGCCTATTATATTTTAAAGTATCAAAAGATTTGACTACACTGCAAAAAACGCTCTTCTTGTTTAGTATTTTTTCTTGTTTCCAGTCCAAATATCTAAAAATTCTTAAATCAAGATTAATATACTAGATAAGTAACATTTTCTATGGGGTAAGAAAAATAATCTTATTTCTGTTTGGGACAGACACAAGAAACAAGATTTCAATCAGAAACAAGATTATTTTTCTTCCCCATTGGCAGATAATTTTGCATGTTTTAAGCAAACACTCACTTCATTTTGATTTTACTTTCAACAAAACAAGAAAGAATATGTCATTTTATTTATCTAGTAAATGCATCTTGATTTAAGAATTTGTAGATATTTAGACTAGAAACAAGACAAAAATACTAAGAGGAGCATTTTTGGCAGTGTACTTTTTATTTTTTATTTATTTATTTTAAATAAGTCTCATGCTAAAAAAAACAGTAATATTGTGACACTGAACACAATTCAGTATTCAGTAAATACAAATAACTGAATAATTGCTAATGATGAATGTTATAAGTAAAATATTTGGGATTTAAATGCAATGCAATTATGATTTCAAAGAGTATAGGGTGAATTCAGGTTGATTGGGACACTTTTCCCCAGTCATTTCAATGGCAAACATTTTCTGAATCATTTGATTTTGTAAACTATCCGATACACATAATACTCAAATATCATTTCAAGCATTGGTTCATTTATGAGACATGCGTGCAATGCATGATCACGCCAGCGCTACGGCTATTGGCTGCTATGCTTCTTATTAAATAAGAAGCAAATATATTAAAAACATTGATTAAAATTAAGATACAATTTATACAAAACGAAATTCACTTTAAATAAAGGCTTTCTACAAAACAAAACTTAATGAAGTGGTCAAAATCATTTCTGACAAACTCCATGTCTTCTGATATATTGCGTATCAAATGATGTGTCCTTTATTACTCGTGCTGTTCACTTTTCACAATCAACATATATTAAATTAAAAAATACCATTAGGCTATAATATTTAAACATCAATATGAAACAAAATACGTTTTACTGGTACTATATTTATAGCATCCGAGCAGACGTTTGCTAATAAAAGCTGTATTGATGTGACACTAGGCTATTTTACAGTAAACACTTCATAATCTGTCCAAAACAGGCCAAAGAAATCTTGTCTAAACAGTCTTACGTCTATGACATTTTATGTTGCAGCAGGATTCATATTTAAACGGTCTTTTTGCGTTTAATATTCACAGAAAACGAACAGAATAAACTTACCTCACAATCAGCGCTGAATCCGTTGCTCTTAGAAATAAACAGTTTTCATGAGGTAAATTATTCCAGGATTATTCCTCAACGCATCTCAAAACGATGTAGCTAAAGTATAGCGCTACACTTGATGTGTGTATTTGAGTTGATGTGGGCGTTGACTGTGCTCTCGCGTGGATCGGTCAGTATTTGAATCTCAAAAGAGGGGATCTGCATTAGCGGATAATGAGACACTCGTGAACGACTGACATCTCTCTCTTTTCAAACAGATTACATAAACAGAATATATGTTTTCGATTTTATTTACATTATTTAAAACCTGACATTGCAACGTTTCTTTAGACATATGTCTCATGTTTGTGTGACAAGTGTTCACTGAGTTAGAGTTCCTTTTCTGAAGACTTTCTGAATGAACGTCTTTGAGAGAGAGGCTGCAGATTGCGCATCATGTTTGTTTTCTTTATTTTGCAAAAAGCACAACAATCTGTTTTCATTGTGACTGTACACACAAAAAAAAAAAAAAAACTTAACATATAATGATGTATAACACTTGCCTGAATTATAAAAAGTTATTTGAGTCTCTTTGGCACTGATAAGAAAAAAAGCGAGTTGATCACGCCGGCGCGACTGCCGACTCCAGGGGGTTAATAGGTTTTGGAGCCGATATATCAGGTTTCTGATACTTGGTGGCCCCTTATTCATCAGCTTATGCTACGATTAGACGTCTCCCCGAACCATGTAAATTCAGAGCAGATCGTCGTCCTTATCAGCCCACATCATGCTTCTGTCATCGTGGGTTTTAATTGAGTGGAAGATCACTGTGGTGCAGTTACACTTTGATGTGCAGTCAGCCGTTATTTACGCAAACTTTGTTTGACTAAACCATCTGTCAATCTGTTTCCATAGTAACCACCTGGAAAAGAGCCTTCAGCTGCTGATGGACCGCGTAGACGACATGAGTCAAGATATCGTCAAGTACAACACGTACTGCCGCAACCTCAGCAAGCAGCAGCAGCAGAAGCAGCAGGTACAGTGGCTTTTCCTCGTTTCCTCCTGATCTGATGCATCCTCACTCCCTCGTGAGTTGCGTTATTTCAGTTTTGAGTGGCTGAAATATATAATTACAAGCGCGCAGGTCTAGAGGAGTTTGTTTGGGTGCATGTGTCCTCTTGAAGGAAATGCAGAGGCTTTGATATTAATACATTCAGTGTTTGCAGTCTGCTTTACATGATCAATACTTTTCAAAGAAGTGAGAAAAGAGCCAGTGCTTTAATAAATGGGAGGGGGGAAGGCTTGAAGTCTACATCGTTCCTATATAACAGACTTTCAGAAATATGATCTGGTCAAGCTCAGACGCTTTATTTATAATGAATAGTTACAAGTGTCAGTTAATGGTTTTCTTTTCCAAAAATGATGTCACTTCCTGAAGGATGAGGTCATAAAACAGGCTAGAAAGTGATATTGAGGATGCAGGAAAACCCATAAATCAGTGCTGTTATTAACTAAAACCTATTAAAATAATTTTCATTTAAGTAAAATGCAGATATATTTAAAAAAAAAAAAAAAAAAAAAAAAAAAAGGTAAACTTAAACTTGAATTAGAAATGTTGCCTGGTTTAAGTACTAAAATGACTAAACCTAAAACTTAAGTTAAAATAAATTAAAAGATAAAAAGAAATATTAAAAAAAGTAAAAATTATTAAAAAAAAAAAAAAAAAAAAACTAGTAAAAATGACTAAAGGACACTTAACTTAAATTAAACTGAAAATATGAAAAATATAAAGCTAATTCAAAATAGTAATTAAATACTATAATAGTATAGAAATTATACTAAAATTTAAGATAAAATAAATTAAAAGCTAAATAGAAATATAAGAAAAATAGTGAAAAGGGCAAAAGCACATAACAAAATGACTAAAACTTAAATTAAAATGACAGCTGAAAATATATAACGCATATAAAAGCTAATTCAATATATTATTAAATACTGTGATAGTATATAAATTATACACTTAAGTTGAAGTACTAAGAAATATAAAAAAACTAGTAAAAATGACAAAAGCACATAACAAAATTACTAATACAAAGCTAATTCTAAATATTAATTAATTAAATACAATATTAGTATATAAATGATACAAAACTGAAAAAAAATAAGCACTAAAATTACTAAACCTAAAACTGAAGGTAAAAAATATATTTAAGCTAAATAGAAATAAAAAACTAGTAAAAATTACAAAAGCACATTAATAAAATTACTAAAACTGAAATTAAAATAAACTGAAAATATGAAAAATATAAAAATTCAAAATATTATTAAATACTATAATAGTATATAATTAATACATTTAAGTTGAAGTACTAAAATGACTAAACCTAAAACTGGTTAAAAATAAATTAAAGCTAAATAGAAATATAAAAAAACTGCTAAAAATGACAAAAGCACATAATAAAATATAAAGCTTATATATAAATCTAAATAAAATTACTAAAACTTAAATTAAAATGAAAAATAAGCTAATTCAAAATATTAATAAATACTATAGTATATCACATCAGTGTATTATAGTATATAATTTTATAATAGTATGCAAATGATACAAAACTGAAATAATATAAGTTGATGTACTAAAAGCTTTTTCAATATATTAAAGTATATAAATTATACTTTTAAGTTGAAGTACTAAAATGACTGAACAAAACTGGTTAAAAATACTTTAAAGCTAAATAGAAATATAAAAAACTACTAAAAATGACAAAAGCACATAATAAAATATAAAGCTTATATATAAATCTAAATAATAAAAAGAAAAATGATTAGTTGAAGTACTAAAAGCTATCAATATATGATTAAATACTGTAAGAGTATATAAAATAACACTGCTATTATTATATTCAATGTTAAACTTTTGTTCTCTAATCGAAATAAACTCGTTATTTTTGTCAATATTCCATCTAGTCTTAAATAGAAGTCTTTCAAAAGTCTCCATTGTTCACTTAATTGTTATATTGTAATAAAAGAAAACTAACTAATGTTATTTTACATCTTTGACATTGTGAATTTAATATTTTATCCTATGATGGGGACATCAAAATCTCCTGCACACTATGAATGACCCGAAGCATAAAAGGCTGTCGTCGCTCAGCCTGAGATAAAACCGCTCAATAGATGTTATTTAGGGTTCAGGAGGGCCATCTAATTTACAATCCCAACTCGCTTCAGATTGATAATTTCATCCATTTGGCCAGGCTGACAAATTGGCCAAAATGCCCTTGACATTTTCAGGCTTTTGCATTGCTGGCATTTTGTAAACATGAGTTCTGAGCAGCAGAAAACAGACGGATGAGCGTGGATCACTGTGGGACGCTTCTGGGTTCATCCTGTGAGGAGTTGCTTTATATCTGACCTTATGCAAGTACAACGGGATCATTCGGAGAGAGGCAATCCTTGAAATCAGATAACACTGAACACTATTTTTCAAATCGCTGCATGATAGCATGTTGTCACGCTACGAATGTGACTGAAGCAGCTGGAATGGTTGCTCATTTCTCAGTTTGTTTCTGTTTTTTGTTCTCCACCGGGAAGAGCTTGCTTTTCCCAGCCAGAAGATCAGCAAACGGAGACTACAGATGTTCCTTAAAGAGAGAGTAGCTCAATGGGGAATTGTGTTAGAAGAGAACAGCTATGAGGAGAATCACAGCGTTATAAACATTGATTTGAAGCGAAAAAGTAATTGTAAATCAGATGTAAATATAAAAGTACAAGACTGTGAACTTAACGGCTTTAGTGAGGGAAAGAACTACAATCCCATGAGCATTGCAAACAGCATAACTAGAGAAATATAAAACTACTCATTTAAAAATGTTGATTATGTGCAAAATATGCATATTGAATATATTGAAGTATTGTGAGAGTGTAGGGAGCTTGCGTCATTCGCTGTGCTTTAGGCAGGGCTCGACATTAACGCTTGTCCGGGACAAGTGGATTTTGGAAAATAACTAGGAAATCACCAAAACGCAAGCATGATTCTGCATTCATTTAGTGTAAGTGGCAATTGATAGTGGATAATATTATAATGTATAATGAACTGACGCTAACAAGGTTGAGCTGTTGACGCTCGCGCAGCCTCTCGAGGAGAAATCATAACACATGAGCGACGCTCACACAGAGAAACTGTTAACGTCAGGGCAGGGTAAAAAAAAAATATCGATTTCTCGATTTTAATCGATTCTCATTTTTACGAACCAATATCGATTCTTAAATCCCAAGAATCGATTAGTCTATCCTAGCACCTCCCATCCAATAAATCCCAATAATCTTTGTGCTTTGTTACTATTCATATGAAACAAAGTCTCAGATTTCAAAGGACGTCCATTTATTACGAAATTCAAAAACATAAATACTAGGGGTGTAACGGTACACAAAACTGACGGTTCGGTACGTACCTCGGTTTTGAAGTCATGGTTTGGTACAGCAGTTTTACAAAATTGCTTATTTTTATTAAACAGTGGTTTACTGAAAAAATTGTCTGTCCTTAAATTAATTAAATTATAACTAAAAGTTTCTTAAAGATAATGCTGTAAACTATAGGGAGCCCTTACTTACACATTACTATAATATTAAAGGTTAACAACAGAGCCCAAACTATGAGCCTAAATTCAGCTGCTATTTATGTTTAGATATAATAATCAGCACTCAAATAACACGTGTGCAAACATGTAAACTTCACATTAGGCGGTTTTTGCATTAACTTCTAAATCTAATTATAAAATTGTGTTTTTACTCCAATTCGTTGTTGAAATATAATCATTTATACACAGTGGCTGTCATTTATTTAAACACATTAAATAATCCAGACATCAGTAACAGGTTCAGTAGAATATAATGAATATATAGGCTAATATAGTGCATATATTCAGTGAAAGAGTTGATTTCTCTAGTGAACTCACAGCTGTGGACACTGAATGACTTCTGAGGGAAATGTGATGCTGCGTGACATTGTTCTCAAGCTGTTTTACTGACGTCTTTCTGCCGTTGAAACACTGATTGAGCGATTACACGGCATATGATATGTCAGTAAGTTGTAATGTATCCTCAACATACCTTCAGATGTTCATTCATGTTTATTCTTTGACTATGACGATCGCATTCACTCGCGCGTCTATACAGTGATCTGTCACGCCACATTAAAGAGCGTCAAAACGGCATTTATCGTTTGAATTTCGTGATGAAATGGACAGAATACTGAATATGTTCGTGTGGGAACTCGGATTGAAGTGTGTTCCGCTTGTAAAACAAGCCGACTGTAAACTGTTAAAGATTGCATTCGGAACTGTTCGGTACACACGTGCACCGCACCGGAAGCCCTGTACCAAAACGGTTCTACACCCCTAATAAATACCGTTTTGGCGCTGTGGCGTGAGATCGCTCTAGAGAAGCGACACGTGAAATCAGTTACAGCGCGAAATAAACATGAATGAGCATCTGAAAGTGTGTTAAAAGATCAAGTACAACTTGCTGAAATCCGTATCACGTCACATGGAATCGCTCAGTGTTTCAACCGCGGAAATACGTCAGTAAAACAGCTTGTGAACAATGTCATGTAACGGCACATTTACCTCAGAAAAACCATATCCAGTGTCCATAAACTCGTTAGTCAGCTAGAAAAATTAACTCCAGAGAGGAGCATTTTGCTAAATATATGCACCATATCACATATTCATTATAATTTTTAATGTTCTTCAATATTTAATGCATGTTTGAATAAATCTGGCACGTTTTTATGACAGCCACCATTTAAATGTTTATATTTCATATAACTTTATTATTATTAAAAAAAGCGTAATTTAAGTGTTTGTATACAAATCAGTTCATTTTTACCTTCAGTATTATAGTAGGCTACATCTGACTCCCATAGTTTACAGCATTCGTTCAGAGATTTGTTTTCCTTGAGAAAATTTGCCATGTGTTGTACCTGATATATATCCACAATAATCCATATTGAATCGAATCAAATTGTGTAATTTGTGTCAATACCCACCTGTAGTTAACATACTGCGGTAAAAATTCAAAATGTGGAGTTTTTATATATGTAACATATGATACAGTTAAGCAACATCACACGACTAAGAGTTTGCCTGAATACCATCACGATTGAAGATGTGACACTGATTTCATATGACAGCTCCATAAACAATTAATTAACATGAAGTCACTTACATTTTAGATGCAATATTGACCGTTTTTGTTCTATTTCAGCAGCAAAAAGTTGTAATTTTTCAGTGTAAATTATTTAATTTGATTGGTAACAGCCCTATAGTGTCTTTTTCTAATTTAATTTATTGATCAAATTTAAGAATATAAAATGAAAGATTAAGCATAGCCTGTATTTAATAAGATTAGGGAAAAAATGGCCATTATAAAAGGTAATATCACAAATATGCAGATTTAAATATGTCGAAGCTGATTGAACACTAGTGAGAATATTGCTTCAGAATAAATTATATTTACAACACACAAAAAAAACATTTCTGGACAAGCACATGAACAGGCTTAATGTCGAGCCCTGCTTTAGGAAGTGGGCGGAGCTAAAGAGCTCTTTAGTTTCGACTCTCTGATTGGTGGAATTTTCTGCACAGCATCATGGGTAATGTAGTTTTTCACCACTAATTCCACTGTTAAACAATTATTTTAAAACTAATCTGAAATAATGTGGTCTGACAGCTTCAACAGAAGCAAAAACCATCGATTAACAACCTCGTCTCTCACAGTAGGGCTGACTTTAACGCTTTATAAGTTATCGTTAAAAATCAGTTTCCTTATGGAGAAAATGAATGAGTTTTTACTCTCGGAACCGATTGTTGCACACTATATTGAAAAGAGCACCTGAGAATAAACTTCTCATTTTGGATTCCATGAATTCATATTGATTGTAAATGACTTGATGGTGTGTTAGTGATTTGTATTTTTGGGTGAAATATTCGCCTGTTGCTCCTGCCTCATTAGCACTTTGAAAAAGATTGCTTTCTTCCAGAACGAAACACACTCTGAAGTCTCACTGGAGAAACGTCTCCCTGATTGCAGTGTTTATTAGACCACTAGCACTTCCTGTTTGACAGCGTTGTTGAGCCTTTCAAAGAAATTTAAAGGGTGCCCTGAAACGGCGGCGTAAACGAGGCCAGACCCAAGCGACTTGGTCACAAGCAGGTCATCTCAACGGCTCCTATATCAACCACACTGAAATCTGCTGTAATTACTGTTGTCATCGATCATACCCTACCCGCCTCCGCCTCCACACATCCCCGCGCACGCCGGGCCCCGGGTGAACCATATAAACCAAATGACCCGCATCAATCACCATTTAATATCAAAGAGAATTGCCACTGTGTTGGCAGTTTGCATTCCTAAATCATATGCCTAATTTCAACAAAAATGGCCGGTATCCGCAGCGGTGACATAAGTCGCACCAACTCAAATAGGATATGAATTCCTCATCTTTTTTTCCCGATGAATATACCATGTTCAAATTTGATCTACTACATCTTTAAAACAAGCAGAGTGGTAGAGCTTGACAAAACTAGGACAGGTGTGGGACTTGTCGAGCTGTGCTGTCTGCAGTTTCAGATGTGTCAGTTCAACCTGCCTTACGGTTCTGTTACAGTGATGACTGCACTGGATCGTCTGCACTAGTGTTGCCTTAACAGTGGACATAATCAGACACGGCCTTTACTTAACATAATCAGACACGGCCTTAACATAATCAGACACTTCCTTTACTTAACATAATCAGACACTTCCTTTACTTAACATAATCAGACACTTCCTTTACTTAACATAATCTGACACGGCCTTAACATAATCTGACACGCCCTTTACTTAACATAATCAGACACTTCCTTTACTTAACATAATCAGACATGGCCTTAACATAATCTGACACGCCCTTTATTTAACATAATCTGACACGCCCTTTATTTAACATAATCTGACACGCCCTTTATTTAACATAATCTGACACGCCCTTTGCTTAACATAATCAGACACTTCCTTTACTTAACATAATCAGACACGCCCTTAACATAATCAGACACGGCCTTTACTTAACATAATCAGACACGCCCTTTACTTAACAGTGCACATAATCTGACACGCCCCTTTACTTAACAGTGCACATAATCTCACACTTCCTTTAACAGTGACATAATCAGAATCTTTACTTAACATAATCAGACATGCCCTTTACTTAACAGTGCACATAATCAGACACGCCCTTTACTTAACAGTGCACATAATCTGACACGCACTTTACTTAACAGTGACATAATCAGAAACGTCCTTTACTTAACAGTGCACATAATCTGACACGCCCTTTACTTAACAGTGCACATAATCTCACACTTCCTTTAACAGTGACATAATCACAAACTTCCTTTACTTAACATAATCAGACACGCCCTTTACTTAACAGTGCACATAATCTGACACGCCCCTTTACTTAACAGTGCACATAATCTCACACTTCCTTTAACAGTGACATAATCAGAATCTTCCTTTACTTAACATAATCTGACACGCCCTTTACTTAAATGCACATAATCTCACACTTCCTTTACTTAACAGTGCACATAATCAGACACGCCCTTTACTTAACAGTGCACATAATCAGACACGCCCTTTACTTAAGTGCACATAATCAGACACGCCCTTTACTTAACAGTGCACATAATCAGATACGCCCTTTACTTAAATGCACATAATCTCGCACTTCCTTTAATTAACAGTGACATAATCAGAATCTTCCTTTACTTAACATAATCAGACACGCCCTTTACTTAACAGTGCACATAATCTGACACGCCCCTTTACTTAACAGTGCACATAATCTCACACTTCCTTTAACAGTGACATAATCACAAACTTCCTTTACTTAACATAATCTGACACGCCCTTTACTTAAATGCACATAATCTCACACTTCCTTTACTTAACAGTGCACATAATCAGACACGCCCTTTACTTAACAGTGCACATAATCAGACACGCCCTTTACTTAAGTGCACATAATCAGACACGCCCTTTACTTAACAGTGCACATAATCAGATACGCCCTTTACTTAAATGCACATAATCTCACACTTCCTTTAACAGTGACATAATCACAAACTTCCTTTACTTAACATAATCAGACACGCCCTTTACTTAACAGTGCACATAATCTGACACGCCCCTTTACTTAACAGTGCACATAATCTCACACTTCCTTTAACAGTGACATAATCAGACACGCACTTTACTTAACAGTGCACATAATCTCACACTTCCTTTAACAGTGACATAATCACAAACTTCCTTTACTTAACATAATCTGACACGCCCTTTACTTAAATGCACATAATCTCACACTTCCTTTACTTAACAGTGCACATAATCAGACACGCCCTTTACTTAACAGTGCACATAATCAGACACGCCCTTTACTTAAGTGCACATAATCAGACACGCCCTTTACTTAACAGTGCACATAATCAGATACGCCCTTTACTTAAATGCACATAATCTCGCACTTCCTTTAATTAACAGTGACATAATCAGAATCTTCCTTTACTTAACATAATCAGACATGCCCTTTACTTAACAGTGCACATAATCTCACACTTCCTTTAATTACCAGTGACATAATCAGAAACGTCCTTTACTTAACAGTGCACATAATCTGACACGCACTTTACTTAACAGTGCACATAATCTGACACGCCCTTTACTTAACAGTGCACATAATCACACACTTCCTTTACTTAACAGTGACATGAGGCACTTTCCTTTACTTAACATAATCAGACACTTGCTTTACTTTCTGTAATGCAGACTATTGAGTAAACACAGAGGTGCTGCTTTTCTTTCTTTCCTCCCCTTCTTCCTTCCTTTCCTTATTCCTTCCCTTCTTCCCTCCTACCTTCCTTCCCTTTCTTCCCTTCCTTCCCTTTCTTCCCTTCCTTCCCTTTCTTCCCTTTCTTTCCTTCCTTCCCTTTCTTCCCTTTCCTTCCTTCCTTCCTTCCTTCCTTCCTTCCTTCCCTTTCTTCCCTTTCTTTCCTTCCTTCCCTCTCTTCCTTCCTTCCTTCCTTCCCTCTCTTCCTTCCTTCCTTCCTTCCTTCCCTCTCTTCCTTCCTTCCTTCCTTCCTTCCTTCCTTCCCTCCCTTTCTTCCCTTTCTTTCCTTCCTTCCCTTTCTTCCCTTTCTTTCCTTCCTTCCTTCCTTCCTTCCCTCTATTCCTTCCTTCCCTCTATTCCTTTCCTTTCCTTCCTTCCTTTCCTTTCCTTCCTTCCTTGTGTTTTTGTCCTTTTATTTGTCCTTTTTTATTTATATTTCTCTTTGGTCTAGACTAGTAGTCTAGTAATAATCTCAATCATCTGGAGAAGTCATGGGAATAGTGTGTAATCTCTGTATGTCTTCATACGGCCCAGCTGATTCTCAGAAATGCATCTGTATTCTAGCAGACGATCTGCCTGACACGCTGAACTCTCAGTGACGAGGCGGCGTTATGCCAGCTGCGGTGTTATCGGGAATTGGACTCTTTCCATCATTCCATTTGAATTCTATTTCCATTTCACCCTTTTGAAAACCTTTTGTTGTGCTGACACTGCTTGGGTTGCTCCAAGTTCCTCCATGAAGAGTTTCTTGTTTCTACAGTTGTTTGTTGTTTTTTTTTTTTTTTTCCTTCCTTGGCTCATTTTCTTCTTTTCTGCATCCTCTAGTATCTCCAAAGACGGCAGCAGGAAAACGCCCAGCGGCAGAGTCGCGGAGAGCCCCCGTTACCGGAGGAAGACATCACTAAGATGTTCAAACCTCCGCAGGCGCCTCCTCGCATGGACACGCTCCTCATCGCAGGTACCGCTCTACCTCAGTTAAACAGCTTTTTTCTTCCAGCACATTCTGCAGGGTATTGGAAATTTATAGTACTCTGTCTAGAAGAATTGATCCATGAATTGGTCAATTCAGCAATAAACGGGTCAGTTTAAATGGGAATGGGAATAACGGCAGGTCTTAAATCTTCACACTATGTTCTTATCCTGATGGGGAAGCAGTTGAGTTCGCCCTCGTGTATCAGACAGCCATCACCTCTGAAGAGGATGATTTAAGTACTAAGGTTGTCAATAGTTTTTTTTTGCCATCAGCATGATTAATCTTAATATTTAAATATTTAAATATTTTGTGCAATTCAGGGAAAAGAAAAAGTTAATTAAATTTAAAACCTGCACTGCCACTATTGAGTGTTAATTTTTTTATTAAATGTTTTTTTTAAAAGGCATTGTATTAATCATGAATATAACTTATATTTATAGTATGTTTAATAACTAATATAAATCTGGAAAACTATACACAGGGTGTCTGCGGATCCTTAAAAAGTGTTAGTCTTAAATATCCTTAATGTAAAAGACCATAAAACTGAATTAAAACAAAAAATATATTTCTTTTGTTATATTGCTATTTGTATCCACAAATAAAAAATATTATTTTTATGATGATTATTATTATTATTATTATTATTATTATTATTATTATTATTATTATTATTATTATTTTCAGTCTAGTATTAATATTACAAAATAATTTTTCCTCCATTGTTCATTTGTACTGTATATTTTGTTTGCATTGAAGCCGGAAATGATGTGCAGGCCTTAATTTTTTTTGGAAAGGTCTTACAAAATGGTATTAAAAGTATTAAATTGGAAGTGCTGATACCAGCAGATGCCTTGTATACGGCTATGAAACTCTATAATAACTCCATAATGGCTCCACAATGGCATACTATGCAAAACAATAACCGTTTCCATCCAAAGTTGTAAATTTAACTTTAACTCAAAATTGGAATATGGCATAAAACATTTGTGAATAAAGCAGCGTTTCCATCCCATGTGTTCAAGAGAACAAAATCATCACTTCCTGAGAAACTGTCTCAAAATATCAGTAATATCTGTAAGTTGCTCAATCGGCTCTTTTTCCTCCATCATAAATGAGTGTCGTTTCAGAGCGTCAGGCGAAACACACGCACACACACACACACACACACACACACACACAC
This sequence comes from Coreius guichenoti, assembly GCA_039654105.1. NCBI lineage: Eukaryota > Metazoa > Chordata > Actinopteri > Cypriniformes > Gobionidae > Coreius > Coreius guichenoti. The sequence goes on from CM077176.1 coordinate 932,903, forward strand.
ACACACACACACACACACACACACACTCTCACTCAGAGCGTCAGGTGAAACACAATAAACACTGTCATGTTCTCTTGTGTTGGGATGCTGGTGTTTGGGAACGCAATCGTGTGAGACGCTTCTGGAGGAACACACACACACACACACACACACACACAATAAATGCTGTCATGTTCTCTTGTGTTGGGATGCTGGTGTTTGGGAACGCAATCGTGTGAGACACTTCTGGAGGAACACACACACACACACACACACACACACACACACACACACAATAAATGCTGTCATGTTCTCTTGTGTTGGGATGCTGGTGTTTGGGAACGCAATCGTGTGAGACGCTTCTGGAGGAACACACACACACACACACACACACACACACACACACAATAAACGCTCTCATGTTCTCTTGCATTGGGATGCTGGTGTTTGGGAACGCAATCATGTGAGACGCTTCTGGAGGAATACACACACACACACACACTCTCTTCTGGAGGGAATTAAACCAAATCATTCTGATCACAGACTTTGACTCAGGTGTTTCAGAGCCACCAAACCAACATTTGAGATGCTGCGACGCCATTGGTCCACTGGTTATCCAATCACAGCCTCTGCTGAGGCAAAGTCACATGAGGGATTTATTCTGTAAATGTGTTTCCATCATAGTTTATGCATGTCGTCTTATAGGATAGATGCATCCGCCTCAACTGAGCGCATATGTATTTTTTTTTTTAATGCACATTTTTAGAATTTATGCACATTTTAATGCTTTTTTTTTTTAATGCTATATCCCAAAATGCGCATAAAAATGGTCCATTCCAGCCAAGACCATTCTCATCTGTTAGCCAATTAAATACCATTATCTCGACATATCAAATAAGCAGAATCATTCAGAATGTGCAATGCTCCGTTCCCTCGGGATCCGGATGGAGAACCACGGCTCTGTGACCTCAAACTTGTATTTTGCTGTAGTTTTATTGGGCTTCTCCAGACCTAATAGCTGAGCTGAGCTGAGCTGTTTACTTCTGGCTCCTCCATCTGAATAATCAATATCGCTCAGTCTTGTTGTATATAATTTATTTGTTTCCTTCTGTTTCTTCACAAGGACAAATCAACAACTACTGTCAGAACATTAAGGAGTTCACCTCGCAGAACCTCGGGAAGCTGTTCATGGCGGAGGCTCTCCAAGGCCACAACAGCTAGAGAGAGAGAGGGAGAGACCAGCGACCCGTCCGCCTTTCCCATCTCGATACGCCAACATTATGATGAGTTTAAGGGGAGATCTTGTGCAGATTTTCTGTAATTTGTACAATAAAAATGTATGCATCTCTCATTACTGTCTTTTTTGTCTTTGTGACGTTTCATTATCCAAGTCTCAGCACATGTGCCGAAGAATCCTGCCGTCTTCAGGAATAAACTGGTGAAGTTTTTCTTAAAATCTTACTTTTAAAGCCTCCACAGACAGACTGGCTTTCACACTGGGTTTGTGCACTAAATGCCTGGGGCTTGGGTGTCTTAATGAGCCTGTCGAATATTATATGCACTATGAACTGCGCATTTCTTGCTCGTGTTCTTCCACAGCAGGTTATCCACTTTAAATGCTGTCTTAGGTACGTAAAGATTTCCATGTCACTTCTAACAAAGGAAGAGCGATTACACACGATCCTGAAAGGATGCATCTGTAATTGTAAAAACACTTTCAGTTGCCAAGCAGTCGTCTGTTTCTGTGCATTTTAAAGCATCATAGTTCAGCTCTCGACATCAAAATTGTTGATGCAACTTGTTACATTATCAGGGTTTCGGTATGGCAAGCCATTTTAACATTTAGTCCTTAAAACGAAATCTGTTTTCATGCTACTAGTACTTATTCATTAGCTACTAGTGCTTATTCTTTAGGTACTAGTGCCTATTATTTAGATACTAGTACCTTTTTAAAAGATACCAGTAGTTATTTATTAGATAGTAGTTCTTATTTTTTAGGTACTGGTACTTATTCATTAGATACTAGTACTTATTCATTAGATACTAGTACTTATTCATTAGATACTAGTACTTATTATTAGAGACTAGTACTTATTCATTAGTTACTAGTACTTATTCATTAGATACTAGTACTTATTATTAGAGACTAGTACTTATTCATTAGTTACTAGTATTTATTCATTAGATACTAGTACTTATTAGATACTAGTAATTATTCATTAGATACTAGTACTTATTCATTAGATACTAGTACTTATTAGATACTAGTATTTATTAATTAGATACTAGTACTTATTAGATACTAGTGCTCATTAGATACTAGTACTTATTCATTAGATACTAGTACTTATTTTTTAGATACTAGTATTTATTCATTAGATACTAGTACTTATTTTTTAGATACTAGTATTTATTAGATACTAGTATTTATTAGATACTAGTATTTATTCATTAGATACTAGTACTTATTAGATACTAGTATTTATTCATTAGATACTAGTATTTATTCATTAGATACTAGTACTTATTCATTAGATACTAGTACTTATTCATTAGATACTAGTATTTATTCATTAGATACTAGTACTTATTAGATACTAGTATTTATTCATTAGATACTAGTACTTATTCATTAGATACTAGTATTTATTCATTAGATACTAGTACTTATTCATTAGATACTAGTACTTATTATTAGATACTAGTACTTATTAGATACTAGTATTTATTCATTAGATACTAGTATTTATTCATTAGATACTAGTATTTATTCATTAGATACTAGTATTTATTCATTAGATACTAGTACTTATTCATTAGATACTAGTATTTATTCATTAGATACTAGTATTTATTCATTAGATACTAGTACTTATTCATTAGATACTAGTACTTATTATTAGATACTAGTACTTATTAGATACTAGTATTTATTCATTAGATACTAGTATTTATTCATTAGATACTAGTACTTATTAGATACTAGTATTTATTCATTAGATACTAGTACTTATTATTAGATACTAGTATTTATTCATTAGATACTAGTACTTATTAGATACTAGTACTTATTCATTAGATACTAGTACTTATTCATTAGATACTAGTATTTATTCATTAGATACTAGTACTTATTATTAGATACTAGTATTTATTCATTAGATACTAGTACTTATTATTAGATACTAGCATTTATTCATTAGATACTAGTACTTATTAGATACTAGTATTTATTCATTAGATACTAGTACTTATTAGATACTAGTATTTATTCATTAGATACTAGTACTTATTCATTAGATACTAGTACTTATTAGATACTAGTATTCATTAGATACTAGTATTTATTCATTAGATACTAGTACTTATTAGATACTAGTATTTATTCATTAGATACTAGTACTTATTATTAGATACTAGTATTTATTCATTAGATACTAGTACTTATTCATTAGATACTAGTACTTATTAGATACTAGTACTTATTCATTAGATAGTAGTACTTATTAGATACTAGTATTTATTCATTAGTTACTAGTACTTATTCATTCGATACTAGTATTCATTCGATACTAGTACTTATTTTTTAGATACTAGTACTTATTAGATACTAGTATTTATTATTAGATACTAGTATTTATTCATTAGATACTAGTACTTATTCATTAGATACTAGTACTTATTCATTTGATACCAGTGCTCATTAGATACTAGTACTTATTAGATACTAGTATTTATTCATTAGATACTAGTATTTATTCATTAGATACTAGTACTTATTCATTAGATACTAGTACTTATTATTAGATACTAGTACTTATTATTAGATACTAGTATTTATTCATTAGATACTAGTACTTATTATTAGATACTAGCATTTATTCATTAGATACTAGTACTTATTAGATACTAGTACTTATTAGATACTAGTATTTATTCATTAGATACTAGTATTTATTCATTAGATACTAGTACTTATTAGATACTAGTATTCATTAGATACTAGTATTTATTCATTAGATACTAGTACTTATTAGATACTAGTATTCATTAGATACTAGTATTTATTCATTAGATACTAGTACTTATTAGATACTAGTATTTATTCATTAGATACTAGTACTTATTATTAGATACTAGTATTTATTCATTAGATACTAGTACTTATTCATTAGATACTAGTACTTATTAGATACTAGTACTTATTCATTAGATAGTAGTACTTATTAGATACTAGTATTTATTCATTAGTTACTAGTACTTATTCATTCGATACTAGTATTCATTCGATACTAGTACTTATTTTTTAGATACTAGTACTTATTAGATACTAGTATTTATTATTAGATACTAGTATTTATTCATTAGATACTAGTATTTATTCATTAGTTACTAGTACTTATTCATTTGATACCAGTGCTCATTAGATACTAGTACTTATTAGATACTAGTATTTATTCATTAGATACTAGTACTTATTCATTAGATACTAGTACTTATTCATTAGATACTAGTATTTATTCATTAGATACTAGTACTTATTCATTAGATACTAGTACTTATTCATTAGATACTAGTATTTATTCATTAGTTACTAGTACTTATTAGATACTAGTATTTATTCATTAGATACTAGTATTTATTCATTAGTTACTAGTACTTATTTTTTAGATACTAGTATTTATTCATTAGTTACTAGTACTTATTAGATACTAGTATTTATTCATTAGATACTAGTATTTATTCATTAGATACTAGTACTTATTAGATACTAGTATTTATTCATTAGATACTAGTATTTATTCATTAGTTACTAGTACTTATTCATTTGATACCAGTGCTCATTAGATACTAGTACTTATTAGATACTAGTATTTATTCATTAGATACTAGTATTTATTCATTAGTTACTAGTACTTATTCATTTGATACTAGTGCTCATTAGATACTAGTACTTATTATTAGATACTAGTACTTATTATTAGATACTAGTACTTATTCATTAGATACTAGTACTTATTAGATACTAGTATTTATTCATTAGATACTAGTACTTATTAGATACTAGTACTATTAGATACTAGTACTTATTATTAGATACTAGTACTTATTATTAGATACTAGTACTTATTCATTAGATACTAGTACTTATTAGATACTAGTATTTATTCATTAGATATTAGTACTTATTATTAGATACTAGTACTTATTCATTAGATACTAGTACTTATTAGATACTAGTATTTATTCATTAGATACTAGTACTTATTATTAGATACTAGTATTTATTCATTAGATACTAGTACTTATTCATTAGATACTAGTACTTATTAGATACTAGTATTTATTCATTAGATACTAGTACTTATTCATTAGATACTAGTACTTATTAGATACTAGTATTTATTCATTAGATACTAGTACTTATTATTAGATACTAGTATTTATTCATTAGATACTAGTACTTATTCATTAGATACTAGTACTTATTAGATACTAGTATTTATTCATTAGATATTAGTACTTATTATTAGATACTAGTATTTATTCATTAGATACTAGTACTTATTCATTAGATACTAGTGCTCATTAGATGCTAGTACTTATTCATTAGATAAAATACAAGACAGAAAACCCTTTTAACTATAATGCATCTATCTTCCTAAAACTCGCTCCTCCACCCTGAATAAATCGTTATCCGAATGGACGGGTTTTATCACTGAGGTGGCATGCAAATGTATCTTTACGGACGTCCACATGAGAAACAATTACCGTCCGAATAGGGCTTAAGGCTGTGGCTGAAGTCAGTTGTAGTTCTTGTTTCTCTTTTTTTCTGTTCTTGTTGTTCCTCTTTCAGTGATTCTGCTCATTATCAGGTGTCACCATTAATGGTCAATCATCACTTAATTATCTAATTAACTTTAACTCCGATTCAGTGTTACTTTAACACTCTGCAGAGTGTGAACATATGTGCTCTGAGCAGTGTTGATTTTAACACTGACTAAGGGTGCTTAGAAAGCAGCTCACAATGTAGGGCTCGTCCAGCGTCACCGTTGAAGACTGTGATGTCCTTTGCTCTTGAAAACAAGTGTTGTATAAGCATGCACTACATAATGCGTGTGGAACAGAGCAGAACTCTGTGTTCCTGAGTCTGTCACTCATGCTGAAGCTGTTTGTGTTGCTCTAAGAGCCCCATGGCCTCCGTGTCTCTCTCTGTGTGTGTGGAAACGGGAAACTCGAGGCTTGTTACAGCGAACTATTGAAATATGTCACGTTGATTAAAAAACAGCAGCTGCGCTGTTCAAATCAGCGTGTCAGTAATGATGGACATTGCCTCGGCTTAATAAAATGAAGCGAGTTATCTCACTGTTAAGTCATGACTCTTTTTTTTTCTTCCTCTCTGAAATTGCCATGGCAACTGCAGATTCCCTATGCACATGCGATAGAAGACGAGAAGAGCCCCCCCCCCCCAAACCCTTCTAAAAGTAATCTTGTAAATCCTCAAACCTAAAGAAAATATTGATTTAGCAAAAGTGTGGGTGGGAAAGATGAATGAAGGATTTGCGTGATGAGGAAAAATACGGAAGATTGCAGATCGAGAGACGGTCTGCGGCCTGTCGGGATCCTTGAGAGAACTGACACCAGTCAGAAAGAAGATGCGGGATGCTTCGTCATAAGGCACAAGCCGCTTAATACGGATTCTAAACTGTCTCTGGGATAATTATGACGAGTGGCTTGTCTTGAGAGACGGGTTCTGTAAGCGGTTGATAGAGAGGACAAACCAATGATTGATTTGGCTTTATATCTGACCTCCCTCACAACACCTGTTTTTCTTTATAAACATGCCACCATGACGGCGCGAAACACCTGCAGACAGGGCCTAAAACTAACTTTTTGCTGCACCTGCCAATGGCCGACTTAACTCTTTCCCAGCCATCGTTTTTGATCATTTTCGCAAAAGTTTTACGGGACCCAGAATATTTTGTTTTGTTGAATGAATATCTGAACATGCAATATATCAAAAGAAAGAATATTTTATTCTAGCTTCATGCATTCTCTTTTGATCTGCACTTGAATGTGGGTAAGTTTCATAAAAAAAAAAAACATTTTGAGAAAGCTGAGAAAATCACGTTTTTGACGTCACCTTTATTTCTATAGCGCTTTTTACAATACAGATTGTTTAAAAGCAGCTTTACAGTGATAACAGTGATGTCATTGTCCAGCTCAGTTCAGTTCTCATGTGGTGTCAATACAGGCAGATCAGTAATATAGTTGAAATTTAAGTGTCCCCAACTAAGCAAGCCAAAAGCCAAAGGCAAAAGAGGCGACGGTGGCAAGGAACCAAAACTCCATCAGGAGACAGAATGGAGAAAAAAACCTTGGGAGAAACCAGGCTCAGTCGCTCAGTTCTCCTCTGGCCGACGAACAGACAGTGTATGATTATGATTCAGGCAGCATTACAGGTCAGAAGTCAGATTAGATCGGAACATTCAGAATATTTCTCCAGTTCCATCTGGTTAGAGATCGGAGTCATCACGCAGGAGACGGGCTTGTTGTTGTGTCGATGAGGCCGTCACGGGAGAGTCTAGTTGACCCGGTCTCTGCAGACACTTCAGGGATGCGTTGTGGTCGTGTCTAGGCACAGATCCACCATCTGATCTGGATAAGGCCTGGATCCGGCTGACTACAGTAAACCTTGGGATAAACAGAGAGACTAATATTAGTGTAGATGCCATTCTTCTTATGATGTATATCGGAAGTGTTCCCGGGTTCCGGCTGACCTAGTTAATGCAGCCTAAAACAATCATTTAACTGATTTGAATAGTATAAATGTAAAAATGTTTTATGTGTATGCCATAGTAAAGAGATGTGTTTGTAGTCTAGATTTAAACTGACAGAGTGTGTCTGCTTCCCGAACAATGCTAGGAAGACTGTTCCAGAGTTTAGGTGCTAAATAGGAAAAGGATCGACCGCCTGCAGTTGATTTTGATATTCTAGGTATTATCAACTGGCCAGAATTTTGAGACCGCAATAGACGTGATGGAGTATAATGCATTAAGAGCTCGCTCAAGTACTGGGGAGCTAAACCATTTAGTGCTTTGTAAGTAATCAGCAAGATTTTAAAATGTATACGATGTTTAATAGGGAGCCAGTGCAGTGTTGCCAGAACCGGGCTAATATGGTCATACTTCCTGGTTCTAGTAAGAACTCTAGCTGCTGCGTTTTGGACAAGCTGGAGTTTGTTTATTAAGCGAGCAGGGCAACCACCCAGTACAGCATTACAATAATCTAGCCTTGAGGTCATGAACGCATGAACTAACTGTTCAGCATTTGTCATTGAGAGCATGTCGTAATTCAGATATATTTTTAAGATGGAAGAATGCGGTTTTACAGATGCTAGAAACGTGGCTTTCAAATGAGAGATTGGTATCAAAGAGCACACCCAGGTTCCTAACTGACGACGAGGACTTGACAGAGCAGCCATCGAGTGTTAGACAGTATTCTAGGTTACTACGTGCAGAGGTTTTTTGACCAATAATTAGAAATTCAGTTTTTTCAAAATTAAGTTGTAGGAAATTACTAGTCATCCAATTTTTTATATCAGCTATGCATTCTGTTAATCTTGTGAATTGGTAAATTTCGTTAGGGTGTGAAGAAATATAGAGCTGAGTATCGTCAGCATAACAATGAAAACTAACGCCATGCTTCCTAATAATATCTCCCAGTGGTAGCATGTACGGGTGAAGGGCAACGGTCCTAGCACTGAGCCCTGCGGTACTCCATACTGAACTTGTGATCGATATGATCTCGAGCGGCCATCTTACTATTCCCTACTGACAGAGGGCATCATTGACATACAGCCAAAACATTGAGCTAAAATCACACGATTCGAAGCGTATCAGTCTCACAGGATTATTTTTTACCATATATGTATGTAAATTAATAGTTACTTCAGATGTTATCTGTAATGTTTATGGTCTTTTCGGAGAGGATGAGTCATATATTGAAATCGTTAATGTGGGTGTGTCTACTGCACACTGCCGACACAGGTAACGTAACTGAACTAACACAAAATATATTTCTTTATGTATGTAATTATGGAAAAAATTGTAAACATTAACACATATCTGTGTTTAGCTGCAGAAATTGAGTCGAATAGCTTATACAATAAATATTAACATAAGCCTCTATTACTATATTGCACTCTATTGTATTACAATTCAAAGTTTGCCATGCATCATCTCAGAAATAAATCAGTCAGCGTTATTTGTCTGAATAAGTTATGATGTGTGTATTTTATTTCCTGATTGAGCAACATCTATTTCAGACTCTTAAAGACAGCGCAAATCCATGGCGTTTACAGTTTCCATATGAGTAAAGTGTTACGTATGCCATGTTGTTGAATTATTTATTTAATCATCGTTTATATCATTAACTGCTTCGAAATGCATAACAAAATCATAAAACATTTGCAGTTAGCCTACTGTATGAATAAAAACAATAGTACAGCACAACATAAACACAACAGTACAAGGCGTAAATCTTTATTCCGATTTCAAAATGCGCACTTTGACATTTGTAATACATATGCTGAAGTGTCTCGTCCACCCGCCGAACTGATGTTCACTACTGTAATGAATATGAACGTAACTTTTCAATAAGCAGGGGAAATTCCCGACTGTAAACGAATAACCATTTCCCTGATCAGGACGTTTGTGCTGTAAGAATGTGCAGGGAGACTTCAAATATAAAAATGGTGTCTCCTTAGCAATGTTTTTTCAGTAAAATCATATTTCCTATTGATTCAATAGAACGCGTGAGTTTACTAGGGAATACCAATATGGCGGCGCGGCGGCTTCACTTTGTATGACGTCATGAGCAATCCAGTTCTCTATATAGATCAGTGGGTCAGATAAGTATGATTTAACCATGCCAATGCAATTCCACTAATGCCAACATAATTTTCTAGTTTATTCAAAAGAATTTTTGTCAAAGACTGCATCCAGATTGGATTCAGAGCGATGATCAAACACAGATGGAGTAGATTGAGTCCATCAACACCCCCAAAGCTTCACAGTCCTATAGCTCGTCCTGGGTCGACATTTCATTCAGTAATAACAAAGATGTGTCCAAAAATCCTCTTTTCGACGTATTTGTCACACGTTGAAACCATACAGTATAACAGTAGCCAACTAACAGCAGATGGAGATCATGCATTTCCTGCAGTTCCTGCATGTGCAATGTTGAATTTTCTGTCGAATTTGTGGAAGCGATTTGTAAAGCGAAATAAAATGGGCTTAAAATTGCCTGTCGAATATTACAGGTTGTATTTTTAAACGGTGATAAATTCGTGATGATTTTAAAACCATCAACGGGTAACCACCATCACCTGACCTCATTTCTCTTTAGCTTCCTTTGCTACTGCAAATGTGTTTGACAAACACACTTATCACAGCAGCCAAAAAAGACCAAAGATATACGATCAGACAGTGCACTATATAGGGGATAGGGAACGATTCAGACTGCACTATATAGGGGATAGGGAACGATTCAGACTGCACTATATAGGGTATAGGGAACGATTCAGACTGCACTATATAGGGTATAGGGAACGATTCAGACTGCACTATATAGGGTATAGGGAGTGATCAGACAGTGCACTATATAGGGGATAGGGAACGATTCAGACTGCACTATATAGGGTATAGGGAGTGATCAGACAGTGCACTATACAGGGGATAGGGAATGATTCAGACAGTGCGCTATATGGGGATAGGGAACGATCAGACAGTGCACTATATAGGGGATAGGGAACGATCAGACAGTGCACTATATAGGGGATAGGGAACAATTCAGACAGTGCACTATATAGGGGATAGGGAACGATCAGACAGTGCACTATATAGGGGATAGGGAACGATTCAGACTGCACTATATAGGGTATAGGGAGTGATTCAGACAGTGCACTATATAGGGGATAGGGAACGATCAGACAGTGCACTATATAGGGTATAGGGAACTATCAGATAGTGCACTATATAGGGGATAGGGAACGATCAGACATTGCACTATATAGAGGATAGGGAATGATTCAGACAGTGAACTATATAGGGGATAGGGAACTATCAGACAGTGCACTATATAGGGCATAGGGAGCGATCAGACAGTGCACTATATAGGGGATAGGGAACGGTCAGACAGTGCACTATATAGGGGATAGGGAACGATCAGACAGTGCACTATATAGGGGATAGGGAACGATCAGACAGTGTACTATATAGGGGATAGGGAACTATCAGACAGTGCACTATATAGGGCATAGGGAGCGATCAGACTGCACTATATAGGGGATAGGGAACGGTCAGACAGTGCACTATATAGGGGATAGGGAACGGTCAGACAGTGCACTATATAGGGGATAGGGAGCGATCAGACTGCACTATATAGGGGATAGGGAATTGTCAGACAGTGCACTATATAGGGGATAGGGAACGGTCAGACAGTGCACTATATAGGGGATAGGGAATTTCAGTCCATAAAAATTCAAGCATGGTTAATGCAATGGTTTTTTTGTTTTTTTTAAATTAGTGCAATTCATCTTTTTTTGTCTCAAATACATTTGTCATTAATTTACTTCCATAGGAGCTTGATTTCGCCCATCAGAGATTGATTGGACGGTTGTCATCTGGTTGGAAGGGATGTTGTTGTGAGGCGAAGGGAAAGCTGATGTTTTTTATTAAAGATTGCGAAGATTTAAAAAAAACATGCATGGGTAAATCGTTTAGAATAAGCGCTGCAATATTCCATAAAAAATAAGGATAGTCAATTTTGACTTTAATTTCCTTCCCCTGAGGTTCCCAGTGGACGTGATTACTGGTGGCGCTGGTGTCACACTGCATTCAAAGCGGCCACTGTTAATAAATCGGCCAATAATGATGTCCAGGAAGCCCCTGAATGAGCTGTGACACTAAAGGCTTGATGTTTTTTTTTGCATTTTGAGCAGATAATCTGAGACCACTTACAGTCTGTTCCTGTCAGAGTGACCCAGACTGGCTTCTGCAGGCGCCTGCGGGTGATTTAGACAAATGCTTTCTGTGCGGGTTAACCTTGAGTTTGAGAAACTCGTTCAAGGTTTGGAGGCCGGTAAATTCTCCCGAAGTGTCAGCGTTTTCACATTGCTTACCTCAGGAACTGAGGAATAAATTCTCACCCAATTTTCAGAGCTGAAATCGCTTCTTTTTCCCTCCAGTTTTTATGGCCTTCAGTAAGAGCTCTGAGCTGTTCTTCATGATGGCGTAAGCGACTTTGCAAATGTGAAATCTCCACTTTCCAATAAGACAAGTTGCATTTTAGATGGCCTTTTACATATTTGTTTGTTATTGCATCTCATGAATAAGTTGTTTGCTGCAAAACCTTGTCAAACTGGAAACAAATTATCTGTCAAAATCTGATCGCTGTGCCAGTAGGAATATTTAATGCCTGATGAGCGGACCATATGGCTCTTTATGAAGCTCAACACAAACAAACTAATGATCTGAATACACTGAGCACAAACACACTGATTTAAGAAGACAGATGTTCTCTAATGGACATATTTATAGTAGTACTTAAGGCAACCGTCACTTTTAACACATGTAAAAACTCAAATCATGCGTCTTGAAGAGGAAAGATGTGCTTTTACCCTTTTTAAACCTATGACATGATGATTAAAAAGCAGAAGTATCACCAAAAGCTCTTTTTGAGAGATGGAGGAAGTGTTTTGGAAACATCATTTCAGATTTAAGTAAATTTGACAATGAACATGTAATGAGATGTTTGTTGAAGCAAATACGTGTCTAATCCAGAACTACACGAGCTGAAACCATGATCAAAACCTGTACTTTGGCCCAAGGCACAACTATTAAGACATCCATTAGCTAAGCATATGAACGGATTTCATACAATGAACGACTAAAGCTCTGACAGCCCATGAAGGGAATAGTTACAAACCATTAAGCCTAATTATAAAGCTTTAGCAAGATAATTAAGCATTTTCTTTTCTGCTTCTAATGTGTTCCTTAAAGTGAGTCATTTTTATGTCACCAAATGAAACTGGTTTCCTAGTAATATTATCAATTTTACTGCACTGACACTTTTTCAACTGGGTTTTATAAAGCTCTATGCAAATAAATGTGACTTGCCATTGGTCACCCAAACTGATAGCCCCGCCCCGCCCCCGACCAATCCCATTGGTTGAGTCAGTGTTGAGATGCTCATCAAATCAGAATGGACAACCTCTGCATATTAATATGGATTATGATAATATTACAAGATATTTAACATTGAAAACATTACATCTTTTGCTCTTTCTCAGTTCCACACCACAGATCCTCTGCAGGATGACGCTGCACTACCAAGGGCTGTAGCTTGAGGTGAATTTTAATGCTGTGTGCTGCTGTATCTGGTCTATGTTGGAACTGCTGTTTTTGTAAACGTGTGACTGTCTCATCATCAGCTGGCTGAGGTGCTTGTTCCAAAATATATTGCGCTCCCTAAGTAGGCAGCATTTAAAGAGGGGGTCTAATACTATTTCATGCATTCTGCCTTATTTACACTGTTAAAGAGTTGATTCTCATGATAAACATGGACAACATTTCAAAAACGAGTTGGACGTATGACGGAGTATTTCTGTGCCAAATACACTCCTTCAGGATTCAAACAAGTTTCGGAAAGTTTTTTTCCGAGTATGGCCCTGTATGATGTCATAAAGGGCGGAATTCCTTATATGGGCACTTCTGGATGAACACACACACACACACACACACACACACACCACCCAGAGTGAGAGCAAGAGCGCGTCCATCAACGAGCTTCGTTCGGGTTACGGGAGCCGTCGGCGGCGCTGGCGTTGTGTGTTTAGACACGAGATCAACAATGTCACTAAAGAAGTGTGTTTCTGCTGTGAGGGAAAGATAACCCAGCGTTAAAGGGTTAGTTCACCCAAAAATGAAAATTATCCCATGATTTATTCACCCTCAAGTCATCCTAGGTGTGTATGACATTCTTCTTTCAGATGAATACAATCAGAGTTATATTAAAAAATGTCCTGGCTCTTCCAAGCTTTATAATGGCAGTGAATGGCTGCCCAAAAAAAGTGCATCTATCCATCATAAAAGTGCTCCACACGGCTCAGGGGGTTAATAAAGGCCTTCTGAAGCGAAGTGATGCATTTGTGTAAGAAAAATATACATATTTGAAACTTTATAGACTAAAATAACTAACTTCCGGCGGACTACTGTAAGTATCAATTTACGGCGAAAGAGTAACCGTTGACCCTTGAACCCTTGACGCATGCGTATTGACGAACACAGAAGCGCAGAGTATAGAGCAAAACAAAACACCGGTCATGAATTAGAGTCTAAAACGAGAATTTTTGAAGAGAAATGCCGGAGGATTTCGATATCAGAGAAGAGGGGCTTGAGTTTGTTTGCCCGCGAGAGGCGTCAAAGCCTGCGACGCTCCTATACATCACGTCAGGGGTCACTCTTTTAGCGCAAGTCGACTTGCGTACGGCGGTCTACCGGAAGTGAGTTATTTTAGTCTATAACGTGTTAAATATGGATACTTTTCTTACACAAACGCATCACATCGCTTCAGAAGGCCTTTATTAACCCTCGGAGCCGTGTGGAGCACGTTTATGATGGATAGATGCACTTTTATAATGGATGGATGCACTTTTTTTTTGGGCTGATATTCACTGCAATTATAAAGCTTGAAAGAGCCAGGACATTTTTTAATATAACTCTGATTGTATTCGTCTGAACGAAGAATGTCATACACACCTAGGATGACTTGAGGGGGAGTAAATCATGGGATCATTTTCATTTTTGGGTGAACTAACCCTTTAAGGGAACAGTGGATGCAGTTTGTGTTTCCGGAGTTCTGCAAGTGTGTGTGTTTGTTCCCGGTCATGAGTGGAAACCACAGGCGGTGAGTGAAACTGCATCAGATGTGTGTGTGTTGTTGGCAATCGGCGCGTAAGTGCATATAATGTGAACAACACCAACGTATAGTGAATCAAGAGTTATCCAGGGAGTGTGTGTGTGAGTGTCTCTTTAACTCCGCCCACGGCACACCTCCACGAGCTCGGCTGTTTTCTGAAAGAATCGGTACAGTGTATCTGTCTTTTATAAATATGATAAACTAAAGACTCTTGGGAGATATGAAGGATCAACACTACTCTATAGATACTCAAGATTAACATGAGACTGAAACTGTGTGTGTTATGACCCTTTTAAATGTATCGATGTGAAAGCTTTTAGAAAAAGGTAGTATAATTACGGTCTAAATTAGGTTTTCTAAGGCAGCATAAGTATTATTTCCCATAATGCACTGCACTGAAAAAGCAAACCGAGAAAATATATACAATTTGTTAATGCCTTAAAAGTGCAGAAAATAGTCATATGTAAGTAAAAATGCACTGTCTTACTCAGTATATTGCTGTGTATTTTTATGCTCCGAGTTCTGTGCGGTTTGTGAAGCCTAGCAACCGGGAACCAGCTGTGATTAAGCACAAGGAGCTCTATTTGGAACAAATTGGTTGCTTATGATGTGCCATTTCAGTTAGGATGCTTCCTATACAGGCAGCAAGGCCGCTTTCTAGGTTTGGGAACACAGCAGGGTGACCACGTCTTTGGTTTTTGGTGTCCTGTCCCTGTTTTACAGCATGGAAACACTGCAAAAAAAGAGGAAGTGTTTTTGCTTAAAACAAGCTAAATTTTGTGCCAATGGGGTAAGAAAAATCGGAAACAAGATTTCAATCAGAAACAAGATTATTTTTCTTACCCCATTGGCAGATAATTTTGCTTGGCAAGAAAAAATGTCATTTTACTTATCTAGTGAAAGCATCTTAATTTTGAAGCATTAGATTTTTTTAGACTGGAAACAAGACAAAAATACTAAGAAAGAAAAGCATTTTTTGCAGTGTAAACCCGGACGAGAGCACTTAAATCAGAAATTATCAATAAAGAAACCATTATTGAGTTCAAAGTAATCTCATTGTCACCTTAATGCACAGCCAAAGTTACAATAACACTTATTTTTAAAAGAAATGTGCCCAAGGCTGCATTTATCTGATCAAAAATACAGTAAAAAAATAGTGAAATATTACTCCAGTGTAAATCAGCTGTTCTCTATGTGAATATATAGTAAAGTGTAATTTATTCCTGTGATCAAAGCTGAATTTATCATCATTACTCCAGTCTTCAGTGTCACATGATCCTTCACAAATCATTCTCATATGAGGATTTGATGCTCAAGAAACAATTATGATTATTATCAATGTTGAAAACAGTTCAGATTTGTGCAACAATACATTATTTTTCAGGATTCTTTTGATCAATTTCATGCATCCTTGCTGTATACAATTATTACTCTTTTAAAATAAAAGTAAATCTTACTGACCCTAAACTTTTGTACGGTAGTACCACATCGTTTGCTCAGATTCTGTAACGCTCAACACCGCCGGTCAGTAGTGTTTTATTTGATTGCCTTTTGTGATAATCAGTACCAGCTGAAAACGGCCATTCATTGGGCTCTGACTCTGCATGAAAGGATCAAATGATCTGCAATCATGCACAAGAATTATTTGCCTTTTTCCCCAGCTCAGGTCCAGATTCATGAGCTATTTCGGCGTTGGAGAATATTAATAATGGCCGGATGTGAGACAAAGATCATCAGCATAATTTTGCAGCTTTTTGTTTTGCCTCCATCAAAGTGATTTCCTTAAGAGGTTACCATAGTGATAAAAGATGCAGCTCAAGATTTGATTTTGACCATTTCCAGGCCTTTTCTGTTAATGTTGTTTCTTCTAATAGCAAGTTCAAGTTTCAATACCTCATGAAATTAAAATTAGAGTTTTGTGGCTGTTAGTTTTAAGCTCTTTTATTTGCTAACATGCACCTGAAGGTTGAATCAGATCACCTTTGGCATGCTCTTTTCATGCACTAACTGTAATTTCATAAACTATTTAAGGACATCTTGGGATTCAGCCATTGAGAAGTGCTTTGGGACTCGCGGTTCTGTCACGTCTCCATTGGGCAGTCAAAAACAAGGTTGACAAAACATGATTGATGGCTTGATGGGCTCAGCGGGACAGCCGGTGCCAGGGTTCAATTTAAGCAGGACTTTGAAAGGCACAAGGTGGAATAAAACCGCTCTCAGAGGTTTTTGTGGCATTGACATATAGTTGAAGGACCATAAACCCGCGGTAATGTATGAAGCTCTCTCCATTGTGTGACTGATAGTGATGGCAGACGCTCATTTCCACGGCTCTGCAGGCGTCCAGCTGCCTGTGTGAATCCTGCGCTGGCGTATCTGTGGTTTTATAGCCTGCCGCATGTGTATGATGGGTGTTACTGCACTCCGGACAGCGGCATATGAATAATGGAGAGGTCACACATGGTCAAAAGATCCAATTCCTTCTGTGAGCGCCACTGAACTTTGTTTTCAGATGAGGCCGAACATTAGGTTTCAAGAAGGCCTGCTGTTTTAAATGACCTTTCCTTCATAAAAGTCATCGGGCTGGACTGTATGAATAAAATCTGATGTCATGGTATGAGTAGTTTTTAAAGAGGGGAAAAACACGGTTACTGTGTTTTTCAACCTTTCTTTGTCCCCCACAGTATCATAACTCAAGCACAAGCCGAATTTAATCCTTATCATAATGGATTTCCTTAATTTCTTTTAACCTGTAGTCAACCCTATATTTTAAGTTGTAGTTTTTAGGCTTGATGATGTAAAATCGAAATCTTTCCAAGTACCCCGGTTGGAAATCACTGTTACACTACCGTTTAAAAGTTGGGGTTAAAAATTAATATTTTCATTCAGAAAGGATGCATTAAATTGATCAAAAGTGACAGTAAAGACACTTATAATGTTACAAAAGATTCTATTTCATATAAACGCTGTTCTTTTGAACTTTCTATTCATCAAAGAATCCTGAAACATACAATGTATGACCGTTTCCACAAACATATGAACTGTTTTCAACAATGATAATAATCATAAATGTTTCTTGAGCAGCAAATCAGCATATTAGAATGATTTCTGAGGGATCATGTGACACTGAAGACTGGAGTAGTGATGCTTTGATCACAGGAATATTTCCAGCGATCATCTTGAGCCAGTTTTGTTGAGAATTGGACATTTTGAAGCAGGAGTATACACTGTAAAAAATTGTGCTGCAAAATAACAGTAATCTACTGGCAGGTTGCCAGCAATGTACTGTTAACTTACAGCCCTCTACTGTTTATTTACAGCTCTCCTTTTTTACAGTATGTTACCGTAATAATACCATGAAAGGTAACTCTTTTCATTTGAAAAACTGATTGCTTCAAACGGTTCTCATTTTAAAACTAGTATTTATACAGCGTTTGTACTGAAAAGGAACATTTCTTAATATAAACTGCAAACACGTAATGTGTAGTAGTGAAATAATTAGAAAAACATGACTTTAACTTCAATCTTTGCAGTTCATCGTTAGCAATAGCACACATGTATGTGATAAATTACTCAACAAACAGCTCATAACTGCATTAGCAAACACAGTCACTGCCTTTAAATAAAGCATCATGCAGCATATCATCTGTGTTTCTCTGCTCATCCTGGACTGAAGCACAGGCTCTACACTTCAGTACAATGGTGACCCACAAAACTAATTAAACTAAAAGATCTCTTCTATATCATCTTGTGCAACAACACATAAAAAGTTCATTTTAATATTTACTCTCCTTATCAGTTACTGACTTCGCACAACTTTTTTTCTATTAACTTTCACTAATATTTCAGTGAAAATATCTTGATTCATCTGGTAAATCTGACGTTACGTTTTACAGTATATTACTGTTTTTTTCCTTCATTTTACGGTAATCTACTGGCAGCTCTGGTTGCCAGTAAATTGCCATTTTTTTTTTTACAGTACTTTTCCGTAAAATGAATGAATTACAGTTGCTTACCGTTAATTTACATTTCACTCTGGGGTTTTTTTTTCATCTAATCCCTTTAACCCTTTTAACCCCACAGCAAAATCTTCAGTTTTAAATTAACACTTATGTGTCCACACTACAGAGTGTTAGAGTAATTGAAGCATTGTTGAAGTTAATGAGATAATTAAGAGATTAAGTGATAATTGAGAATTAGTGATGAGCACCTGCTGTTAACAAGCAGAATCACTGAATGAAAGAGAAACACAAGAACTACAACTGACTTCAACCACAGCCTTAGATGAAATCAACTGAAGATAAAAGACGATAGAGAGTTACATCTCTGAAGATCTCATCAGAGGAGGATTAAACAACTCCACAAACAGCATTACCAGCTTCACTTATTACTAACCAGACTGACTTTATGTCTGTTATACGTCTACAAAAGCTCTTATTGAAAATTAACAGATCTTTAGGTGTTGATGTTTAATTGAAAATGTTTGGTCACCATTATGGTGATCAGTGTTTGCTTCAGTTGGACTCTTGACCCTTGACTTTGTAACGTTACTTTTCCTTTGGCTGCTGTAACCGTGTTTCTTAGACACATTTGTTGTAGCAAAAAAAAAGCCAAGAAAAAAATGATCAGGTGTTATTGATTGTTTTGCTTAGGACATAATCATAATGGAATGCTTGGTTCGTTAATCTCATCCAGTGTCTATTCCCTAAACAAACCCATTCTTTTAAAAATACATCTAATTTTACCCTTATTTTACATTACCAAAACCGTGATACTTCTGCAAAATATCAAGCAGTGATTAGGAATCAGTTATGAAGGATTTTTAAACTAGATCTCGTGATACATGGCCCCATCCATCCTCCCCTCAATACGGTGCAGTCGTCCTGTCCCCTTTGCAGAAAAGCATCCCCAAAGAATGATGTTTCCACCTCCATGCTTCACGGTTGGGATGGTGTTCTTGGGGTTGTACTCATCCTTCTTCTTCCTCCAAACATGGCGAGTGGAGTTTAGACCAAAAAGCTCTATTTCTGCCTCATCAGACCACATGACCTTCTCCCATTCCTCCTCTGGATCATCCAGATGGTCATTGGCAAACTTCAGATGGGCCTGGACATGCGCTGGCTTGAGCAGGGGGACCTTGCGTGCGCTGCAGGATTTTAATCCATGACGGCGTAGTGTGTTACTAATGGTTTTCTTTGAGACTGTGGTCCCAGCTCTCTTCAGGTCATTGACCAGGTCCTGCTGTGTAGTTCTGGGCTGATCCCTCACCTTCCTCATGATCATTGATGCCCCACGAGGTGAGATCTTGCATGGTGCCCCAGACCGAGGGAGATTGACGGTCATCTTGAACTTCTTCCAATTTCTAATAATTGCGCCAACAGTTGTTGCCTTCTCACCAAGCAGCTTGCCTATTGTCCTGTAGCCCATCCCAGCCTTGTGCAGGTCTACAATTTTATCCCTGATGTCCTTACACAGCTCTCTGGTCTTGGCCATTGTGGAGAGGTTGGAGTCTGTTTGATTGAGTGTGTGGACAGGTGTCTTTTATACAGGTAACGAGTTCAAACAGGTGCAGTTAATACAGGTAATGAGTGGAGAACAGGAGGGCTTCTTAAAGAAAAACTAACAGGTCTGTGAGAGCCGGAATTCTTACTGGTTGGTAGGTGATCAAATACTTATGTCATGCAATAAAATGCAAATTAATTACTTAAAAATCATACAATGTGATTTTCTGGATTGTTGTTTTAGATTCTGTCTCACAGTTGAAGAGTACCTATGATAAAAATTACAGTGTATCAAATACTTGTTCTCCCCACTGTATGTCAAGGGTCAAGAGCCCAATTAAAGCAAACACTGATCACCATAATGGTAACGTCAAAAGAAACAATAAAACAACATCTGTCAATTCTCAATAAGAGCTTCTGTAGACGTCTGACAGAAATAGTCAATCTGGTTAGTAATAAGTGAAGCTGGTAATGCTGTTTGTGGAGTTGTTTAATCCTCCTCTGCTGAGATCTTCAGAGATTTAATGTCTTCTTTGTGTCATCTTTAGTTGATGAAATCAACTTTTTTTCTGTTCATGCTTCTCTTTCCTTCAGTGATAACAGCAGGTGTTCATCAGTGTCTGAATTCACTCACTTCTTTTCACTCACTCTGTCAAGTGGACTATATTAGTGAATTAGTCTAGGGAATAGTGAATGAGGGTATAGGGTGTGATTTGGAGCACAGCCTCTGAGTGTCGACTTCGAGCGCTGTAAATTCACAGTATATTCCTGTTGGCTATTTTCTCGAAAATTCTCAGAAAGCATTGTTTTCTACGGTATATTACTGTTTTATTGGAAAACAGCATGTTACTGTCAAAATTTGGCTGTTTTTTTACAGCATTAGAGTAAAAAATGGAATACAGTATATTTTAAAATGTTGACTACTGTAATGGATGGAGTCTTAAATTAAGATATTAATTGCGATAAGCATGAGGAAGAGGAATCAGGTGTACTAGAATTTTGAATTTTGTTTCTAGGACAAAGGGTTCAAAAGTTATAACCAAAGGAAAAGTGAATTTTTGAACTGGTGGTGGCGCTACAGAGTTGGTGTTAGAGACCCCAAAGTTGGTCAGATTACTATTTAGGACCACCTCTATCAGTGCACCAAATTTCACCATTTTCCTGTGTACGGTTGATAGGGCTGCCATAGACTCCCATTGGGGAAGAAGAATGAGAAAACCAACAGATATAGCACCTTCAGTGCTTGGCGTCTAATTAAATATGTAAATGATCACACTGAAAACATTTTTGCATTGACAAAGCATCAGAGTTCATTAATTTTTAATGAGATTAAACAACGGGCGACATTTGGCGATACGATGTTTAATTCTATGCAAATGAGCATTGACGCAAATACTGGAGAAATTGGTGTGATCTGTCTTCTTTTTCACAGTTTTTCTCTGCTCACGTACAGGGATATAATAAAAGATCCGTGTGAGGAATTGTATGCCGTCTGAGTGAGTTTGATTCATGCATTCATAATCGTTCGTCTTGTTCATGATGTGTTGTGTTTTGCACTGCTGCAATTTATGTTCAAACATTTTAGCAGTAAGAAAACTGATTGCTTGTGGAATGACTGACAATACATCTCATTTGTGATCAAATTTCAAAAGCTACGGCCAGTTTTTGGAGTTAGAAACAGTCAACCAGTCAACAATACAGCCACTCAGTGACATTCATGTGATTTCAGCAGACAGCAGTCTGAAAAACCATGACTAACCTTGGATATTTTCCACAACTTCTTACCGAAGCGTAACAGAGCTGTGTGTGTTAAAAGTTTGTGAAAGTGTTTGTAGGATGAGGAAGAACGCTCCTCCTGAATGTGGCTTATCGTGATGCAGACAAGCGTTTTGAATGCCAGACATGAAAGGAGATGAGCTTCCCAGATAAACTCTCTAAAGTCTGAGCTCTGGGCCAGACGTGCACCGCAAGATACATTTCTCCGTAACCCACAGAGATATTTGCTGTAAAATGAAGTCGTCTGAGCAGGACGTTTAATCTCTCCATTAAAATTTTTATTGTTGTATCTGTATCATTCCATCGGTTTCGTGTACGAGCCGGGAATATAATCATTTTCCCTGGCATTAGCGGAGAGAAAACTAGATCTGGATCTCCAGACCTACTTGGCTGAGAGTTGATGAAGACGATTAACTTGTCTATCATTCACACAGATAATTGAAAGTGAACTGTGGCGTGTTTTGGATTCAGAAGAGCTGCTGAAGGTGGTTGCAAAAAATTTGGGAAGTAGTGTTGACCCAGAATGCATCGGCTACAGCAGTTTTATGGCTTTAAATGGTGAAGAGAAACATTTTAATTGGGTGCATGGGTGAGGAAAAGATTGTCAGTTTTATTTAAATACTTTTAATTTGGTTGCCAAACCAAACGCTTAAATGATCAAACACAACTCCTCCTGTCAGCCGGCTGCTAATTTAGTGAAAAATCATGATGGGTTTTGTTGTTTTTGTAACTTTTTTTTCCCCCTCTTTTCTCTCTCTCTCTCTCTCTCTCTCTCTCTCTCTCTCTCTCTCTCTCTCTCTCTATATATATATATATATATATATATATATATATATATATATATATATATATATATATATATATATACACTCACCTAAAGGATTATTAGGAACACCATACTAATACTGTGTTTGACCCCCTTTCGCCTTCAGAACTGCCTTAATTCTACGTGGCATTGATTCAACAAGGTGCTGAAAGCATTCTTTAGAAATGTTGGCCCATATTGATAGGATAGCATCTTGCAGTTGATGGAGATTTGTGGGATGCACATCCAGGGCACGAAGCTCCCGTTCCACCACATCCCAAAGATGCTCTATTGGGTTGAGATCTGGTGACTGTGGGGGCCATTTTAGTACAGTGAACTCATTGTCATGTTCAAGAAACCAATTTGAAATGATTCGAGCTTTGTGACATGGTGCATTATCCTGCTGGAAGTAGCCATCAGAGGATGGGTACATAGTGGTCATAAAGGGATGGACATGGTCAGAAACAATGCTCAGGTAGGCCGTGGCATTTAAACGATGCCCAATTGGCACTAAGGGGCCTAAAGTGTGCCAAGAAAACATCCCCCACACCATTACACCACCACCACCAGCCTGCACAGTGGTAACAAGGCATGATGGATCCATGTTCTCATTCTGTTTACGCCAAATTCTGACTCTACCATCTGAATGTCTCAACAGAAATCGAGACTCATCAGACCAGGCAACATTTTTCCAGTCTTCAACTGTCCAATTTTGGTGAGCTCGTGCAAATTGTAGCCTCTTTTTCCTATTTGTAGTGGAGATGAGTGGTACCCGGTGGGGTCTTCTGCTGTTGTAGCCCATCCGCCTCAAGGTTGTGCGTGTTGTGGCTTCACAAATGCTTTGCTGCATACCTCGGTTGTAACGAGTGGTTATTTCAGTCAAAGTTGCTCTTCTATGAGCTTGAATCAGTCGGCCCATTCTCCTCTGACCTCTAGCATCAACAAGGCATTTTCGCCCACAGGACTGCCGCATACTGGATGTTTTTCCCTTTTCACACCATTCTTTGTAAACTCTAGAAATGGTTGTGCGTGAAAATCCCAGTAACTGAGCAGATTGTGAAATACTCAGACCGGCCCGTCTGGCACCAACAACCATGCCACGCTCAAAATTGCTTAAATCACCTTTCTTTCCCATTCTGACATTCAGTTTGGAGTTCAGGAGATTGTCTTGACCAGGACCACACCCCTAAATGCATTGAAGCAACTGCCATGTGATTGGTTGATTAGATAATTGCATTAATGAGAAATTGAACAGGTGTTCCTAATAATCCTTTAGGTGAGTGTGTATATATATATATATATATATATATATATATATATATATATATATATATATATATATATATATATATATATATATATATATATATATATATATATATATATATATATATATATATATATATATATATATATATATATATATATATATGTATGTCCATCCCTTTATGACCACCATGTACCCATCCTCTGATGGCTACTTCCAGCAGGATAATGCACCATGTCACAAAGCTCGAATCATTTCAAATTGGTTTCTTGAACATGACAATGAGTTCACTGTACTAAAATGGCCCCCACAGTCACCAGATCTCAACCCAATAGAGCATCTTTGGGATGTGGTGGAACGGGAGCTTCGTGCCCTGGATGTGCATCCCACAAATCTCCATCAACTGCAAGATGCTATCCTATCAATATGGGCCAACATTTCTAAAGAATGCTTTCAGCACCTTGTTGAATCAATGCCACGTAGAATTAAGGCAGTTCTGAAGGCGAAAGGGGGTCAAACACAGTATTAGTATGGTGTTCCTAATAATCCTTTAGGTGAGTGTATATACATACACTATATTGCCAAAATTTGTGGGACGCCTGCTTTTACATGCACATGAACTTTAATGCCATCCCATTCTTAATCCGTAGGGTTTAATATGGAGTTGGCCCACCCTTTGCAGCTATAACAGCTTCAACTCTTCTGGGAAGGCTTTCCACAAGGTTTAGGAGTGTGTTTTTGGGAATTTTTGACCATTCTTCTAGAAGCGCATTTGTGAGGTCAGGCACTGATGTTGGACGAGAAGGCCTGGCTCGCAGTCTCCGCTGTAATTCATCAAATTAAAATCAAATCACCTTTATTTATATAGCGCTTTTTACAATGCCAATTGTTTCAAAGCAGCTTCACAGTGGTAACAGGAAAATAATGCAACAGAATTTGATTCGGCTGTACACCCGCTCTGGTGAAAACGGTGATGTCATCAGCTCATTTCAATTATCATATAGTGTCAATGCGGGCGGATCAGTAATATAGTTGAAATTTAAGCGTCCCCAACTGAGCAAGCCAAAAGCCAAAGGCAACGGTGGCAAGGAACCAAAACTCCTTCAGGGCCAGAATGGAGAAAAAAAACCTTGGGAGAAACCAGGCTCAGTCGGGGTGCCAGTTCTCCTCTGGCCGACGAACAAATAGTGTATGATTATGATTCTGGCAACATTACAGGTCAGAAGTCATATTAGATCAATAGATATTCGTAGGATTATTCGAAAGATTGGAGTCGTCACGCCGGGGACGGGTTTAATGAGGATGTCGTGTCGATGCGGCATTTACAGGGGGGAGTTTAATTGACACGGTCTCTACAGACACTTCAGGGATGCGTTTGTCATGTCCAGGCTAAGGTCCACCATCTGGTCCGGATACGGCCCGGATACGGCCGACTGCAGTAAACCTCGGGATAAACAGAGAGACTAACATTAGCGTAGATGCCATTCTTCTTATGATGTAACGAGTACATCAGGTGTTATGGGAAGTGTTCCCGGTTCCGGCTGACCTAGTTAATGCAGCCTAAAACAATCATTTAACTGATTTGAATAATATAAATTAAAAATGTTTTATGTGTATGCCATAGTAAAGAGATGTGTTT
This sequence comes from Coreius guichenoti, assembly GCA_039654105.1. Lineage (NCBI taxonomy): Eukaryota > Metazoa > Chordata > Actinopteri > Cypriniformes > Gobionidae > Coreius > Coreius guichenoti. The sequence continues at coordinate 958,849 of CM077176.1, forward strand.
TTAGTCTAGATTTAAACTGACAGAGTGTGTCTGCTTCCCGAACAATGCTAGGAAGACTGTTCCAGAGTTTAGGTGCTAAATAGGAAAAGGATCGACCGCCTGCAGTTGATTTTGATATTCTAGGTATTATCAACTGGCCAGAATTTTGAGACCGCAATAGACGTGATGGAGTATAATGCGTTAAGAGCTCGCTCAAGTACTGGGGAGCTAAACCATTTAGTGCTTTGTAAGTAATCAGCAAGATTTTAAAATGTATACGATGTTTAATAGGGAGCCAATGCAGTGTTGCCAGAACCGGGCTAATATGGTCATACTTCCTGGTTCTAGTAAGAACTCGAGCTGCTGCGTTTTGGACCAGCTGCAGTTTATTTATTAAGCGAGCAGGGCAACCACCCAGTACAGCATTACAATAATCTAGCCTTGAGGTCATGAACGCATGAACTAACTGTTCAGCATTTTGCATTGAAAGCATGTGCTGTAATTTAGATATATTTTTAAGATGGTAGAATGCAGTTTTACAGATGCTAGAAACGTGGCTTTCAAATGAGAGATTGGTATCAAAGAGCACACCCAGGTTCCTAACTGACGACGAGGACTTGACAGAGCAGCCATCGAGTGTTAGACAGTATTCTAGGTTACTACTTGTGGAGTTTTTTTGTCCAATGATTAAAAATTCAGTTTTTTCTGAATTAAGTTGCAGGAAATTACTAGTCATCCAATTTTTTAATATCAGCTATGCATTCCGTTAATCTTGTGAATTGGTAAGTTTTGTCAGGGCGTGAAGAAATATAGAGCTGAGTATCGTCAGCATAACAATGAAAACTAACGGCATGCTTCCTAATAATATCTCCCAGTGGTAGCATGTACAGGGTGTAAAGCAACGGTCCTAGCACTGAGCCCTGCGGTACTCCATACTGAATTTGTGATCGGTGTGACATCTCTTCATTTACTGCTACAAACTGATAACGGTCAGATAAGTATGATTTAAACCATGCCAATGAAATTCCACTAATGCCAACATAATTTTCGAGTCTATTCAAAAGAATGTTGTGGTCGATAGTATCGAATGCAGCGCTAAGATCGAGTAACACTAACAGAGAGATACAACCACGGTCGGATGATAAGAGTAAATCATTTGTAACTCTAATGAGAGCAGTCTCAGTACTATGATACGGTCTAAATCCTGACTGGAAATCAGGAAAAGGACTGGAAAAGGAGCATAATGGTGAGGACACTGCCTTTTCTAGTATTTTTGACAGAAAGGAAAATCTTTTGATAGATTTGAGATTGGCCTGTAATTGACTAATTCTGTAGGATCAAGTTGCTGTTTTTTAATAAGTGGTTTAATAATAGCCAACTTAAAAGTTTTCGGTACATATCCTAATGTCAAGGATGAATTAATGATATTAAGAAGAGGATCTATGACCTCTGGAAGCATCTCTTTTAGTAGTTTAGTCGGTATAGGGTCGAGCATACATGTTGTTGATTTTGATGATTTAACGAGTTTAGCCAATTCTTCTTCTATAGCAGTGAATGAATGTAATTTTCCTCAGTGACACTACAATGCACTGTCTGATGTGATACTGTAGTAGACGGCTGCATGGTTATCATTTTTTTCCTAATATTATTAATCTTACAAGTAAAGAAGTCATTACTGCTGTGCTGTTTACAAACATCAGAAGGTGAAGCTTTATTTTTGGTTAATTTAGCCACTGTATCGAATAAATACCTAGGGTTGTGTTTGTTTTCTTCTAAGAGAGTCGAGAAATAAGCAGATCTAGCAGTTTTTACGGCCTTTCTGTATGCAATCATGCTCTCTTTCCACGAAATACGAAAAACTTCTAGTTATGTTTTCTTCCAGCTGCGCTCAATTTTTCTGGCTGCTGTTTTAAGGGCCCGGGTGTGCTCGTTGTACCACGGCGTTGGACTATTTTCTTTAATCTTCTTTAAGCACCGGGGAGCAACTGTGTCTAAAGTGCTGGAAAAGAGAGAGTCAGTAGTTTCTGTTGCAACATCGAGTTCCTCTAGGCTATCTGGGATGCTGAGGAGATGAAACTGATGAGGAAGATTATTTACAAAGCAATCTTTAGTCACAGCAGTGATAGTCCTGCCATATTTGAAGCGAGGGGACGGCTTTGCAGCCTTTGCTAAATTAAGTGTACATGATACTAGGTAATGATCTGAGATGTCATCGCTCTGCTGCAGAATTTCAATGGTATCAACATTTATTCCATGTGACAGTATTAGGTCTAACGTATGATTACGGCGATGAGTGGGTCCTGACATGTGTTGCCTTACTCCAATAGAGTTTAGAATGTCTCTAAATGCCAATCCCAATGCATCTTTTTCATTGTCTACATGGATATTAAAATCACCAACAATTAGGACTTTATCTGCAGCCAGTACTAACTCTGATAGAAAATCAGCAAATTCTCTGGTAAAGTCTGTATGGTGCCCTGGTGGCCAGCACAAATGTCAAACGGGATTTATCAATTTCACTACATAACGTTACATAAAGCACCAAAACTTCAAAGGAGTTATATTTGAAACTAGACTTCTGAGTAATACCGAAGATATTATTATAAATTACAGCAACACCTCCCCCTTTACCTTTCAGACGCGGCTCGTGTTTATAACAATAATCTTGGGGGATGGACTCATTTAAAGTAATATAATCGTCAGGTTTTAGCCAGGTTTCTGTCAAACACAGCACATCTAGATTATTATCTGTAATCATATCATTAACGATAACATAATCGAATATTCAGCAGCCCGAGCTTTATCATTTGATCATCTGTATTATATCTGTTGTTTATTTGTTGGACATCAATTAAATTTTTACCGTTGAATGGTTTTGATGGTTTTTTGTATTTACTAATTCGTGGAACAGACACAGTCTCTATGTGATATCTAGGTGAAAGAATCTCTATGTGCTGGGATTTATCTGACTTCTGTGACGTGAGACAGCTAGCAGGCGGTCGGGTAAGCCAGTCCGTCTGCTTCCTGACCTGGGCCCCAGTTAGTCAAGGTTTAGCTCTAAGACTATGTGCCAAATTACTATAGAGAATTGCGGCACCATCCCAGGAAGGATGAATACCATCTTTTTTCAACAGGTCAGGTCTGCCCCAAAAGCTTTTCCAACTGTCTATGAACCCTATGTTATTTTGCGGACACCATTTAGACAACCAGCCATTGAGTGATGATAGTCTGCTAAGTATCTCATCACTCCTTTTAACGGGGAGGGGACCAGAGCAAAAAACGTCATCTGCCATCGAACTTGCGAGTTTACACACCTCTTTAATGTTAATTTTGGTGATCTCCGACTGGCGAAGTCGAACATCATTTGTGCCGACGTGAATAATAATCTTAGAGAATTTACGATTAGCATTAGCCAGCACTTTTAAATTTGCTTTGATGTCAGGCGCTCTGGCTCCCGGTAAACATGTGACTATGGTGGCTGGTGTCTCTATTTTCACGTTCCGTGTAATAGAATCGCCAGTAACTAGGGCACTTTCAACAGGATTCTCAGTGGGTGCATCACTGAGTGGGGAGAACCTGTTTGATGTTCTAATCGGAACGGAAGAGTGTTTTTTTGATCCGCGACTATGTCGTCTCAGTCACCCAGTTGCCCTGCTGCACGGGCTCTACAGCCGGAACCGAACAATGTACAGAGTTCACTAAGCTATTCGCATCCAAAGCAGTGTCTAAAGCTGTTACATTCTCACTACTCTCAAATAAAGTCTGGATGCGTGTCTCTAATTCTGAAATCTTCTCCGTCAGCCTGACTATACATTTATCACATGTGAAGCCCTGTTCGCCAACGGAGAAAGATATATTAAACATGAAACATGCAGTGCAAGTGACAATGACAGGAGAAGACATGGCTTACCGTATTTGTTGATTAATCCAACTTACCACAGTTGTTTGATAGAATCTATTTACTAATCCAACTCACCACAGTTGTTTAATGAACTCAGAAAACAAGAGACACGAGTGCAGAGATGGCAAGCTAACAGGCTAGTGAAATGCTAACGCGTGATAGTGGTTTAGATTAAAAGCTAGCGATGTCAGATTTAATGTGGTAGGCAATATTAGACAATATATGGTGATGGGTAAGTTATATTTAGCCAAGACCCTTGTGTGTATTTGAGAGTTTAAATACAACAAAAAATGTGAAAGAGAAGTTACTCACGAGACTTGACGTCTGACAGCCAGTTGTCTGTGTGCGTGTGCTTCAGATAAGTGTGCTCAGAAAACGATCCATTAGAAGTTTAAACTAATATAGCTTTAAAACGCATGGAAATAATAAACTTTAATAATGAAAGAAGAACTATGCTATCCGTGAGAGTGATCGTGATATAGATGATAATCAAAACCAAGTCTTGTTAGTATTTGGCAGAGAATCTGATTGCGGCAGGAACTGTGTGGAGAGGGGTGTTCACCAAAGGTGTTCTATCGGGTTGAGGTCAGGACTCTGTGCAGGCCAGTCAAGTTCCTCCACACCAAACTCGCTCATCCATGTCTTTATGGACCGACGCTTTGTGCACTGGTGCGCAGTCATGTTGGGACAGGAAGGGGCCGTCCCCAAACTGTCCCACAAAGTTGGAAGCATGAAATTGTCCAAAATGTCTTGGTATGCTGAAGCATTAAGAGTTCCTTTCACTGGAACTAAGGGGCCAAGCCCAACCCCTGAAGCACAACCCCACCCCATAATCCCCCCTCCACCAAACTTTACACTTGGCACAATGCAGTCAGGCAAGTACCGTTCTCCTGGCAACCGCCAAACCCAGACTCGTCCATGGGATTGCCAGACAGAGAAGCGTGATTGGTCACTCCAGAGAACACGTCTCACTGCTCTAGAGTCCAGTGGCGGCGTGCTTTACCCCACTGCATCCCACGCTTTGCATTGCACTTGATGTAAGGCTTGATGCAGCTATATATAGGCGTGATGCAGCTATATATATGTATATGTTCACCAAGGCTGTATTTATTTGATAAAAAATACAGTAAAAACAGTAATATTGTGAAATATTATTACAATTTAAAATAACTGAATATATAGTAAACTGTAATTTATTCCAGTGATCAAAGCTGAATTTTTCAGAAATCATTCTAATATGATGATTTGCTGCTCAAGAAAAATTTCTGATTATCAATAATGAAAACAGAAACCTTTCAGGATTCTCTAATGAATTGAAAATTCAAAAGAGCAGCATTTATTTGAAATAGAATCTTTTGTAACAATGTAACAAAGTCTTTACTGTCACTTTTGGTCAGTTTAATGCATAAGTTTAATGCATAATTAATAAAAGTATTAATTTCCCCAAACTTTTCTCTGGTTGTGTACACATTGTATATCTTTCCCCACTGAAAGACTTTGAAAAGTTGCAAAATACCACAGCGAGCAACAGATCTTCAGAAATGTTTTTTTACTATATTATATCCAGTGACAGGTTTTTTGGAAGTGTGAAATAGACTTTCTCTGTCTGCTGTCTTTGACGTCATCGTTCATAGTCACTCGTGAAGGGTTCGAGACTATGTTCTTGTGGTGCCATCCGCATCATTTACAGCTCAGGTGATTTGTCTCTTGTGTCCAGAACTGAGCAAAGATGGCAGATTTAATATCTCATGCTTAAGATGAATGTCAATGCTATTGGATGGCTTTCTCCAGGTGTGATAAAGATGACCATTTATGGTCTAGTTAAGTACGCAACTACATTCAAAGTCCTGCCAGCCTCGCAGCTAATCAAAACTAGGCTCTTCTGTGGTGACAAGAAAACATTTGTGAGTAAAGCAGGAGTATTAGGGAAACTAGATGGTGTTTGCAAGTGAGAAACTAGAGGATTTACTTTGTTTAGTGTGCGCCGTGGGGTGTTTATGTCCTGAGCTCGGCTTAAAACCCTCAGAACTGCTGCTTCGCTAAAACTCATTTCCTCCTTCCCTCTACAACAGGTTTTCTCTATTTCTGTTGGCTTTGTGTGTCTTTAAATATTTCATTCAAAGGCAAACATGCTGTAAAACAGTCCAAAGCAATCTTGCAGCCCAGTTCTTGTACAAAACCATGTTGGTTTAGTGTCAAATGGCTGAGTTGTATTGAATAAATGATATGCGTGTGCACATGATTCTGCAAACACACGCAACGAGTGCAAGATCCTCTCTTGAACTCTTGACAAAGTGTCATGTCAGAGCCGCTGGAGAAGACAAGGGTAGAGTAAACAGATAAACAAGCGCAAGCGGCTTCGTCGACCAGAGCTATCAACACACACAAAACGCCAACACTCGTACAAACTCAAAGCATCAAAGGCAATGAGCTCCATAGAGTGCGGCATGACTTCCCAAAAGATTATGCGGCTTTTCCCATCTTATAAACCTACAATTGAATGCAAAACAAAAAAAAATATGATTGGCGCAGATCACAAGCGCAAGCGGAGAACTTCAAAGCCTGACAGATAATGCACTGTAATTTGCAAACTAATGCAATTTTCCATGCATTACAATATGTTGTCCATGCGCTGCACCCTTCACTTACCCATCTGATGCATATTGCATGCTCTCTCTTTCTTGCAAGACAAAAGCGAAGTGAAGTGGTTTTCTCATTATTCTTCCCCAATGGGAATCTATGGCAACCTTATCAACCATACATAGGAAAATGATGAAAATTGGTGCACTGATAGAAGTGGTCCTAAATAGTAACCTGACCAACTTTGGGGTCTCTAGCACCAACTCTGTAGCGCCACCTCCAGTTAAAAAATTCTGGAAGGTTTTCATGTTTGCAGCAGACCAACATGTTGAGCGCTTCTGAGAAAGAACTGGATCATGAAGTTTGCCATGTAAGTAGCATCAAATATTTGTTTGATTGACTTAGTATTAAGTATACTAGATATTCAGAAGCAGAAATGTCTCTTCCACTCATGCACCATTATTTGAGCTGCGTTATTGTGGTTCAGTATGCAGGGTTTCTACGACCACAAAAGTTAGCCGGATCCGGGCCGTATCCAGATCAGATGATGGACCTGCGCCTAGACACGAACACAACGCATGATGTAGTCAGCCGGATCCGGGCCGTATCCAGATCAGATAAGAGCTTAATTCAGCATTGCAAAATGAGTAGGATAAGCTGCATTGTGGACACAAGTGGTCAAGATTTGGCTGGTTAACATGGTTTCCCATTAACCCCTAATGCTAACCATACAGATCTTGATGCTATAGCTACAAATTCTGCAGGCAAAAAGCATCTTTCTCTATTTGAAGGCCATTCAAAAGGTGTTTTTGGACGTGTATACTGTGCAACCAGGGTTCATGTGCCATTCGATCACCAAACGGGAAGGCATAATTATTTTACAAGGTGGCGGTTTCAAATGAATATTGTATGAAAATGTATGGTTATTAGAGAAAAGCATGAATAACCTAAACATAAGTCACTGGAGCATAAGCAGCAACTCGATCAAACCAATTGGCAACCAATTTGCCCAAACTTAAAATGTTTACAAATTGTCATGATATAACATCTATCTTTCTCCAGCTCTTACAGAACTCTTTTATGCCAAAAGTCAGAAGTCTGGTTACGCAAGACTACCCCGACTCCATCCGAAAATTTTCTGCTGCCAGTTTTTCTTGACTTTATTTTCCTGTCTGATCGGTGGTGCTGAGGAAAGACCACGGGTGAATTACTGTTCTAGCTCAAAAGTCGACTCGACCGCCAAATGTGATCAGTCAATACCAACCCTAAAGGCAACCGCCCAAAGGACTCATGTCAGGAAATATCAATTGTTACAAATCACTGGACACCTACTACAGCACGGGGGTGTAAAGTACGCTGGGACGATTCCCTTAGCTAAAGGATTTAATGACTTCTGTGAAATGGTGTTTCAGTAGTGACAAGCCCAGATAAAATTTATTCTACAGGTTGTGTTGCTTTTGTGCGACGCCGCCGCGCTTTGAGGTTGGAATCAGAATAGGCAAACTTGCTGACCTTGGATTTGCAGCTCAACCTTTTTTTTCTCCTTCTATCACATCTTTTATCATTGCCGACCAGACGGATGTGACTGGATTGAAACATTCAGTCTGCTGTGTGAGTTTGTAGAAGTATTTTAGAAGTAAATAAGTGAGCATTGATATCCTTACGGCTGGTCACGAAGATGATCTTTTATCTCTTTCTCTCATCTGTGCCACTGTGATTCACCCAGACGTCGGGGAATCTTTCAATAGTCACTGACCTCAGTTTTGAGAGTCTGGATTTAGACTGTTGTGTACTGATGCCATTGAATTAAACCTCTCTGTATTGATTTGTGTGCTGTGATGATTTTTTTTTTCCTCCCTAAAATGGGTCTGAGAAGTTTCTGAAATTGCAAAAAATCTCAGTTTTCAGAATTCTCAATATCACCACATAACAAATTAATAACCCAATAATTAACAAATTATACCATGGTCCGGTCCGTTTGAATACTCAATTCTGATTGGCTGGAAGGTGTGCAATAATGCTGTGTTCATGCAATGCATTTCTATGACAACACTATCAATATGAATCTACAGCGGTCAGGTGGTACAAGTGGGAGATCTCAGAAAATTCCCAGTTTACAAGATGTAATTACGAGTTCTACGAGGACACTTTTTACAAGTCATAATCTCATAAGTACTGTAATTAGACATGCCGTGAAGTTGAACGCACTTTAAAGTTTAAAGTTGAACGCACCTTTTCCAGCCGCGCGATATCCACCCAGTGTCATCACTCAAACCGCTTCACCGTTTATATCACTCCGCTTACGGCGACTGTCATGGCGGTCGCGCAAATCCACCATAAGTTTTAAAAATACTACTGTTGTTGTGTCACGAAATGTAGTTTTAACAGTTTTTTAGTCGAGAATGTAGTTATTTAGACCTTTAATATGTGACTCATATATAAACATAGCGCCTGTTTTACAATTTGTTCAGACGCTTTTGCAGATGTGAGATCCAGACCGTCAGCGGCCGTTCAGCGCTCATGTACCCGCCGAGAACAGCTTCATCTCGGACAGTCCTTCGGGAATTTGCCGCTGGCTCTTACTGTATGTAGATAGTGGTTAAACATGATATAATTCATCTGGGGTATATCAAACGGGCAATCTTTGGTCTTATTAATCCATTACATGTTCCAGAGCAAATCGATTTTGTTTGAGGGGTAAATTGAGTTTCATAGCTTTATATTTAGGTTGTATTAGTCCTGTATGGCCTACTACAGCGCTGCTTTTGTACGTTTGACTGAATTGTTTGCTTGTTTATTTCCTATTGTCTTGGCTATTGTTGCTAATTTAAATTTTGTTGTTTGAAAAATATTATTTTATCTAAATATGCCATATTTGCTATTGAGAAAGGGTCCATTTGTGATTGTGATGTGGACTTTACTGTCAGTTACATTATTACACCACTAGATGGCGGCAAAGACTGTCTTTATGAGTGACTGTTGTAAACAAAAAAGTTGTTTTAGCGCTGTCAATCTTTTAAAAGTACCAACAGGGTTCCCACGGGTCCTTGAAATCCTTGAAAGTTTGTGAATCTGAAAAAAAAAAAAAAATGTCAAGGCCCTGGAAACTTTTGAAAATAAACATACATAGATACAGATCCTTGAAACTGCTTGAATTTATTTTGTGCAAGAAACGTTCTGGAAAAAAATCCATATTATTCCCTCCGGCCCGCTAATGTGTTATTTATTTCGCCAACACTTCATGGCCTATGCATACTAGCTTGCTTGATTTAAGTTAGTTACGCGCATTTATGTGTTGTTACGTTTTTGACGTTCACACGCGCACGAAACTACTACGATGGGACCTTAACCTTTTTTAGTGCTTACACCGAATCCAAATATGTTCAGTCAGTGACTGTATATTGTTCAATAAACATAAAACATTTGTGATAATCTGTTGCACAAATATTTTAGTTAATGTAATGTTGAATTGCTTTGCTTGTTAAGATAATGCAAACCCATGAGGCAAGAAAACCTTAAAAGCATATTCATACATATTAAAACTTCAGGTTACATGAGCCTAAGCTCTTTTCAATAAAATCCATGCAAAAGTGAATATCAGATCATTTTAGAATACAGTATAGGATGTACTGAATATTCTTCAGATCTATGCAAAACAGAAATATGACAAATAGAATATCAAATCTCTGTCATATGGCCAAAAATAAATGCTTTTTTGCATAGTTGTGTTTGACACATGAAAACTGTAACAATGTATCGTACAAGGAAACACGATGTAACCTTGCTCTCACTTGAAATGTGTCCCCACATTAAGTCCTTGAGGGTATTGGACCTGGAAAGTCCTTGAAAGGTCCTTGAATTTGAAGTTAACCAAGGTGTGGGAACCCTGGACAAAGATATCGCTTTCCTCAGTGGACATTCAAACTGATTTTTTTATAATGGATATTATGGACATCGACCTGAAGAATGAATACTATATCAGATGCAGGTAATACACTCGCTTAGTCGATCTCCACGTACATACAGTAAACTCACGTAAAACGAGGCTGTGCAGGAAATATTAACTAAATGACTATAATGCATGAACATCCTGATTTTCTGTAAAGCTGCTTTGGATGTGTTTGTGAAAAGCTCATATAAATACATTTGATTTGACTTGAACAACTTTTGTGTCAAGTGTGCATGTGTTTTTGACTATTTGATGTATTTTTTACATCAATATTTGCAATATTTTATTTTGCTGTTGATTTTTCACATCCATATTTTTTGAGGCACCTTTTTCATTTCCTCCCCGGAGACAATGTTTGTTTTTCCAGGACCAACAAAAGATGATCATTCATGAACACACTTGTCAAAATCAGTCGCTGTGTTAAATCTGAACCGCATCTATTGAACTTGTTGGTGTTTCTCAACCATCAACAGTTTAACACCTTCTGTTATTTTTAAAATCTAACCAACCTGCAGATGAAGGCTGTTAGACATGTTTGTTGGTTAATTGCACTGGTGAAGTCTCGCAGACTCAGTAAAGAGCAGAAACAGCTGGACTCTGAGCACTTTCTGTATTCTTGGCAAGCGTCAGTGTTTGGCTTCAGAATGAGGCATGAATAATTCCGCTCTCTGATTGCTGATGGCTTAAACAACTAGATGGAATGTTGCTATAAAAAGTATTGATTGAGTAATACATCATTATTTTGGAGCCCACTTTACGTCACCATTCACGTTTTAATGTGTTATTTTCATGTTAGCTCAAACTTGTGGTGAAACGATGGCAACATTTCTGTTGTGTTTTGAAAACTATAAAGTACGCATTTTATATATAAGTACACTCTGAAAAGAAATTCATTATCACAATTTAAATAAAATGGTTGCAAGTTAAAAAAATTCAAATGTATTTTAAGTTGCAAACGTTATTTTGAGTTTTGCTGACATAATAATTATGATCCTTGCAACATCTGTTAATTGATTTTTCTTTTTTTAAAGTTGTGGTAACTTAATGAAATTGTCTTGATAAATGGGGCAGTGGATTTCTAGTTCCCAGCATGCTTTTCATAGGAGTGGATAAAAATTGTTATTTTATGCATTTTTTAGTAAAGAGAAAGAACTGTTAGCGTTTAAAGCAGTTCTGTTTGACACATAAGACAGTTTATGTTGATGTTTTTGTGGTTACCATTTCTGTTAGCAGGTTTCCAGAATGAATTAGAACATTGTTAGCATGATTTAGCATGCTATTAGCACATTATTGGCATTTTTTTAACATGTTGTTAGCATGCTTTAACACATTGCTAGCATTATTTACCACTTTGCTACCAAGTTTCTAGCATGTTTGCTAGCATGGTTTATATGTTTCTACCATGCTTTAGCACATAAGTGTGATTTAACTTTTTTTTTTAAAATGAATTAGCACATTGTTAGAATGTTTTAGCATGTTGCAGCACATTGTTAACATGAATTAGCACAATGCTAACTTGCGTTAGCACATTTCTAGTTTGTTTTAACATGTTGCTAGCATGGTTTACACACTGATAGCATGTTTCTAGCATGATTTAACCCATTGCTAGTATGCTAAAATGAATTAACACATTAGCATGATTTAACATTTTTCTAGTATGATTTAGCACATTGCAAGCATTTTTCTAGCATGAATTAACACAATGCTTGCACGTTTCAACACTTTTTTCTAGTTTGTTTTAATCGGTTGATAGCATGGTTTACATGTTTGTAACATGATTTAGCACATTAGCATGATTTAACATTTCTAACATAAATTAGTACATTGCTGGCATATTTGTGTTGTTAGCATGCTTTAACACATTGCTAGCATGAATTAGCACATTTCTAGCATGCGTTAGCACATTTCTAGCATGTTTTAACGTTTCTAACATGGTTTACACATTTTTGCATGTTTCTAGCATGAATTAACACAATTCTAACATGCATTAGCACATTTCTAGCATGTTTTAACATGTTTCTAACATGGTTTACATATTGTTTGCATGTTTCTAACGTGATTTAACACTTTGCTAGCATGTTTCTAGCATGATTTACCACTTCGCTACCAAGTTTCTAGCATGTTTGCTAGCATGGTTTATATGTTTCTACCATGCTTTAGCACATAAGTGTGATTTAACTTTTTTTTTTAAATGAATTAGCACATTGTTAGAATATTTTAGCATGTTGCAGCACATTGCTAACATGAATTAGCACAATGCTAACTTGCGTTAGCACATTTCTAGTTTGTTTTAACATGTTGCTAGCATGGTTTACACACTGATAGCATGTTTCTAGCATGATTTAACCCATTGCTAGTATGCTAAAATGAATTAACACATTAGCATGATTTAACATTTTTCTAGTATGAATTAGCACATTGCAAGCATTTTTCTAGCATGAATTAACACAATGCTTGCATGTTTCAACACTTTTCTAGTTTGTTTTAATCGGTTGATAGCATGGTTTACATGTTTGTAACATGATTTAGCATGATTTAACATTTCTAACATAAATTAGTACATTGCTGGCATGTTTGTGTTGTTAGCATGCTTTAACACATTGCTAGCATGAATTAACACAATTCTAGCATGCGTTAGCACATTTCTAGCATGTTTTAACATGTTTCTAACATGGTTTACACATTGTTTGCATGTTTCTAAAGTGATTTAACACTTTGCTAGCATGTTTCTAGCATGAATTAGCACAATTCTAGCATGCTTTCGCATGTCTCTAGCATGTTTTAACACGTTGCAATAGCATGATTTACGCGTGGTTAGCGTGTTTCCTGCAGTGAAGCTCGTGGTTAGGCTGTGAGTGGCTGCATGAAGGTTTACACTACACATTAATCATGACTACGCTAATGTCAGTGACTAAACATGTCTTGTTTCATTAAAAGCATATGTTAGAGAAGCTGTGTTATGCTAGCTGTTAATTTGGACTGAAATAGTGTAGGTTAAACAAATTCATTAGAAGTTGTCACAACTCAAAGATTCATAGTTTTTTCTCTCTTCTTCTTGAGCAAAAAAACATTTATTTGAGAGTGAATGGAAAGCATTCGCCGCGTTTAAAGCTGCTTAAATAACATGTATACCTTGGGATTGAAGATGGTTATTGTTATGCATTGTTTAATACTTTAAATATCAAACTTTTGGACCTTAAACAAGTCACGCCGGGCTCATTTATGACTCTGGAAACAGTCGAAATCTGCAAGCGATGCAGAGTTTATGATCTGCTGTATTCTGCAGAAATCAGGGCAGACGCTCCCCAGTGGCATGTTGTTGCTGCTGCTTTTTATTTAATTTAATAATTATAATTCATAGTTATACTAGCATGAATTACATGTCAAACATCATAAGCTAACATTCAATGTGAATTCATATTTTATTGCTATTATGACATCAATTCAATTAAAATTATAGGTCTATTAATAATTTATAGAATTATGTAGTGTAATTCAGATCAGTGTTATTTTAGTTTTAGTATATAATGTTTTGAATTAGCTTTTACTTGTGTTAATTTCGTTGATGAATAATTTTCGTCACAATTTTCGTCAACGACCTTTTTTCACTGACGAAAACGAGACGATAACTAAATAAAAACCAGAGTTTTGGATGACAAAAACTATTTTTGTCAACGAATAAAAACGAGACGAAAATGTTAGGAAGGGAGGATTAGGGAAGAGATCCCGTCAGAACTGATGTCCTGTGTAACAGATGCGCACATTTGAACTGTAACGTGCGGATCTAACGGCGGGAAAACACGGCGCTGTTGAGCTTCTACAGGCTCACGCGACAGCGCTTCAGAGCGGCTCAATCAATGAATAACACACATTTATGACAGGTAATGTTTATGAACTAATGCTGAGGAATAATGACAATGTTTACTTTACGATGTTTATATAGTAATATGTTTTAGACGGTTGTAACAACGCATATTTTATCTCCCTCATCTGAACTTGAGCAACTGCAATAGTAAGGCGCAGACATTTCAAAATAAGAGTCCTTGTGTATTTCGAGCTTGTTTATAATTAAAAGTCACGTATTATATATACTATAAACTATTTAATTTCATTCCCATTTAATTCATAGTCAAGAGGAAAGACTAAGAACAGTATTTGACACACATTTTTCAAAGTATCAGGGTTATAATAGTTAACTAAAACCATTAAAAAATATTCATTACTTGAAATTAAATGTTAACTGAAATAAAAAATAAACTTAAACTTACTTGAAGCTTTAGCATAACCTGATATACTAACTAAAACAGAAATACAGAATTATAAAAACTATAGCCTATAGATTTTAAAAAACAAACAAAAAAAGTGAATTGAGCTCTCTTTCATGTATTTTTGCGCTTGAACGGTCAAAAACAATTGTCAAAATGTCAGTTTTGACATGTATTCAAGTAACAGTCGGTTATGTAATGCTTAAATGCTCAATTAATGCATTACAATTTAACTAAACTCATTAGATTTTAGTCGACTAAAACTAAAAAGAATTCAGGTGACTAAAATATGACTAAAACTAAATGGCATTTTAGTCAAAAGACTATGACTAAAACTAAATCAAAATTTGCTGTCAAAATTAACACTGTTTTACTATATTTTTTAGTTTTCATTTTAATTTGTCATTTTCAAGTCATTTTCATTTCTGGTCTGGCTTTCTCAAGCCAACTTAATCTTTTTATTTCAGTTTTAATTAGCCAGTTTGAGTTTTTATTCATTTCTAGTTAATATTTTTAGTGCTTAGTTAGGCAGTACCTTTAAAAGGACGTCTTTGTACCTTTTTTTACTCCTAAAAGGTGCACATTAGTACCTTAGAGTACAAATACATACCTTAAGGTACTACTATGACCCTTTTGTAGTAAAAAAGGTACAAAAGATGTCCTTTTAAAGGTACTGCCCCAGCGACAAGCTGTTGTACCCTTAAAGGTACAATTTTGACACCCTTTTTCTCTGTGTGTAGGTCCCCTTTAAGGTGTTAGTGTTACACTGTCATTATATATTTAAGTAATGAGTAATATTATTTAACTACATGTACTATAGGGTTATGGTTAGGAGGAGGGTTTGGTTTAGGATTAGTTGCATGTAATTATGCATAATTTATAGTTATTACTATAGTAAATGCATGTAACAAGGACACTGTACAATAAAGTGTTAGTGTTGCATGCATTAATCAGGATAATGTACAGTCAGATGGCCTTCACCGCAGAATAAACCCCTTTAGGACGATCCGAGACCCATCATGAAGGTTTATTTTTTGCGGTAATGATATCTGACTGTACATTCTCTTTCTTTAATTATGAATAGCTGCTTGCTTTGAATCCAATAGGATGGCACCAGGCCCTGGGAGCTCCTCAGCCTAAGACGGCCCTGAAATGGCAAGCCGTTTTAATATTTAATCCTTAAAACGTACTAGTATCTATTTTTATGCTACTAGTACTTATTTTTTAGATACTAGTACTTATTCATTAGCTACTAGTGCTTATTTTTTAGATACTAGTGCCTATTCGTTAGATACTAGTACCTTTTTAAAAGATACCAGTAGTTATTTATTAGATACTAGTACTTGATACTAGTACTTATTTATTAGACATTAGTATCTTTTTTTAATTGTAACTAGTAACATTTATTATCTTACTAGTCACAACTGCTTTTTTTACTCGTCTTATGTTATGACTAGTCAGAATGGCCACTGTAGAGTTCAATTAAAAATCTTACTAGTAAAATAAAAAAGCTTACTAGTAACATTTATAATAAATACTAGTATCTAATAAGTACTAGTATTTAATTAATAAGTTCTAGTGTTTAATGAATAAGTTCTAGTATCTAGTAATAGGTATCTAAAAAATAAGTACTAGTCACAATTGGAACACAAACTAGTCAGAACTGAATAGTTGATATCTGAATGACAGATCTCCATAGAAGTCAATGGCAAAAATTTAAAAATTTAAATTTAAGTAACAAAAGAATAGTTACTAGTCACTATTGAAATAAGTGCTAGTATCTAATGAATAAGTTCTAGTATCTAGTAATAGGTATCTAAAAAATAAGTACTAGTCACTATTGGAATAAGTGCTAGTAACTAATGAATAAGTGCTAGTATCTAATGATTAAGCACTAGTATCTAATGAATAAGTACTAGTAACTAATAAGTACTAGTATCTACTGATTAAGCACTAGTATCTAATGAATAAGTACTAGTAACTAATAAGTACTAGTATCTACTGAATAAGTACTAGTAACTAATGAATAAGTACTAGTATCTAATGATTAAGTACTAGTATCTACTGAATAAGTGCTAGTAACTAATGAATAAGTACTAGTATCTAATGATTAAGTACTAGTATCTACTGAATAAGTGCTAGTAACTAATGAATAAGTCCTAGTAACTAATGAATAAGCACTAGTATCTACTGAATAAGCACTAGTATCTAATGAATAATTACTAGTATCTAATGAATAATTACTAGTAACTAATGAATAAGTACTAGTAACTAATAAGTACTAGTATCTAATGATTAAGTACTAGTATCTACTGAATAAGTACTGGTAACTAATGAATAAGTACTAGTATCTAATGAATAAGTACTAGTATCTACTGAATAAGTACTAGTAACTAATGAATAAGTACTAGTATCTAATGAATAAGTACTAATAACTAATGAATAAGTACTAGTATCTACTGAATAAGTACTAGTATCTACTGAATAAGTACTGGTAACTAATGAATAAGTACTAGTATCTAATGAATAAGTACTAGTATCTACTGAATAAGTACTAGTAACTAATGAATCAGTACTAGTATCTAATGAATAAGTACTAGTAACTAATGAATAAGTACTAGTATCTACTGAATAAGTACTAGTAACTAATGAATAAGTACTAGTATCTAATGAATAAGTACTAGTAACTAATGAATAAGTACTAGTAACTAGTAAGTACTAGTAACTAATGAATAAGTACTAGTATCTAATGAATAAGTACTAGTATCTAATGAATAAGTACTAGTAACTAATAAGTACTAGTATCTACTGAATAAGTACTAGTATCTAATGAATAAGTACTAGTAACTAATGAATAAGTACTAGTATCTAATGATTAAGTACTAGTATCTACTGAATAAGTACTAGTAACTAATGAATAAGTACTAGTATCTAATGAATAAGTACTAGTATCTACTGAATAAGTACTAGTAACTAATGAATAAGTACTAGTATCTAATGAATAAGTACTAGTAACTAATGAATAAGTACTAGTATCTAATGATTAAGCACTAGTATCTACTGAATAAGTACTAGTAACTAATGAATAAGTACTAGTATCTAATAAGTACTAGTAACTAATGAATAAGTACTAGTATCTAATGAATAAGTACTAATAACTAATGAATAAGTACTAGTATCTAATGAGTAAGTACTAGTAACTAAGTACTAGTATCTAATGAATAAGTACTAGTAACTAATAAGTACTAGTATCTACTGAATAAGTACTAGTATCTAATGAATAAGTACTAGTAACTAATGAATAAGTACTGGTATCTAATGAATAAGTACTAGTAACTAATGAATAAGTACTAGTATCTACTGAATAAGTACTAGTATCTAATGAATAAGTACTAGTAACTAATGAATAAGTACTAGTAACTAATGATTAAGTACTAGTAACTAATGAATAAGTACTAGTATCTACTGAATAAGTACTAGTAACTAATGAATAAGTACTAGTAACTAATGATTAAGTACTAGTAACTAATGAATAAGTACTAGTATCTAATGATTAAGTACTAGTATCTAATGAATAAGTACTAGTAACTAATGAATAAGTACTAGTAACTAATGATTAAGTACTAGTAACTAATGAATAAGTACTAGTATCTACTGAATAAGTACTAGTATCTACTGAATAAGTACTAGTATCTACTGAATAAGTACTAGTAACTAATGAATAAGTACTAGTATCTACTGAATAAGTACTAGTAACTAATAAGTACTAGTATCTACTGAATAAGTACTAGTAACTAATGAATAAGCACTAGTATCTACTGAATAAGTACTAGTAACTAATGAATAAGTACTAGTATCTACTGAATAAGTACTAGTAACTAATGAATAAGTACTAGTATCTAATGATTAAGCACTAGTAACTAATGAATAAGTACTAGTATCTAATGATTAAGCACTAGTATCTACTGAATAAGTACTAGTAACTAATGAATAAGCACTAGTATCTACTGAATAAGTACTAGTAACTAATGAATAAGTACTAGTATCTAATGATTAAGCACTAGTATCTAATTAATAAGAACTAGTGTCTAATGAATAAGTACTAGTATATAATAAATATGTACTAGTAAATAATGAATAAGTACTAGTAACTTTTGAAAAGGTACTAGTATCTAAAAAATAAGTACTAGTACATAATAAATACGTACTAGTAATTAATGAATAAGTACTAGTATCTAATGAATGATTACCAGTATCTAAAAAATAAGAACTAGTAGCATAAAAATAGATACTAGTTCGTTTTAAGGAGTAAATGTTAAAGCGGCTTGCCATATCCCAGGTCTTTTGAGTTATGCAAAGCCATTCCCATGTCGGGACTCGGGATAGAGCGCAGCACTTTAACGATGACACATCTCAGTGCTAATTGTGAGGATCAAAGCTCAACAGAACTCACTCAGACAAGGAAATCTGAGAGCTGTGATAAAGCGCTTTCAATTACTGCCCCACTTCATCTTGAATTTATTTACTCGCACCCATGGATATTTGGCCCTCTGTTCCGGCAATCAAGGCCAAAGAAGCCAAAATAATTGCACATTGTTCATAATTATCAATCTGACGACCCAATGCAATGCAAATGACACACTTAATCATGTAAGATCATGTTGCATGACGCTTGCAGCTGATTTTTCTATAATCCTTCTTTTCTTACTGTCAATTGGTGCTTGTATGAACGTACAATATGAACTGAGAGAGTATATCTTAAGTTTTTTAGTTATGATTGACAACGTTGCCCTCCAAAACAGTCCCTCCAGCGGGAGTTCTTCTCTATATCAGTGTCAGTGTTTCTGAACTCCTGAAACGCCTCCATTGTAGTCTTGAGTTTTCTTCCAGGAACAAACACGTCACAATATTCCTCATTTAAATAATTCATACGCAGAATAAAAGGGCGGGGCCTGGATGAGTTAGTTAGTAGCGTGTTGAAACTGGAGGTTATGGTAAGGGGCGGGACATTTCCCAAACACCAATCACAACACACTGTTCCAGTCAATCAATCAGAGCACAGTGTGCTTTTCAGAAGGAGGGGCTTCATAGAGACAGGAACTAAACAGAGCGTTACTGACAGACTGGGAAGAGAGGAGCCGCAACAATGGAGAATATGGGGAAAATAATGCATGCAAACCTGTTCTAGTAGACTAAAAACAAGACTAACAGGTCCCCTTTAAGTGAAACCCTTGAGCTCTTATGCTAATGATTGCAATACTTTGCCTGGAAAAGGAATAATATAAAGGTCTGCATGTCTGACCAAAGAGCGAAGCGCTGAGGTCTGTGCGCAGCTGCATGTTTTCTCTCCTTTTCTCATTCGTTCGTTCATTCATGCATCCATTCTTTCATTCGTGCATGCATTCATTCATTCATTCTTTCATTCATGCATTCATTCTTTCATTCATGCATTCATTCTTTCATTCATGCATTCATGCATTCATTCATTCATTCGTGCGTTCATTCATGCGTGCATTCGTTTGTGCATTCATTCATTCGTGCGTTCGTGCGTTCGTTCGTTCGTTATTTCGTTCATTTGTTTGTGCATTCATTCATGCATTCATTCTTTCATTCATGCGTGCGTTCGTTCGTGCATTCATTCATGCGTGCGTTCGTTCGTTCGTGCATTCATGCAGTCATTCATTCATGCGTTCGTTCGTTCGTTATTTCTTTCGTTCGTTCGTTATTTCGTTCATGCATTCATTCATTCATTCATTCGTGCGTTCGTTCATTCATGCGTTCGTTCGTTCGTTCATTCGTTCGTTCATTCGTGCATTCATTCATGCATTCATTCATGCGTTTGTGCGTTCGTTCGTTCATTATTTCGTTCGTAAGTTTCGTTCGTTATTTTGTTTGTTCGTGCATTCATTCATGCGTTCGATCGTGTGTTCGTTATTTCGTTCGTTCGTTCATGCATGCATTCATTCATTTGTGCATTCATTCTTTCATTCGTGCATTCATTCATGCGTTTGTTCGTGCGTGTGTTCGTTCGTTAGTTCTTGCGTTAGTTCTTGCATTCATGCATTCATTCTTTCATTCATTTGTGCATTCATTCATTCATGCATTCATTCTTTCATTCGTGCATTCATTCATGCGTTTGTTCGTGCGTGTGTTCGTTCGTTAGTTCTTGCATTCATACATTCATTCTTTCATTCATTCGTGCATTCATTCTTTCATTCATGCATTCATTCTTTCATTTGTGCATTCATTCATGCATTCATTCTTTCATTCGTTTATTTGTGCATTTATTCATTCATTCATTCATTCTTTCATGCATTCATTCTTTCATTCGTGCATTCATTCATGCGTTCGTGCGTGTTCGTTCATGCATTCATTCTTTCATTCATTCATTAATGCATTTTTACCGTAATTGTTCTTTATGAGAAGGCTGTTGTGAGAGACGTCATGCTGCAGGGCTGCTGAGTGAAACTTAAACAATTTCATTGCAAAGGCAATTAATCAGCTGTCAGTGAGCGTCACACTAAGACTGCCTTTGAAAAAAATGTTTTCTGTTCCCTGAAATTTGCCTTAGATGGCAAAATCAAGACCCAGTGTGCACCTGGCTTAAATCGGAAGAAATATTAACTCCAACAAACTCAGCGCTCTATATGCATTACAGACGAACCGCTCGAGAAAGGAGAGCCGGTCTGCATTGTCCCGGTAAACTGCTGACTCCGTCCTGTCCTACATAGGCCCTAAACGCTCCAGATTAGTCAGTAATATGAAGTGCAGTTTTAGAGTTATCATTGACACTGTAATGAAAAAGTTTCCCTTCCAGCAGAGGTTTTTCTACACTTACTTCAGTTACTATACAGAGTTACTGGTGTGAGTAATATTAAATTGCAGTAATGCTAATATATACACTACCATTCAAAAGTTTTTGAAGGCACCAAGGCTGCATTTATTTGATCAAAAATACTGTAAAAATAGTGAAATATTACTCCAGTGTAAATCAGCTGTGCAACTATGTGAATATATAGTAAAGTGTAATTTATTCCTGTGATCAAAGCTGAATTTATCATCATTACTCCAGTCTTCAGTGTCACATGATCCTTCACAAATCATTCTCATATGAGGATTTGATGATCAACAAACATTTATTATCAGTGTTATATATCATATTTCTGTGGAAACCGTGATACATTTTATCTTTCAGGATTCTTTGATGAATAGAAAGTTCAAAAGAACAGCATTTATTTGAAATAGAAACTTTGTAACATTATAAACGTCTTTACTGTCACTTTTGATCAATTTAATGCATCCTTGATTAATACATTTTTTAATTTCTTTAAAAAATATCTTACTGAACCCCCAACTTATTTATTATTTTTGGAAATTAAATATTTAATATTTTAAATAAATTACATGTTTTACTCCATAATGCATATTTTTGTATAATCCAGTGAATTAAATATTTCAATATATAATAAAAATTGGGTAAACGCCTTTATAAATAAAAGTATTTAATGCATTAATTATGCACCTTATAATGATCTCATGAATAATTGCAACCACAGCTATAATATTATCTATTCATTGAACACACCATTAGAAAGTATAAAACACACATCAAACAACCAATTTCAGATGCAACAAGGAATCTGCAAATATTATAATGCATTTTAACTATTTAAATGTAATTATTTATGAAAAGATATAATGCATTACATTTTGAGTACCTTTATAATGCATTATACACAAAGGCTTGAAGTAAAGTGTTACCAAAATGCCTCATTTGAAATAGTGTAGATTAGCTTTTAATTTATTTAATGTGCATCAACATTTTCATTTTTCCATGTAAAAACCACATAAAGCAGTCCTGTCCACTGATAGCTGCACAATTATGTATAGCACAGTAAAGCAAATCTGAATGAAAGGACATTTAATTACAGCGAAGTCAAGTGCAGTGGAACTGTACATGCATTAATGAGTGTTTCTGTGAGAATGAAGGCACTGCACGTTAATTCATTAACTGGTAAACCTTATGAAAGCCAAGCGAAGTGTTTCATTGGCGCGTGTGTCCTCGGACTGTCATTGGCTGGCAGGTCATTGTGTCGGTACAGATAATGGCGCTTCACCTGTCAACATGACTGCAGCTGTAAATGCACACACACTGCAGGCTTTTCCACCCAGACAAATGGTGCGTTTAGTGCCGCTGCATTCACCGCCGGCATGACTGAAAGTAAACTAAGCTCTCGCCGTTGCGCTCGCCGTGTGCCTGTCTGTAGTTGTTAGTGCTGATTGCAAGGGGATTGTGGGATTATTCCTCCCTTGATTTAAAAAAAAAATCTAAATGTTATTGAGTGTTTTTTTTGTCTGACATTTTGCTAACAGTGCTGAGAGCCCGCTGTGCACCGCCTCAGTCCCTAACCTGCTGCTTATTAGACATACAGTCTTTACAAAAACATTTATCTGGATAGTCCACTTTAAGACATACTAACATATTTCTGGTCTTTCATCAATACTTCTCAATCTTATTGCTGGTACGGCTTTAAGCTGGTTTCGTTCCTATCTTACAGACCGCATTCAATTTGTACAACTTAAACATGTTTAAATTGAAACCCACTTATGTTTTCTCTGGTGTTCCACAGGGTTCTGTCTTGGGACCTCTTTTGTTTATCATTTATCTTTTACCATTGGCACCATTTTCAGGAAATATGGTATCCAATTTCATTGTTATGCTGATGACACCCAGCTTTATCTGTCTTCTAAACCTTCCTCAAAGTTTCCCCCTTCTGCTCTTGTTGAGTGCTTAGATGAATTAAAAATTTGGTTTTCAGGTAATTTTCTCAAGCTGAATAATAGTAAAACAGGAAATTTTCTCATTGGATCATAAAATACAAACCCGACTCCAAAAAAGTTGGGACACTGTACAAATTGTGAATAAAAAAGGAATGCAATAATTTACAAATCTCATAAACTTATATTTTATTCACAATAGAATATAGATAACATATCAAATGTTGAAAGTGAGACATTTTGAAATGTCATGCCAAATATTGGCTCATTTTGGATTTCATGAGAGCTACACATTCCAAAAAAGTTGGGACAGGTAGCAATAAGAGGCCGGAAAAGTTAAATGTACATATAAGGAACAGCTGGAGGACCAATTTGCAATTTATTAGGTCAATTGGCAACATGATTGGGTATAAAAAGAGCCTCTCAGAGTGGCAGTGTCTCTCAGAAGTCAAGATGGGCAGAGGATCACCAATTCCCCCAATGCTGCGGTAAAAAATAGTGGAGCAATATCAGAAAGGAGTTTCTCAGAGAAAAATTGCAAAGAGTTTGAAGTTATCATCATCTACAGTGCATAATATCATCCAAAGATTCAGAGAATCTGGAACAATCTCTGTGCGTAAGGGTCAAGGCCGGAAAACCATACTGGATGCCCGTGATCTTCGGCCCTTAGACGGCACTGCATCACATACAGGAATGCTACTGTAATGGAAATCACAACATGGGCTCAGGAATACTTCCAGAAAACATTGTCGGTGAACACAATCCACCGTGCCATTCGCCGTTGCCGGCTAAAACTCTATAGGTCAAAAAAGAAGCCATATCTAAACATGATCCAGAAGCGCAGGCGTTTTCTCTGGGCCAAGGCTCATTTAAAATGGACTGTGGCAAAGTGGAAAACTGTTCTGTGGTCAGACGAATCAAAATTTGAAGTTCTTTTTGGAAAACTGGGACGCCATGTCATCTGGACTAAAGAGGACAAGGACAACCCAAGTTGTTATCAGCGCTCAGTTCAGAAGCCTGCATCTCTGATGGTATGGGGTTGCATGAGTGTGTGTGGCATGGGCAGCTTACACATCTGGAAAGGCACCATCAATTCTGAAAGGTATATCCAAGTTCTAGAACAACATATGCTCCCATCCAGACGTCGTCTCTTTCAGGGAAGACCTTGCATTTTCCAACATGACAATGCCAGACCACATACTGCATCAATTACAACATCATGGCTGCGTAGAAGAAGGATCCGGGTACTGAAATGGCCAGCCTGCAGTCCAGATCTTTTACCCATAGAAAACATTTGGCGCATCATAAAGAGGAAGATGCGACAAAGAAGACCTAAGACAGTTGAGCAACTAGAAGCCTGTATTAGACAAGAATGGGACAACATTCCTATTCCTAAACTTGAGCAACTTGTCTCCTCAGTCAGAAGAGGGGATGCCACACAGTGGGAAACATGGCCTTGTCCCAACTTTTTTGAGATGTGTTGATGCCATGAAATTTAAAATCAACTTATTTTTCCCTTAAAATGATACATTTTCTCAGTTTAAACATTTGATATGTCATCTATGTTGTATTCTGAATAAAATATTGAAATTTGAAACTTCCACATCATTGCATTCTGTTTTTATTCACAATTTGTACAGTGTCCCAACTTTTTTGGAATCGGGTTTATACAATAGCTAAGTCAAACATTTCATCTGTGATAATAGATAACTGCTCTGTTCCTCTGTCTAATCAGATTAAAAGTTTAGGTGTCATCCTTGACCGTACTCTGTCTTCTGAAGCCCGTATTAACAGTGTCACCCGTTCTGCATCCCATCATATTAGGAATATCAATCATCTGCGTCCTGTTCTTTCACTCAAGAGTACTGCTACTCTTGTGCATGCTCTTGTAACATCACGAATCGACTATTGTAATGTCTTGTTCTATGGGCTTCCTTCCAAATCTCTTCATAAATTACAGTTGGTACAAAATGCAGCTGCTCGAGTTATTACCAAAACTTCCATTTCTGAACATATTTCTCCTGTTTTACAAAATTTGCGTTGGCTTCCAGTTAAATTTCGTGTAAATTTCAACATTTTACTTTTAACTTATAAAGCACTTAATAATTTGGCTCCTTCCTTTGTAATTTCCGAGTGAATTGCTTCTCAAACAAGAACAAATGTAGGGCGGGGCTTGATTGTGTCTGTGGGGAATTGATTGGATGGTTGTGGTTTGCTATTGGTGGATCTCATGTGAGTGACAGTTTGCCCCGCCCTCATCCTCAGAGATGTCGCTGTTATTCTGAATCGTTTAGAATAAACACTGATTTATTTAGTTCAAAGTCATTTGTTTCTAAGGCGACTGTAAAGAGTACACTTGTGTTTTTCAGTCTCTTCTGCTCACCAAGGCTGCATTTATTTGATCAAAAATACTGTAAAAAATTGTGAAATATTATTCCAATGTAAATCAGCTGTTTTATATGTGAATATATAGTAAAGTGTAATTTATTCCTGTGATCAAAGCTGAATTTATCATCATTACTCCAGTCTTCAGTGTCACATGATCCTTCAGAAATATTTCTAATATGATGATTTATTTACTAAATGTCTTTACGGTCACTTTTGATCAATTTAATGCACCCTTGTTTAATAAAAGTCTAAAAATCTTTTGAACAGTAGTCTGATATATTTAAATATGTAGGCTATACCATATTCATTTACCACAGCATTGCCTCTGCCATAGTACAGGACCAAAAACAGTAGTGCAATGAGACAGATTGAGTTTTTGAATGCCAGTTAATACAAATTTGTCATCTTGATATTTATCTGTCCCTATGGTTACAGGCATTATTGCCTTCAAGACCGACCAGGAACTTCTTTTGTGTGAGTATAATTGAGTTCATTCAAGTGATTGGAGTAAAGTGGATGCGTTTCATGTTTCATCTTTCTCTCTTTTTCCATATATTGACAGAAGCCGTTTAGTGCAGCAAAAGATGTGTGTAACTAATGCTTTATTTATATTTTTTAATTCTTGTGGAAAGTGTAGTTTCTCAAGAGTTTGTCATATTGCAGGGCTTACCAAACGGGTTTGTGAGTTGATAAAAAGCTAATAATTAAATATTTTGTTTACTTGCATGTCCCAATATTATAGAGAAACATGAACCAGTGTTATTTTAATATCATTTTTTTGTTAATGTTTTGAATTAGATATTATTTTTATATTTTACTAACTACTTTGTTGTGTTTTATTTTTATATGTATATATATAGTTTTTATTAAGTTGTTATTTTAGTACTTAAACTTATTTTATTTCAACTAGTTGCCATTTCTTTGTTGTTTAAGTTGAATATTTTATTTTATTTCAAGTAATAAACATGTTTTTTATGATTTAAGTTAATAATAAACCTGCCATGAACATGCGCATTTTTCATTTAATTATTGAAATATTAATGTAAAATTTCAGTTCAATATGGGATGAAATTCCCGCCAAATGTACTGCGGTCACAGATCAAAAAATAAGCGTGATTTAAAAATTTAAAAACACGTGAAAATATATTGCACAAAATGAAAACAATAATGCAAATATTACTATTATAAGTGTGAATCAAAAAATTAAAAGCGCATTAAAAAAAATAACAAGCATGAATCAGAACTTTAAACACATTAAAAATGATATTGCACAAAACTTAAACTTACGTAATGTGTTCTTAAAAATGATGTTTTCTCTGTATTTTGTGCTCTCTCACGTTTCCTGCTCATATTTTATTCTTTTTTCTGCTTGTGCTGTTTTTCTCTCCGCTCTTCTTTCCATGTTCTGCTTGTTTTTCCAGATCTTGCCGGTGGAGTTTCATGTAAATTAGGGCGGGCTTAAGCGTCACCATTGGTCCACTAGTTCTAGATTGACAGCTCCTCCTCTAGCCAATCAATCGAAGAGGGGTCAATAAAACCAAAGAGTAATAAAACATCATTTTTAAGAACACATTACATAAGTTTTGTGCAATATAATGTTGAATGTGTTTAAAGTTTTGATTCATGCTCGTTATTTTTTTAAATGCGCTTTTCATTTTTTATTTGCATTATTGTTTTCATTTTGTGCATTATGTGTTTTTAAATTTTGAAATCACGCTTATTATTTTTTGATCCGTGACCGCAGTACATCTGGGAGGAATTTAATCCCATATGGGTTCAGCTAACAAAAAAAGGTTGCACTTTATTTTAAGGTGAGTAATATTACGGTTAGGGTTTGCTTTACTGTTATTACTATAGCAAGTACATCTATTAACGTGTAACCTTAAAATGAAGTGCTACCAAAAGCGGATCCATGGATCCAGCTGTCAATCCCGTAACTCTGGATTTAGTCTTAAGCAAGTGTGGCGTAAAAGAGGCCGTTTAAGTGTGGCATTTGCTGTAACACCCACGGCGAGCCCTGCATTTTGTCACTCACACCGTGTTCAGTCTCAGCAGGAGCATCTGCTTGTGCAGCTGCAGTAATT
This sequence comes from Coreius guichenoti, assembly GCA_039654105.1. Lineage (NCBI taxonomy): Eukaryota > Metazoa > Chordata > Actinopteri > Cypriniformes > Gobionidae > Coreius > Coreius guichenoti. Next base: position 986,773 of record CM077176.1, read on the forward strand.
GTAGAGTTCAAGGCCGGTCGACGGAGTGAATTGACAGTGTTGCTATGGCTGCCATAGAGCTGCTAAATGCACGTCTGATGCTGGTGGTCTTGCAAGATTTGCTCGGAGAGAGAGGGTGAAAATCTAATCGGCCTGCAGAGCTCCCTGTGCGCTCCAGTCTTGCCGGCGGGGCATCCCGTGTGGTAAAGGGACCTGCGAGGGTCTCCATGGAGATGAGTAATACGATTGTGCCGCCACATATTCAGCGGTCACGGCCTCTGCTCCATCACGACTCAGTGGAGAGGCCTGCTGTTATTCTGTTAGATCTGAGGAGAATAACACAGAGGAGTGCTGTGTCAAAGTCATCAGGGCAACAAAATACCACGGTATTACTGTTCCTGGAACACCATGGTAGTATTTGAAGGACACAAAAAAGGTATCAGACCATTACTAGGTGGCAAAATAAGGGACACCCATTCACGACACCCAGAATTGATTTCATGTAAATTAGGGCGGGCTTAAGCGTCACCATTGGTCCACTAGTTCTAGATTGACAGCTCCTCCTCTAGCCAATCAATCGAAGAGGGGTCAATAAAACCAAAGAGTAATAAAACATCATTTTTAAGAACACATTACATAAGTTTTGTGCAATATAATGTTGAATGTGTTTAAAGTTTTGATTCATGATCGTTATTTTTTTAAATGCGCTTTTTAATTTTTTATTTGCATTATTGTTTTCATTTTGTGCATTGTGTTTTTAAATTTTTATGTTTGTTTAAATTTTGTGTTTATTTGAAGGACACAAAAATGGTATCAGACCATTACTAGGTGGCAAAATAAGGGACACCCATTCACGACACCCAGAATTGATTTCTTTATATTTGCTATTAGTATTCTCCACACTGCAAAATCCTTATGTGTTTATTGAACTATGTGTGGACCTATGTAAAATAAGGGATGCGTCACTTTGCCTGTAAATACGGGACGGGTGGCAACCCATCACTGTACCAAGTATAACGGTTCTCGCTAAAAAAATCGAACCGTACCGTTCTCCACCCACGGTTCGGCGCGCACTTACACTGCGGTTCATCTCAAATCTGATGACGCATCTATAATATGGTTTGTTGAAAATAACACGTAAAACAAACAGAGTTTGTTACAATACATTACAACAGCGATGACCAAAAAGCGTGGACAAACAGTCACTCTTGTGTGCGAGTGCGTCTGCTCGGCCATGACCCAGTCTTTCACCCGGTGTTGATAGAGACCTGAACACCACATGATGCTATTTGTGTTAAACTACACTCATTTAAGCCTTGCAATTATTCAGGAGCAAGACGCGGAAGAGAACTCACGTGTGCTGAAAGAAGATTTGTGTGTGTGTTTATATGTGTGTGTGTGTGTGCACTCATCTGAAGTGTGCAGATAGCAAATATATTCTCTTTCAAGTCTTGCGCTTGAACGGACATTCACACAACAATTATGTCAACATACCCGTCTTGGCGAGCATCCTTGCAAACATAGTTAGTTTATGTCTTAAGTAAAAAGTAAGCAGTCGATAAAGACGTGTGTTCATGTGTAGTGTGTACTGGATCTGTGCATTATTTCTTAAAGGGACAGAAGCCTTTTCCTGCTGTCTGTGTTTGTAATGTTAATCAAACAAATGACACAGAAATCACTCACTGCTCTCGACTGAATAGCTTTTGTAACTTCAATAATGATTAATCTTTATTTAATTTATACAGTGAAGATTATAATATGCAATGTTATTTTATGTTTGATTACTTTATTCAGTTTCTGCACCTGAAAAACCTGAAAAGCACTGTTTATTTTATATGCATCTTTGCTCTATTGCATGTATTTGTGCTGTTGCTTGTAGTTTAATTATATGTTCATATTTTCTTTATTTTTATTGGACAGTTGAATATAGTTAATAACTAATTACCCTGAACATAGTACACCCAGCAGGCACCGGACGTCAATATTATGTCAGATTGACGTTGGACAGACGTTGCATTTTGGTTGAAAATGAAAATCGGGTTGACGTCAGAACCCAACGTCAGATTGGGTTCATTTTCAACCAAAATGCACCGTCTGTCCAATGTTGGATGTTGACGTCAATCTGACGTTGGCTCAACGTTGGATTTTGGTTAGTTAATACCACAACCTAAAACCAACAAAATAATGTTGTTAGAATTTGACGTTGTGTGGACGTTACCATTATGATGTTAAGGAGACGTTGGGTTTTGGTCATCATACCTCATGACTAAATGTCAGTATTTGACGTCAATATGACGTTGGCTTGAGACGTTGGCTTAATGTTGGATTTTGGTTACTTTACAACACAACCTAAAAACAACTGACGTTGGTGTTGGACGTCAAATTAACGTTGGCATTAGACGTTGAGCTGACGTTGCAACCAAAAGGTAACCAAATGTCAACGTCTTATGACGTTGTGTGCCTGCTGGGACATACTCGAAACCGTGACCCTAAAACCGTGATGAAAACCGAATCGTGAGTAAATTGAACCGTTACACCCCCAAGATACTTTTTTTTGTTGGAGTACTACCATGGTACTTTGAGACATGGTATTGTACCATGTTTTCTGGATATTTACCATATTAGGTCTATGGTATTTTTGGAAGGCTTCTAATTACGTGTCAGTACCATGGTATATGACACAAAGTACTGTGACAGTAGCATGGTGTAAATTTCAGTACCATGGTATTTACATGCATAACAAAAAAGTACCATATTGTGGTATTCTTGAAACTATCTTGGAGAATTTCAATGCAAATTCCAATGTGAATGAATTTCAGTGCACTGGTATATATCAAATTACTATAGTACTGTCACTATACCATGGTACAGTCACAGTATTATTTTTATAATAGTAATACTACAGTACTGTACTTTAAAAGATACTGAAATTCAAAAACGTACCATGGTACTAACCCTTTTTTTATTTTTTGGATATTTACCATAGTATTTTGAATGCTCTCTAATCAATACCATGGTATATATGACAATGTACTGTGACAGTGTTATGGCGCGGTAATACCATGGTACTTTATCATAGGCTGGCATGTAAATTTCAGTGCCCTGGTATTTATCAAAGTACCATAGTATTGCAATCTGATACCATCACTGTACCATGGTACAATACCATAGTACTTTGACATATACCATGGTACTGAAATTCATATACCATAATAATGTTACCACTTGCAAAAAAGTACCATGGTACTACAATGTTTTTTTACTTTACAGCACCATGGCATTGTTACTTTAAGTACATGTAAGTACCACGGTATATAAATTTCACTAGCATGTTATGTTTTAAACAACCATGGTACGAAGTATTTATATAAGGGTAATACCATAGTACTTTGGGATATGGATTTCAGCACGTTGCACATGTTATTTACATGGTAATCAAGTTACCTCTTACAAAAAATTACCATAGTCAATACCATGGTATATGAATTTTACCATTTGATACCATGCTTTTTTTGTAAGGGAAGAATACCATGGTACTATATGGTAATAGTAATAATATGGTACTTTAATATCACTGGCTGGCAATACCATGGTATTTGCATTACTAAACAAAAGCACCATGGCGTTCTTGGAGTACATGCATGGTATATACACTGATCAGGCATAACATTATGACTTAATATTGTGTTGGTCCCCCTTTTGCTGCCAAAATAGCCCTGACCCATCGAGGCATGGACTCCACTAGACCCCTGAAGGTGTGCTGTGGTATCTTGCAAGAGATAAGATGTTAGCAGCAGATCCTTTAAATCCTGTAAATTGCGTGGTGGGGCCTCCATGGATTGGACTTGTTTGTTCAGCACATCACACAGATGCTCGATTGGATTGAGATCTGGGGAATTTGGAGGCCAAGTCAACACCTCAAACTCGTTGTTGTGCTCCTCAAACCATTCCTGAACCATTTGTGCTTTGTGGCAGGAGCATTATCCTGCTGAAAGAGCCACAGCCACCAGGGAATACTGTTTCCATGAAAGGGTGTACATGGTCTGCAACAATGCTTAGGTAGGTGGTATGGTTCAAAGTATCATCCATATGGATGGCAGGACCGAAGGTTTCCGAGCAGAACATTGCCCAAAGCATCACACTGCCTCCACCAGCTTGCCTTCTTCCCATAGTGCATCCTGGTGCCATGTGTTCCCCAGGTAAGCCACGCACACGCACCAGGCCATCCATGTGATGTAAAAGAAAACATGATTCATCAGACCAGGCCACCTTCTTCCATTGCTCCGTGGTCCAGTTCTGATGCTCACGTGCCACTGTTGGTGCTTTCGGCGGTGGACAGGGGTCAGCATGGGCACCCTGACTGGTCTGCGGCTATGCAGCCCCATACGCAACAAACTGCGATGCACTGTGTATTCTGACACCTTTCTATCAGAACCAGCATTAACTTCTTGAGCAATTTGAGCTCCAGTAGCTCGTCTGTTTGATCGGACCACACGGGCCAGCCTTCGCTCCCCACGTGCATCAATGAGCCTTGGCCGCCCATGACCCTGTCGCCGGTTCACCACTTTTCCTTCCTTCGAGCACTTTTGATAGATACTGACCACTGCAGACCGGGAACACACCATAACAATTTGGCCCTTGTCAAACTCGCTCAAATCCTTACGCTTGCCCATTTTTCCTGCTTCTAACATATCAACTTTGAGGACAAAATGTTCACTTGGTGCCTAATATATCCCACCCACTAACAGGTGCTGATAATCAGTGTTATTCACTTCACCTGTCATTGGTCATAATGTTATGCCTGATCGGTCTATATCTGATAGCTTTGCTGTACCATGGTATACCCACAGTACTTTTTCCTATTACTTTGGCTCATTCAGCATGTAAGGAGTCTCAACAAATGTTTTCCCTCCTGCGAGCGCTGTGGTCCAGACGGATTCCTCCTGTCTGTTTTCCCAGTATATACCAGAGGAAGTAAGAAAGGGAAGGTTATTGGGTTCTTTGTGCTTTAGCACCCTCTTGGCAATCTCGCGCTGAATGCCCTGCCCAAGGGTACAAAAGCGCGGTCCACTATCTAGGGATTGAATTGGCATTCTGCCACTCGCCCTCATCCCGCTCCCGTCGCCACCTGGGAGCTCGGTGCCGAATCCTGGAGCTTCTGCGTAAAATTGATTGAACTATATTGTGATTCATTTCACCCACCGAAATTACCGGCTGGCTCCCTTGTTTCCATAATTAATATGCAGCGCGGGCTTTAATCTGATGTTGTTATTTATCTTGAAGCTCCTTTAGTAAAATTATTAGCCCACTGATTTACTTTATGCCACGGTGTAGATCATTCGATTATACCTGTTATTTTCACATCCATCCTGCCATGCGGAACACAGAACAGTGTTGAACGCTGTAATGGCGCTCGTATATAATATACTGCTGATATTGCAAGCAGGGGCTTTTTCACCCAGGAAACAGTGAGAGAGCGCTCAGATGAGAAAATGGTAGTACTTTAGACATGTCAGCTAGACAGCAACAGTGTCGCCACATCTGGAACATGTGGATTCTACAGATGGGATATTAGTAGACTGTCTGTTTAATATCTGCTACTCTTTATTTTGATGCTCCTCAACAGACATTCTACTGACTATAAGTAACTTTGCAAGTGCATGTTAACTTATTTTACTAACCCGAACCCTGTAGTATTGTTTGCCTATTGATAGTGCAAGATAAATGGCTTTCCATAAGATAGCGTTTAACACCAAATGATGCTGGAACATGAATTTCCTTTGGGCTGACTTTGGCAGTGGTGTGAGGCATCAGTAAAGTTCAGATGTGCTCCTGCAGTCTATATTCACAGTGCAGATAGACCATTAGGCAGACAGATGCTCACATTGAAGCGCTCTCTGAAGCATCAGCTTTCCTCCTGGACTGGAGCTCTGTCACAGTGGTTGCACACAGGTAAATTACAGTAGTCTGGCTGATACCTCACTAATGCCAGCAGCTCAGGGAAGTGCAGTGCCCGGCTCTTAATTACCTTGCTTTAAGAGCGCATTTCACGTGGCCCAGAGACACAGACACAGCTGCAATACCAATGGCTGTGCGTTTGCATTAGGGATTGTAAAGAATGGAATGATTGCGCTTCTGATTCCGATTCCACCTAATGATTGGTTTTGTATTTAAAGAATCCACCCTTCCATCCATCCATCCACCCTTCCATCCACCCTTCCATCCATCCATCCACCTATCCATCCACCTTCATCTGTCCATCCATCCACCCTTCCATCCATCCATCCATCCATCCATCCATCCACCCTCCCATCCATCCATCCATCCATCCATCCATCCACCCTTCCATCCACCCTTCCATCCATCCATCCATCCATCCATCCATCCATCCATCCATCCATCCACCCTTCCATCCATCCATCCATCCACCTTCATCTGTCCATCCATCCACCCTCCCATCCATCCATCCATCCATCCATCCACCCTTCCATCCATCCATCTATCATATAACCACCCACCCACCCTTCCATCCATCCATCATATACCCACCCACCCACCCTTCCATCCACCCATCATATACCCACCCACCCTTCCATCCACCCATCATATACCCACCCACCCACCCTTCCATCCATCCATCCATCCACCCACCCACCGTCCCAGCTGTCCATCCATCCGTCCATCCGTCTATCCACCCATCCATCGTCCACCTCCCATCCACCCAACCATCCATTTACCCATCCGTCCACCCATCCGTCCATCCTTCCATCCATCCATTACCCTCCCACCTAACCGTCCATCCTTCTATTAATCTGTCCGTCTATCCATCCATCCATCCATCCATCCACCCTTCCACCCTTCCACCCACCCAACTGTCCAAACCAACCGTCCGTCCGTCCGTCCGTCCATCCATCCATCCATCCATCCATCCATCCATCCATCCAAGGCCAGGCCAGGCCAGGCCAGGGGAAAAAAACTATCCATAGCCAATGTTCATCCATCCATCCATCCATCCGTCTGTCTATCCATCCATCCGTCCATCCATCCATCCATCCACCACCCTTCCACCCAACCGTCCATCCATCCATCCGTCCGTCCGTCTATCCATCCATCCATCCACTCGTCCATCCATCCGTCCGTCCGTCTATCCACCCATCCATCTGTCCACCTCCCATCCACCCAACCATCCATTTACCCATACGCCCACCCATCCATCTGTCTGTCCATCATCCATCCATCCATCACCCTCCCACCTAACCGTCCATCCTTCTATTAATCTGTCTGTCCGTCCATCCATCCATCCACCCACCGTCCCACCCGTCCATCCATCCATCCATCCGTCCGTCCGTCCATATATAGAATAGAAAGTCTGGTCTGCCTTTGTTTAACGTTTCTGAATGAGAAGCGAGAAGCCATTCTTAACCCTCGTTTCTATATGTGGATGCATAGGAGAAGAATGGAAGCTATTTGTGTGGTCGATGCATCTGTATATGGACTGATATGGAGAAAATCAGGGAGGTCAGACTGTAATTACTGCAGGGCAGATGGGCTGTAGTGTGCGACACTTATCTGTCTGCTGAGAGGGCTGGAGGACGCGGTGATGAGAGCTGATAGCTGCTGCCGGATTGACTGAGGCTGCTGCAGCTCCACTGTAAGCGCAGGTTAACATGGATCGGCCTCCATTTTCTCCAGGACACATGCCTGCAGATGAATTTCAACAGGTGAAGAAGCCAATCAATCGTTAGGTTAGATGGCTTTCTGCTGAGGACTCGACCTGTAGAAAGTGTAGCCATTCAAGGGTCCCTACACAGGGATCTCAGCTCCTTAAACAATCAGCTTATTTTGAACATCTGCAACATCACTGAACAGAGACAGCATCTGAGGCTATGTCTACACTAATCCGGATACATTTGAAAATGCTCACGCTAAATTCACCTTATTGCGTCAAGCCTCATAAAAGCTCACTGAGATGATACAGACGGTGTATAATAAAGTACAGACATAATAAAGTTCTCTATTCTTCTGCAAGGATCATTTTATTTAGCGATATGAAGAGTCTACAAAGTAACATTTCTTTTGCAGCAGTGTGAAAGTGAATAGCACATTACAGGCACAATACTGGCATAAACAGAGATATCTATTGGTACAATATGTGTCACATGACTAAACATGCGTCATCGTTTTCACAATTCAATGTGAAAACAGCGTTTAAAATCTATCCATTTGGGAGAACATTGTAAATTAGTAAATTAATGTTAATGTTAATTATGTAAATAAATATATAAAATATCAACAAATAAATGTACAAACCCGATTCCAAAAAAGTTGGGACACTGTACAAATTGTGAATAAAAACAGAATGCAATGATGTGGAAGTTTCAAATTTCAATATTTTATTCAGAATACAACATAGATGACATATCAAATGTTTAAACTGAGAAAATGTATCATTTTAAGGGAAAAATAAGTTGATTTTAAATTTCATGGCATCAACACATCTCAAAAAAGTTGGGACAAGGCCATGTTTACCACTGTGTGGCATCCCCTCTTCTTTTTATAACAGTCTGCAAACGTCTGGGGACTGAGGAGACAAGTTGCTCAAGTTTAGGAATAGGAATGTTGTCCCATTCTTGTCTAATACAGGCTTCTAGTTGCTCAACTGTCTTAGGTCTTCTTTGTCGCATCTTCCTCTTTATGATGCGCCAAATGTTTTCTATGGGTGAAAGATCTGGACTGCAGGCTGGCCATTTCAGTACCCGGATCCTTCTTCTACGCAGCCATGATGTTGTAATTGATGCAGTATGTGGTCTGGCATTGTCATGTTGGAAAATGCAAGGTCTTCCCTGAAAGAGACGACGATGATATTATGCACTGTAGATGATGATAACTTCAAACTCTTTGCAGTTTTTCTCTGAGAAACTCCTTTCTGATATTGCTCCACTATTTTTCGCCGCAGCATTGGGGGAATTGGTGATCCTCTGCCCATCTTGACTTCTGAGAGACACTGCCACTCTGAGAGGCTCTTTTTATACCCAATCATGTTGCCAATTGACCTAATAAATTGCAAATTGGTCCTCCAGCTGTTCCTTATATGTACATTTAACTTTTCCGGCCTCTTATTGCTACCTGTCCCAACTTTTTTGGAATGTGTAGCTCTCATGAAATCCAAAATGAGCCAATATTTGGCATGACATTTCAAAATGTCTCACTTTCAACATTTGATATGTTATCTATATTCTATTGTGAATAAAATATAAGTTTATGAGATTTGTAAATTATTGCATTCCTTTTTTATTCACAATTTGTACAGTGTCCCAACTTTTTTGGAATCAGGTTTGTATATGTAATTTAACATACTTTTATAATATAATTTATTATTATTATTATTATTATTAAATGTCCCTTTTTTATTAATATAATATAATATATAATTTTGAGTATTAATAGTAATAATTTATTATTATTATTATTATTATTATTATTATTATTATTATTATTATTATTAAATGTCCCTTTTTATTATTATATTATAATATAATATAATATAATTTTAATGAGTATTAATAGTAATTAAGGTTACACATTACTGGTTACAATTTTTCATAAGGTGAATTAAAAGGCATAATTAATGCATTACAGTACTTTTTATAATGCATTATATATAATAGCTTTAAGTGTTACCGTTATTAATTTATTATTATTATTATTGTGTGCACATTTAAAAAATATATATAATTAAATATTTAAATGCATACATCATTTTTTGTAATTCATCATTCTTGAAACCCCTAAATTTGGTGACGCATGACTGTTGTGTTTAATATGAAAACAGTTGTTGTTATTATTATTATTATTTTAATTATTAAATGGTTGTAAATTAATTTAACTAGTTATATTATTGAAAATTATTAATAAGTAATAATGCATTATTAGTTTTATATAGGCTACACTGTAATTATGTAATTCATCATTCGTGAAACCCCTTTGGTAATGCATATACACATCAGTCTTTAATGTAAATCGATGTGCTTTGGTTAATTTACAGTATGTGTGTGTTATGTTGTGTTGTTAGGTGGTGTAATGGCTGATGGGTAATGTCTCTGTGAAATGATGCACATCTTCCCTAATGCAATGCAAGTGTCTGGATAGCGAGTAAAGTCCACTCTGCGGGTCACTTTTGGGCGATCCTGTGCTTCTATTTTGAAGATGGATGGTTACTGTTCATTGAGGTAAAGTGTCATTTCTGTGCCTCTAACTGCATCAAACTGAACTGCTCCCAAACACCTGCCATTGGTCGGAACGCAAAGAGCGAGTCTATCTCTAAGAGCGAGAGAAAAATAGCACACTTAACCTTTAAGTGTGAGAAAGTGATGCATGGATATAAAGAAAGGGTAACCTTGATCTTGTGCCCTAGCGAGATATTATATTTGAGTGTTATCTCCAGAGTCTTATTAGCATACTCATCACATGCTACACTGTCTTATAGGAAATTGGGGTCATAATTATCCGTAATAGAAGGTTAACTGACCTGTCATGAACGTCGAGAAGGTTGTGTGCGATGGTTTTAACAGCATTGCTGATCGCTCTATTTTGCGCTACTCTTGAGTTTCATCCGCTCGCCTCAAAGAGTCATTTCATCTGCGGTGCTTCAAACACGTCAGCTATTTATAAATGAGAGCGTTCTGAGCTCGTCCATCTCTCGCTGACTTTAGTGTAAAGACAAAAGTAAATCTAGAGAGCTAGCCGACTTTTATCCCACTGTTTGAGTTATTTTAAGTCCATCTCAACTTTTGTCAGGAGGCGTGCGCTCTTTTGCACGTTTGCAATGAAAACTTTAGTTGAAACGTCAAAATTAGCTTTCTTCAAGAGATCTGGTGAGGCTTGAGCAAAAAACAGGCGTGTGACAGAAGAGCCGATAGTCAGTGGAACCCTGTAAACTCTCTGAGATTGAGATGTGTCCCCAGCAGCCTGTGGCCAGCGAGTCGAGCTGATGAGCGAATCATCCTCATATGTCGTGGCTTTTTGAGATTAGATTTTGGAGGATTTCCAGGGAATCGCATCTCCGCTGTCACTCTGTGTGGAGCGCTATAGCCTCGGCTTTATTGTGTAAGAACTGAAGAGGAGTCGCCATGATTACAGACTAATTGGCACTAATTATATAACGAACAACTATTGCAATTACAGCTCAATGGAAGTCATTAACCTACATTCACACAGAGTCCATCCATCCATCCATCCATCCGGATTAATGTATCCATCCATCCATCCATCAATCAATCAATCAATCAATAAATCAATCAGTCAGTCAGTCAGTCAGTCAATCAGTCAGTCCGTCCGGATTAATGTATCCTTCCATCCATCCATCCATCCGGATTAATATATCCATCCATCCATCCATACATCCCTCCATCCATCTGGATTAATGTATCCATCCATCAATCCATCCATCATTCATCCATCCATCCATCTGGATTAATGTATCCATCCATCCATACATCCATCAATCAATCCATCCATCCATCCGGATTAATGAATCCATCCATCCATCCATCCGGATTAATGTATCCATCCATCCATCCGTCCGTCCGTCCGTCCGTCCACCCATCCGTCCATCCACCCATCTGTCCATCCATCCGGATTAATATATCCATCCGTCCATCCATCCATCCATCCATCCGGATTAATGTATCCATCCGTCCATACATCCATCAATCAATCAATCCATCCATCCATCCGGATTAATGTATCCATCCATCGATCCATCCATCCGGATTAATGTATCCATCCGTCCATACATCCATCAATCAATCAATCCATCCATCCATCCGGATTAATGTATCCATCCGTCCATCCATCCATCCATCCATCCATCCGGATTAATGTATCCATCCGTCCATACATCCATCAATCAATCAATCCATCCATCCATCCGGATTAATGTATCCATCCGTCCATCCATCAATCCATCCATCCATCCATCCATCCGGATTAATGTATCCATCCATCCATCCATCCATCCATCCGGATTAATGTATCCGTCCATCCATCCATCCATCAATCCATCCATCATCCATCCGTCCGTCCATCCATCCATCATCCATCCGTCCGTCCATCCATCCATCCATCCATCCATCCATCCATCCGGATTAATGTATCCATCCAACCATCCATCCATCCATCCATCCATCCATCCATCCATCCGGATTAATGGATCTATCCAGCCATACATCCGTCCGTCCGTCCGTCCGTCCATCCGTCTGTCCGTCCGTCCGTCCGTCCGTCCTTCCATCCGTCCATCCATCCATCCATCCATCCGTCCATCCATCCGGATTAATGTATCCATCCATCCAAACACACACATCCATCCATCCATCCAAACACACACATCCATCTATCCATCCATCCATCCATCCATCCATCCGTCCATCCATCCGGATTAATGTATCCATCCATCCATCCAAACACACACATCCATCTATCCATCCATCTATCCATCCATCCATCCATCCAGCCATCCATCCATCCATCCATCCATCCATCCATCCATCCATCCGTCCATCCATCCATCCATCCATCCGTCCATCCATCCGGATTAATGTATCCATCCATCCAAACACACACATCCATCCATCCATCCAAACACACACATCCATCTATCCATCCATCCATCCATCCATCCATCCGTCCATCCATCCGGATTAATGTATCCATCCATCCATCCAAACACACACATCCATCTATCCATCCATCTATCCATCCATCCATCCATCCATCCAGCCATCCATCCATCCGATCCTGCTCTCGGCGTGCGATTTAGAGCACATGACTTTCTATAAGAACTGCCGAGGAGTGTGGAGTCGCCATAATTACTGACTAATTGGCACTAATTATATAACAAACAACTATTTGGCAATTACAGCTCAATGGAAATCATTAACCTGCATTCACACAGGGTTAAATGGCCTTGGTGTATTTCAGTTGTACAGATGTCACAACAGTCCTTTTATTCCTATGGGATGTCACTGTTGTAGAGGAGCAATACCGGCTTTTATGAGGGTCAGGTTTGTTGTTAATGTTCTCTGGTGGCTGAATTGCCAAACAAACCGCTTGCTCTTCAAAACCGACGTAAAAAGGGAAAGAATGATTCACCGGCACTAACTAAATCACCCTCCCTAGAGTCAATAGTCGCTGGAAAACTTGAATGAATAGTTATTCTGCGTCATTCAGCGGCCCTGAGGTCTGCAGTTATTAGATACTGTCTCCACAGTTGAGTACTTCTGCTCTTTTGATGTATTATAAAAGCCGATAGCCCTCTGAATGGATGGCCAGTAAAAACCGAACCTATGCTTCTTTTTTTGACCATTTAATTTCCATAACATTTACAGTGCAACTTTTAATGCCTGGGGGGCCGCGAAGCACTTGACTCTAGAACATTTGATTTTAACAAGGAAAATGGATTCGAACAGATCATTATAAATGAGTCTAAAATCAACTGTAGCATGGCAAAGAAAGGCTTAAGGGATTAGTCCGGTCTTAAAATGTTTTTCTGGTGCCAGTTTTTGCTGCAAGAGTTTCTCCTCCTTAATTACTGTGGCCCATCAAGTCATGTATCTTTCTAACAAAGGCACGATACAGCAACCGTCTGCTCTTTTCCAATACGCCTCATACCTGGTGTGTTTATCATCTGTTTGAACCCGATGCGCTTTCATTATTCAAATGCGCTTTTTCTATATTGTTCAATCAAATGTTTGAGCATCCACACTCATTCATACACAAAGCAGCCCTTGCGAGCTCTTGAACCTGAATTTAACAAGCCTTTCTCTGTTAAACAAGACTTACAATGACCGCATATAAATCAGACTCTTGTTTCAGGTCGCTAATTAGAACCAAAATCCAGACACCTGTCCTGGCTGAATGATTAACGGTGGTGCGGGATATTGTATTGTACGGGGAGGGATTGAGTCAAGCTTTTTTAGTCAATATTGAGTTTTTGGAAGCAAATTAGGTATGGGTTTGAGTAAAATGTTCATTTTGTTTTATACTAGAAAGTTCAAAAGAACAGCATTTATCTGAAATAGAAATCTTTTGTAACGTTATACACTACTGTTCAAAAGTGTTTTTTTTTTTTTTTTTTGGAAAGAAATAAAAGAAATTAATACTTTTATTCATTTTAAGGCTGCATCAAATTGATCAAAAGTGACAATACATTTGTAGTGTTACAAAAGCTTTCCATTTCAGATAAATGCTGTTCTTTTGAACTTTACATTCATCAAAGAATCCTGAAAAAAATTGCGTTCATCATTGCTAATAATCATAAATGTTTGTTGAGCATCAAATCCTCATATCAGAATGATTTGTGAAGGATCATGTGACACTGAAGACTGGAGTAATGATGATAAATTCAGCTTTGATCACAGGAATAAATTACACTTTACTATATATTCACATAGAGAACAGCTGCTTTAGATTCTAATAATATTTCACAATTTTTTACTGTATTTATGATCAAATAATGCAGCTTTGATGAGCAGGAGACAAAAAACATAAAAAAAAGTACCGATCTAAAACTTTTGAACAGTAGTGTATACTCACACACACATATATATATATATAGACACATGCATACACACACATATATATATATAGACACATGCATATACACACACACATATTTATATATGCACACACACATTTACACACACGCACGCACATATATACACAGACACATGCACACACACACACGCACACACATATTCCTGCACACACAATACATACACACACACACATTCACATACACGCACACACATACATACACGTGCATACACACACACATATACACACACGTACACATATACACACATATATACATATATACATACATGCACACACACATACACACATATACACACATATATACATATATACATACATGCACACACACATACACACACACACACTCAATACACACACATATACACACATATATACATATATACATACATGCACACACACATACACACACACACTCAATACACACACATATACACACATATATACATACATGCACACACACATACATACATGCACACACACATACACACACACACTCAATACACACACATATACACACATATATACATACATGCACACACACATACACACACTCAATACACACACATATACACACATATATACATACATGCACACACACATACACACACACACTCAATACACACACACATACACACACTCAATACACACACATATACACACATATATACATATATACATATATACATACATGCACACACACATACACACACTCAATACACACACATATACACACATATATACATACATGCACACACACATACACACACACACTCAATACACACACATATACACACATGCACACATATATAAATATACACACGTGCACACACACAATATGCACACACATATACACACGCACACACACATATATACTGTATTATTATTTATATGCACACACACATATATATGCACACACACACATATATGCACACAAATATATAAATATACACACGCATGCACACACAATATACACACACATATACACATGCACACGTATATAATTATAAACACGCATGCACACACACACATACATATACACACATGCACACAAGCACACACATATACGTATATATACAAGCACACACACATTGAGATTTATATTTATCAAAGTTTGCTGAGCAACTGCGTGACATAAATTATAGTTTAAATTATAAATTATAATCTGCCTTGCTGGGAGGAGATATATTGTCTTTGCTATTTGTGTTTAATTAATTTTATTTATCAGTCCACATGGTTTTGTTCTCTCCAGCGGAAAACCTTTATTGAAGGACGGACTCCAGCCAGGCCAGAGTAGGATACGGATGTGGATAGGCTCTTTTGAGTTGAGCTGGTAAGTGTCCACACAGCAAACCTCCCACAACATCCTAGCATTGTGCTTTCCTTCATAAGATGTAAAGATCTAGTTGCTATTCCATTCTTTTAATCGGCAATGTCAAGCAAAGGCGAGCATGCAGGCCAACCGGCCAAATGAGCTGATCAAATTCATGAGAGTCAAAGCCTCCTGCTGAGAGCAAAAGCAGGTTAGGGCTTTGATAGCAATATTGTACGGATTATACTGCTGTTGTGCCCTTGAGCGGAGCTCTTAACCTGAGCTTGCTCAGTAAATACCTGGCTGTAAATCTGTGGAGAATATGTAATACCTTGCCCCAAAATCCAGCGAAGACTAATAAAATTATCTGCAGAGCAAAGATGTTGTGGGAAATGTGCAAACAGACGATTTCCAGTGTTTGCTCTGCCAGTCTGTTATTCTCTTTACCAGCTTGGCAAGAGTAAGAGCGCTTACAAAAAGAGTCTTGCGTCTCTGAAATATGATCACTATAAAACGGGACGCCTCTACTAAAAGTTCACTAGCGGATATCCATATGGGAAAAGAGACTTGCTTTTGGCTCCATTTCAAAACCTAGTGAGCTGCCTTACTGTACGCTGACTACATAGGCAGCTGGCTTCTGAGGCGGCATCCTAACTGAAATTAAAGCTCATTAGTGACTGATTTGGGCTCTGTCCCAATTGAAACCCTCATGATCTTCTTCCGAGTCCACACTTTCATGACGTAAAAAAGTTCCAGTTTGGACACATCACATATTATGCCCCTTTTCACAAGATGTAATATAAATCTCTGGTGTCCCCAGAATGTGTCTGTGAAGTTTCAGCTCTAAATACCCACAGATCATTTATTATAGCTTGTCAAATTTGCCCCTATTTGGCTGTGAGCAAAGATGTGCCGTTTTTGTGTGTGTCCCTTTAAATGCAAATGAGCTGCTGCTCCCCGCCCCCCTTCCAGAAGAGGGCGGATCCTTTACACGAGCTTCGGATACTCCATCAACAACAAAACAGGCGAATCTCACTCAGCCAAAATGTCAGAAATAAGCAGTTGTGGAGCAGCCGTACATGTTTGAGCCGGAGTCGACACAGATGAGACTCAGGAAGAGCTCGACACTTTTACACTGAATGGTTAGTGGATCATTTATGTAACGTTAGTTGTTGTGGAGTTACGTTGATTCAACTCATGGACTAGCATGTGCCGTCCTGTTAATCTATAAATTGTTGTATAGGTGCTCGTGTGGGAACGTAACACGTCCGTCACCCGACTATACAATGCATAATAAATGTGCGTTTATGAATTACGCAGACGGTGAGTGTTTTCAGGATAAAACTAACGGCACAGCTCTAGTCTCTGTGAATACAGTCAGAGACGATGCTAACTTTAGCCATATTAGCCGTACAGCATTCAGCTCATTCAGAAAGGACATTTGCAAACATTCGCAGAATATGATGTGCCATCCTCACTTGTTCTGATATGAAGTTAGAGCACGAAGCGTTGGTACTGACCCGTCCTTCAGAAACAACTTTTTCACAAATCCAGCGTTACTGACCCTCGTTGGTGAAGCAGTCATGAGTAAAATGATTTGCGCAAATATATAACATTTTACCGACGTTCTTCGGCACATTTCCTTCATAAATGAAATTCACCCACGGTGTCCTCAGTGGCTCTGATGCCAGGAGTCTTTGAGACTCGTCTTAGTGTTCTTCTTATACTCTGCATTGAAATGTTTTTTCCTCCTTTTATCAGGTCATCTTGCAAGTCTTTGGCAGTAAGTTGAGGGTTTTTCTCAGTTGCTCTAATCAAATTAATTC
Organism: Coreius guichenoti; assembly: GCA_039654105.1. Lineage (NCBI taxonomy): Eukaryota > Metazoa > Chordata > Actinopteri > Cypriniformes > Gobionidae > Coreius > Coreius guichenoti. The sequence goes on from CM077176.1 coordinate 1,004,500, forward strand.
CCCTTAATCAGTGCTTAATTTACATATTCCCAGAACAACAGGTCCCGGAACAACAGGAGGGGACGGATCCAGCAAGTTAGTGTGCTAGGGAAAGGTAACGGAACATAGCCTATACACTGATCAGGCAAAACATTATGACCACCTTCCTAATATTGTGTTGGTCCCCCTTTTGCTGCCAAAGCAGCCCTGACCCGTCGAGGCATGGACTCCACTAGACCCCTGAAGGTGTGCTGTGGTCTCTGGCACCAAGATGTTAGCAGTAGATCCTTTAAGTCCTGTAAGTTGCGAGGTGGTGCCTACAGGGATCGGACTTGTTTGTTCAGCTCATCCCACAGATGCTTGATTGGATTGAGATCTGGGGAATTTGGAGGCAATTTTTTGAAGTCAACACCTCAAACTCGTTCTGCTCAAACCATTCCTGAACCATTTGTGCTTTGTGGCAGGGCGCATTATCCTGCTGAAAGAGCCACAGCCACCAGGGAATACCGTTTCCATGAAAGGGTGTCATGGTCTGCAACAATGCTTAGGTAGGTGGTACGTGTCAAAGTAACATCCACATGGATAGAAGGACCCAAGGTTTCCCAGCAGAACATTGCCCAAAGCATCACGCTGCCTCCGCCGGCTTGCCTTCTTCCCTTCTTCCCTTCTTCCCATAGTGCATCCTGATGCCATGTGTTCCCCAGGTAAGCGACGCACACACACCCGGCCATCCACGTGATGTAAAAGAAAACGTGATTCATCAGACCAGGCCACCTTCTTCCATTGCTCCGTGGTCCAGTGCTGATGCTCACGTGCCACTGTTGGCGCTTTCGGCGGTGGACAGGGGTCAGCATGGGCACCCTGACTGGTCTGCGGCTATGCAGCCCCATACGCAACAACCTGCGATGCACTGTGTATTCTGACACCTTTCTATCAGAACCAGCATTAACTTCTTGAGCAATTTGAGCTCCAGTAGCTCGTCTGTTTGATCGGACCACACGGGCCAGCCTTCGCTCCCCACGTGCATCAATGAGCCTTGGCCGCCCATGACCCTGTCGCCGGTTCACCACTGTTCCTTCCTTGGAGCACTTTTGATAGATACTGACCACTGCAGACCAGGAACACCCCACAAGAGCTGCAGTTTTGGAGATGCTCTGACCCAGTCGTCTAGCCATCACAATTTGGCCCTTGTCAAACTCGCTCAAATCCTTACGCTTGCCCATTTTTCCTGCTTCTAACACATCAACTTTGAGGACAAAATGTTCACTTGCTGTCTAATATATCCCACCCACTAACAGGTGCCGTGATGAAGAGATAATCAGTGTTATTCACCTGTCAGTGGTCATAATGTTATGTCTGATCGGTGTATATGGCCTATATATGCACATCTCAGTCGGGTTTCATCCATTTGTTTTAATGCACATTTTGAGAATGTGCATAAGAAATCCTGAAAGGAAACGGCTGATATGTGAAATTAACTCTCAGAATTATAGACATTTAATGAGATCTAGATGCGCATTAAGGTGATGGAAACGGGTTATTTGCATACTGATGACGTGTTGTGACCATTTGTGCATGTAAAACACCATGGCATTATGCATTAGGCCCAACAGAAGGTCTGACCTTGGCACACAATTTTTCCAACATATCCATTGACATTCATAGAATTCGAAAGTTTAAACTCTAGCCATAGTCATTTTCACAGAAGGCTATACGGAGGTTGTTGCACCGGCGTATGGGCACAGCAGCCGTTTAAGCCCCATATGAGTTATTTCATTAATTCTTCTGCGTCTCCTCATAGCATTTAATAAAACGATGTCCAACAACACAAATAACTCTCTCCCAAGCAACGAGCTCCATCACGACAAGAGGTTCCCTCAATAATGCGGATGGAAATGCACAACGATTCACCTTTTCTTTAGTCAAATATTCAGAAAAGAGCATACAAAATGCGGAACATTTTGCATCTAAATTGCAAATTTAATTTATGCTGAAATTCAGAATAGGCTTTAGCAAACACAATATGCGACTAAACCTGCGTTTCCATCTCTTCTCGTTCTGTTCACAAGAACAAAATCATCACTTCCCGGGAAATTCTAGCGATGACTTTAATATTAATAAGACATTAACAGACAAAATGTGGTAAAAACATGTCCAATTTCTGGGAATGACAGCACAGCAGCAATATGCATTTTATCCATCATTATGAATTTGCAGAGCATAAGATTCAAAAGTGTCAAAAATATGACTCTTCAACAGTTTAAGTTTGTATTCGACTGATTCGACTCTACAGTCTGGATTTAGAATTTTAGAACACTAAATTTCACAATGATCAGCAACATCAGACGCGATGCTTAGTTTGAAGATTATTCCAGTTATGAATGAATTAGTCAGTCACACTTTCTAAATGCGCATCTTACATTCCTAATAAGTTCACCATCAGTTTCTTCTGTAAATATGTTTGTATGTCTGTAATATATTGTTCACGTCTTGTGCAATATCAAAAAAAATATGCATATACACTATATTGCCAAAAGTTTTGGGAGGCCTGCCTTTACATGCACATGAACTTCCCATTCTTAATCCGTAGGGTTTAATATGGAGTTGGCCCACCCTTTGCAGCTATAACAGCTTCAGCTCTTCTGGGAAGGCTTTCCACAAGGTTTAGGAGTGTGTTTATGGGAATTTTTGACCATTCTTCTAGAAGCGCATTTGTGAGGTCAGGCACTGATGTTGGACGAGAAGGCCTGGCTCGCAGTCTCCGCTCTAATTCATCCCAAAGGTGTTCTATCGGGTTGAGGTCAGGACTCTGTACAGGCCAGTCAAGTTCCTCCACACCAAACTCGCTCATCCATGTCTTTATGGACCGACGCTTTGTGCACTGGTGCGCAGTCATGTTGGAACAGGAAGGGGCCGTCCCCAAACTGTTCCCACAAAGTTGGGAGCATGAAATTGTCCAAAATGTCTTGGTATGCTGAAGCATTAAGAGTTCCTTTCACTGGAACTAAAGGGCCAAGCCCAACCCCTGAAAAACAACCCCACACCATAATCCCCCCTCCACCAAACTTTACACTTGGCACAATGCAGTCAGGCAAGTCCCGTTCTCCTGGCAACCGCCAAACCCAGACTCGTCTATGGGATTGCCAGACAGAGAACCGTGATTGGTCACTCCAGAGAACACGTCTTCACTGCTCTAGAGTCCAGTGGCGGCGTGCTTTACCCCACTGCACCCCATGCTTTGCGTTGCACTTGATGATGTAAGGCTTGGATGAGCTGCTCGGCCATGGAAACCCATTCCATGAAGCTCTCTACACACTGTTCTTGAGCTCATCTGAAGGCCTCAGAAGTTTGGAGGTCTGTAGCTGTTGACTCTGCAGAAAGTTGGCGACTTCTGCGCACTGTGACCCTCAGTATGCGCTGACCACCCCTGATTTGGAGGGGTGTCCCAAAACTTTTGGCAATATAGTGTGTGTATATATATATATATATATATATATATATTAGTGTATATATGCATTATGGGATTATTTTGTGATGGATACATATGGGTTAAAAAGTGTCTCTTTATGAAGAACCCTTGATTTAGAAGTGCACCTATGATGCTCCCTTCATAGGCAGCTCACTAGGTTGTGGAACAGTCATGGTATCGTGCATCAAGAGATCATAAAGCTGTTTTTTGCTCACTCGCCTCCAGTTTTTTATATTTTACAATTTCTTACCTTCTTGTCTGGTTTTATGTCTTTCAGGATAACATTTGCCTCAAGTAAAACTTGAAATGTTTTGGTCAACTACCTGCTACCCATTTGCCCCATCAAATACAGACCATAAATCTCTAGTCCAGAGTTTTGTAATACCATAACCTCTCCCCTCCCAAACTGTAAAATATTCATGGTGAAACTGCAGCAAACTCAAATGAGTGTTCAATCAGAGCGTTCCCCTCAGCGAGCCCCCGGTGCGCTGCCCTGTGATTTATTGCTGAATTAACACACTGAAGTCTTCCATTTCTCTGTGTTGCTCTCGTGCTCAGGGCGGCACATCAGCTGAACGCTCATGTTTAGATGACCGGGGCCAGCGAGCTCCTCTCAGGGATGATCGTGTTGGATACTTGTTGTGGTGATACGATTATATTTGTATGCTGTGATCAGAACTTTATGCACTGGCATTACAAAATTACAAAAAAAAAAAATGTCCCCGATCTACCATTGGTTGGACCAGAAGCTGGCATGTCAAACCCGAGGGGTCAAAGGTCAGTTAGTCCCCTGCTGCTAGATGCCATAACTAACCATCTGTGCCAAAAAGTTTTTTTTTTCTCCATTGACGACTATTCAAAATTAGCTGTGTATTCTGATATTTTTTGCCCAAGCAACAGTGTATATTATTGTAACGAGGACTCAGATTGGCATCCATGTGCAGTTTATTAAAATAACACAAATTCACAGTACAAGCAGGCGTGGGTCGGTAAACCAGGGTGAACAGCAGTATCAGAGGCAGTGCATCAATCATGGTCATAACAGGCAATAGGTCAGGGCAGGCAGCAAACAAACGAGAATCAGAGTCCAGGCACACAAAGATCAAGGGCAGGCAGAACAGGGTCGTCCAAGGCAGAGTCAAACACAGGCAGGATAATCACAGGGAATAACGCTCAGAAATGCAGCCGGGGCAAACAAGACTTCGCACTGAGTAAGTGTGAGAGCAGAGTTTATATAGGCAAGGTGATGAGGAACAGGTGTGCAGTAATCAGTCCAGGAGTGAGGGTGTATGGGAAATGAAGTCCGAGGTTAGTACTCTGGTGAGTTCGACCTCTGGTGGCCGACAGTGGAATCTTCACCGGCGTTTGTGACAATTATATTGTTATATTATATTTAAATTTGAATTGAATGAAATTGTCTACATATCCATTTTATCAGTACTTGTTTTTGTATGACTCTCTATATTATGTTGTCCCGCTTTTATTTATTTATTTGTTATTTTTGATTGATTTTATTTTATTTATTTATTATTTTGTTTTGTTTCGTTTAGTTTTTTTATTGTATTATAATGTTATATTATGTCATATTTCAGATTTTAATATTTTTCTCTATATATTATCTTGTTCTTTTGTATTATATATTTTTGAAATTTTATTTTAATTAAATTCTTCTACTGTATATACATTTTATCAGTGCCCATTTTAATGTATTGCTCTTAAATAAATGCAATGGATTTATATTTTTTGTATATTATATTATATTAATTATATTGTTATATTATATTATATTAATTATATTATTATACATTATTTATTTTTTAAATTATTTTTATTAAGTTATTTTAATACAATTTTTCCTGCATAATGGTTTTTATCAGTTTGAATTTCTATATTATGTTTTTACTCTCTAAATTAATTTAAAAAAAATTAATAAATTTTTTTATTTTTTTTTATTTAATTAAATTACAGATTTTTTTGTATATATACTGCTGTCTTACTTGTTCATGTTCTTGTGCCATCAGATGTCATTTTCCTGCGGCTCCTGAGTGATTAGTCACATGGCATTTACGGCTCAAGTGATTGGCTGAACAGCATCCCTGCCCAGAACTGAGTGCCCATGAGCAAAGATGGCAGATTTCAAATTGCATCCGTTCCTCCGGAGCCAGCTGAGCGACTGCCAGACAGCTAAACGGATGCGTCCTCAGGTATGATGGACCTCCTCGACTGAAAACACCACCAAACAACAAATTACACACTTCACTTTAAAAATGGTTGAAATTCTGAAATAACAAACATTTCAGAAAAACAAACTTTTCACTCAGTGTTTATTGTTTTCCCCTGCAATCTCAGATATAGTGCACCTCAACATTTCTTGGTCAAGAATAAATAACATTGAGAGATGCTCAACGATCTTCGGCAGCTGATAGAAGTACGAGATCAGTGCTTCCAGATGGGTAGAAATGGATGGAGCACCTCGGCGGTTAACAGACTAAATTGGAAGGACTGTAAGAGGGACTTGCCTGGAATTCAGAAAGCAGTGCGGATCAGACGAGGTGAGAGAGGCTAGTTATTAAATTGGCCAGCAGGCAGAACGTGGGGGCAGACGAGACCTCGCAAAGTGCATCGCTAATGAGCTTCTGTAATGCTCCGTCTCATCTTTGAACCAGACCTTCAGATGGAGCCCATTGTTGGCAGGGAGGCCGATGCAGAACCTCCAGCCCAGCTTCCCTGGATAACTCCCTCTCTCTCTCTCTCTCTCTCTCTCTCTCTCTCTCTCTCTCCTAATCTATGCTAATGAAGCGGAAATCAAAGCCTGAAATGTCCAAGTAGCGTGCATCCTACCTCAGTCATGTTCAAAGCTGTATTAAAGATGACAGAAACATGTCTAGAGCAATCTTTCACAGCGTTACGCAGCCCACGGGGCCTTGTGTTGTACTTCTCCAACAGCCATGTTCAAGGTGTGTATGAATGATGCAAACACTCCTCTCTGGGCATGTTTTAATGCACATTCTTGACACACTTATTTCGATTTTTTTTTTGCACGTTCATTTGGGCTTACATTGCGATATATATTGCGATACTCATTATAAAATCATCTTGTGGGAAATGTATGTTTGCACTACATTTCCTCACTGACTGAGACTCAGCTCCAGGATCGAGGTGTTCTGCTGAGCTTGCAGATGTTTCTCACATCAGAAGTGTTATTTTTGCTGTGGACTAGTGTTTCCTACAGACATGTTTGCATGCAACCGTATATAGGCCATTCCATGAAAATGCATTTTATTTTATTTCATTACATTTTTTTTATACCATACTGAAGTTTTATAAGTACCAATTTTAGTTTTTACTCATACTTTTGATTTTATATTTATATTTTCCCTCTCTATATTCTGTATGGAGGAATGGTCTCTGATCTCCAAACTCATCAGGCATTATAGAAGAAATCTCAGAGCTGCTATCTTGGGAAAAGGACGTTACAAAAAGTATTTAATAAAAGGGTGCCAATAATTGTGGCCAACGTGTTTTGGAGAAAAGCATTTATTTCATAATGTGATTTACCCCCCACTTTCAATTCTTTTACTTCAATGAAAGGTTAGATTTTTGTGAATTTTCTGAGTAAAAGATCAAAAGGATAAACAATGCAGATTTATTTTTTACAACCATATTTGATCATATTTACCAGGGGTGCCAATAATTCTGACCACCACTGTATATTTCAATTTTTATTTGAAATTAATTACATGCATATAGTGCAATTTTATCAGAGCATTTTTATCAGCAGTAGATTTATATTTTTATATATTATATTAATTATATTATAATAATTTATATATACATTTTTTATTTAAATTTAATAACATTCTTCTACTATATTTTTATCAGTGCTTGTTTTTTAATGACTCCAACAGGTATTCAATTTGTTTTATTTTATTATTTTATTTTTTTATATTTATTTATATTTTATAAATGTATTATTGTATTTTTATATATTTATTTTTTATATATTATATATTTTTATTTGAAATTAATTACGTGCATATAATGCAATTTTATCAGAGCATTTTTATCAGCATGCAGTAGATTTATATTTTTCCCTGTCTGTTCCATATTACTAATGCTATATTGTATAATATTACATTATATCCTTACATATTGTAGACAGCTCAGTTAGTTCTGTGCTCACTGTGTGTCTGACTGAGAATCCAGAATCGAGGTGTTCTGCACATCAGAAGTGCTATTTTTTGCTGTGGACTTGTGTCACCCACAGACATGTTTGTATGCAATCGTATATAGGCCGTACCATGAAATTGCATTGGCAAAGTTCATAGTGGCCGTTCCTGGAGCTCCAGGGCAGAGCAAATCCCCAGCTGCTCTGATGCAACCCCAGACTCTGCCATTTTATTCGCTACAAATAACAAGTTTAACCCGATTCTGTTAAAACGCCCGGATTTATTTTTGCTTACCAGCAGTATTTTGACATTTCTAAAACATAAATCTCAGGGTGAGCTGAAAGAAATATTTGTCCCGCTGTGCATGTCTCTCGCGCTCTAGAACTTTAATTCCCATCATGCTCTTGCACGCACAACTTAAATATGCCCATATTAATCCCAACACGAGGAGGAGAGTTTTCAGTCACATTGATCAGAAAATGCTGTGGTGCAAATTGGAAAACTGATTGTGTAACACGTTACCCCCAACACTGCACTTTATAAATCTATTTTCAGTTGTATTGATATAAGACAAACATTTTGACGGCGAGCCAGTTTTTCAGTGAGTAGCAGCTTTGCTGGCCTCCACGAAATCAATGGACAGATGGGTTGCTCTAGAAATAAATCACAGAAAAGCAGCATGCTTTGCATTCATGACCATGTATCATACAGACGATGTTATTGCAGTGTGTGGGCTAATCCTCCGCTGGCGTGTAAGTTGCATGGTGATGTGCTGCTTTCAGTATATCAGAATGTATAATGCTTTGTCTTGGTTTTCTCAGCTGATTTAATGTGACTGTAACTCAAACTCCTATTGACAGCACAAGAGTAGAATGCGTCTAGTGTCATGTGATACACTATATTACACTATATCTATCTAGTATTGGGACACCCCTCCAAATCACTGAATTCAGGTGTTCAATCACTTCATGGCCACAGGTGTATAAATCAAGCACTAGGCATGCAGACGCTTCTACAAACATTTGTGAAAGAATGGGTCGCTCTCAGGAGCTCAGTGAACTCAAGCGTGGTACCATGATAGGTTGCCACCTGTGCAATAAGTCCATTCCTGACATTTCCTCACTACTAAATATTCCACGCTCAACTGTTAGTGGGATTATAACAAAGTGGAAGCAATTGGGAACAACAGCAACTCAGCCACGAAGTGATAGACCACGTAAAATCACAGAGCGGGGTCAGCGCATGCTGAGGGTCACAGTGCGCAGAAGTCACCAACTTTCTGCAGAGTCAATAGCTACAGACCTCCAAACTTCTGTGGCCTTCAGATGAGCTCAAGAACAGTGTGTAGAGAGCTTCATGGAATGGGTTTCCATGGCCGAGCAGCTCATCCAAGCCTTACATCACCAAGTGCAATGCAAAGCGTGGGATGCAGTGGGGTAAAGCACGCCGCCACTGGACTCTAGAGCAGTGAGACGTGTTCTCTGGAGTGACCAATCACGCTTCTCTGTCTGGCAATCCCATGGACGAGTCTGGGTTTGGCGGTTGCCAGGAGAACGGGACTTGCCTGACTGCATTGTGCCAAGTGTAAAGTTTGGTGGAGGGGGGATTATGGTGTGGGGTTGTTTTTCAGGGGTTGGGCTTGGTCCCTTAGTTCCAGTGAAAGGAACTCTTAATGCTTCAGCATACCAAGACATTTTGGACAATTTCATGCTCCCAACTTTGTGGGAACAGTTTGGGGACGGCCCCTTCCTGTCCCAACATGACTGCGCACCAGTGCACAAAGCGTCGGTCCATAAAGACATGGATGAGCGAGTTTGGTGTGGAGGAACTTGACTGGCCTGCACAGAGTCCTGACCTCAACCCGATAGAACACCTTTGGGATGAATTAGAGCGGAGACTGCGAGCCAGGCCTTCTCGTCCAACATCAGTGCCTGACCTCACAAATGCGCTTCTAGAAGAATGGTCAAAAATTCCCATAAACACACTCCTAAACCTTGTGGAAAGCCTTCCCAGAAGAGCTGAAGCTGTTATAGCTGCAAAGGGTGGGCCAACTCCATATTAAACCCTACGGAATAAGAATGGGAAGTTCATGTGCATGTAAAGGCAGACGTCCCAAAACTTTTGGCAATATAGTGTATGTATCAATGCAGCACATTGACAGCTCTGGATATTGCTGTACAACTTATTGCATGTGCTTTTTACAAGCGTTTCTCTAATAACATGTCCAGGGCTCAGTAGAGCACAACAGAAGTGGCAAAGAATTAAAGGGGTTCTATTGTGCTTTCCCCTCCACTTTCTATAGTGTGTAATGTTGCTGTCTGAGCATGAAAAAGTTCTGCAAAGTTACAGTTCTTCTCTATATCAGTGTCAAAGTTTCTGAACTAGTCTTGAGTTTTTTTCCGGGAGCCAACATTCTTCATTTAAATAATTCCCGCATAAAATGTGTTTTTGCTTAAGTCACAATTTAAAGCCATTTGTCACCGTAAATGTTTGTTGTAAGGAACATTAGTAGTGGTTGGAATATCAAGCATCACACTTTGATGAGCCAGTGATGGCAGGTCGATGGTGTTTTGGGTGAACTGTTCCTTTAATAGGATGTTCTGAGATCTATAGTGTGCAGTAATTCATTCAGCACCACGGACAGCTCTTGACTGACCTCTATGTGTGTTCACACTGTTGATGCTTTCAAGCCCTGCGATAGAAAACATCTGCAATTTGTGTATATTACGAGTCTCTATCTTTCTTTTTTATATGTCAACAAACATTTTCTAAAGAAACCCAAGCTCTCAGCCATCATTATCTGAATGCTTGCATGCATATGTGTGCATGTGCAAGTATTAGATTTATTAGAGAGAGAGGGAGAGAGAGAAGTGGGCTGTGTGTGAGTGTGTGTGTGTTGGCTATATGGAACAGAAGTGGTCCTAACCTACAGATGGCGGAAGACTCCCTCTAAAATCCCATCGTTGATTAAATGAACCTGTGGGGGGGCTATACACAGATAAATTGGACACTCTCCCACTTTTAATGAAGTGCTGGAATGGACTGATTATGATAATGCAAACCACAAACTAATGCATAGGTTTTAGCAGATGCACTGCAAATACGTTAATGCATAAAAATGCAACTTTTTGTTTATGCATGCAGTGTTTAATGACAAAGCACTTTTTCTGAATGCATGCATGTATGCATTTATTAGAATAAGGCATTGCTGTTGCTTGGTGCATTGCTAACATTTTAAATAGTAATGCATGCAAAAACAACTACATGCAAAATGCATTTTTAGGCACGTGATATACAGTGCTATTTCTCTTTTTATTAGAGTAAGATATCGGTGCATCTTCATTTTAACTAATAGTTACATACATTTGGCAACTCTTTTTAAATGCAATTGTATGTAATGTCCGATGGCAATCACTGAATGCATGCATGGATGCATCGCCAACATTTAAAGCGTGCAGTTTGATTTTAAAAACATGTACTGCACGTATGATCAATACGTGCAATACGGCATCACCGATGCCGCCGATTGCATGCATTCACTTTTCCAAAAGACGTTGCTTTTGGTTGATGCATCTGCAACATTTAAAACGTTAACGCGCGCGCATGTGGCAGCTCCTTGTGAAATGCAACGTGCATGCGAATGCATGCGTTCATTAGAGATGCATTGAAAGCAGCATGCGCTGCTCTGTAAGTGAGGAGAGTCATATGAGGAGTACAGAGAATACTTTGTGCCCCTGTTGGCGAGATGGTTGAGTCCTCGTCAAGGTTGCTGCTGCTGTTGGTCTCCTCACACATCCAGCGCTGACTGACTCCAGCGATCAGTCTCTCTCCAGCGCGAGGAATATCCGTTTCTGCCGGACACCTGAGACTATGAAAGCAGCTGATAATGATGGACGCCGAGGATTTCTAGTGCTTTCAAATAGAGGATTTATCAGATGCGCTCGCGCTACCACAATGACGATCAAAACTGGATTTATCATTGGGAATATAGTGTTGTGCTGTATCCTGTCGTGTGTGCAGGGTAAGTGCTGCTGCCGGGGGGTTGTGAGGGGCTGCAGGTGTCTGCGTGAGATGGGAAAACGCAGAAACACAGGAGTTTACAGAGCCTCAGTTATATCTCTGTGCAATGCTGAACATACCTGCGTTCATACGCGTTCTCCAGTCGAGTCCGTTACATTTACCAGGACACTGACTGGGATAAATCGCTTTTTTGGTCATTTTTGTGTTCGTTTTGTCCCGTTGCAAAAAATGTTCTCAACTGTGTTCTCATTATATCCTCAAATTGTACTATATGGAAGTGTACAAAAGTATCTATCTATCTATCTATCTATCTATCTATCTATCTATCTATCTATCTATCTATCTATCTATCATCACATCGAGATATTAATGCATTATGTAGCATTTTTTGTATTTTAAAATAAATAATATTTCTTGTGTGAAATACATATAAAGATAAAACATGGCATTTTAAGCCATTTCCTGAAGAAAATGCATGTATTTAACAATGTGAACGTGTACATTTACAGTAAAATATTCTTAAAATTGTTTTAAAAATAAATTAGTTTAAAGGTGCATTCCTATTGTGAATCATCGCATTTGTTTAGAATTTATTTTAAAACTTAATTTTTCTTTTTGAATTTGTTACCAGGGCATTTTGTGTTGCATATGGCCTTCCACATTGTACTATTATCATTGGTAAATTAATACCACAAATATGTTAATGTTATATAACTGAATGACACATGCAGTAATATGCAATATTATTATTATCATATTTGTTGCAGTAACATGGAGGATTTTTAGAGAGAGTTGGGTAATTATGCAATCTAGACAGGTGGATGGATTTATCAGACAGTTTGCTTTATGATTTCATGTTTCTTTCATTGTTTTATTATAACATAGCTGTTGCAGTTTCTCCTTCAAATGCTTCATTTGACAATATTCCCGTTACTCTGACAACTCTTCTTCTCTGATACTGTTTCTCTCTCTCGCTCTTCTGTATAATATAACTGGTCTTATTAATCTTTTTAATGAAGTGCACAGGATTTCTGCAGGGCTTTGCTTTAATGAAAAGCACAGGTTGCGAGGGTCTTGGACCGCAGGCGTGATTGATTGTTGTTCATGTGTTGTTTATATGCAGCTGGCAGACTAAACCTCACAGAGAGACACAGGAATAGCTGTAATAACCGTGTGTCACATATAGCGACTCGTAGGGTGAAAATAGTGACTTGAAGAATTTCTGAGATGCACTGGAGTACAACTGCATTTTGATTGATCTGTTTATAAATGCCCTCATTCCATCTTTAATCAACGCAAGTCGCATTTGATGTGACCGGATGAGTAAAAATCCCCCACGCTTGTGTTTAAAACCCTTTTTGCTTTCAGCAAACACCTTTAAACTCGTGCAGTGTTCCCTCACATGCGTTAGTGCTTAGTGACTCAGTCTAATGGAAATCTAATGGAATTGGTAGAATGAAGTTGTGCTGCCGCAGCACGACATTAACCTCCCTCGTATTCCTTTCTTGGCTTTCTTGTGTACGTTCGTGTGCTAAACAACAGCGGATCCGTGTGCATGCTAAAGTCCTCATTATGTTCTCCTCACGGTAAATGTCATGCGGTGTTGGGATTGAAATGCCGTTGGACAGAAAGCATGATTACTGTAGTTCAGCTCTAAGATCTGCTCAATTCATCATAATGTCACATTGGCAAATAATGGGCCTCTTTTCATGAATGCAAATATTTAGTGGCTGTCTTCTATCAACAGTGCTCCAGCAATGAGACAAGGCCGCGGGTGTTGCAGTCGTGGCTTTGAAGTTATTTCTCATATAATGTCCTTGGCCAAACAACAGCGCTGCACTGCCTTCAAGGCTCTCTTGATGCATTTTTAATAAGAGGCGCTTAGAAAATTGGGCAGTGTGTTGAATGGGGATGCCAATGAAATAACTTTTCATCTCATTTGAAATTATTGATCTGGGTCCCACTCGGCTGGTCGTGGTCTGGTAATTTTAACAGTTTGAGTTTTAGCAGAGTATCTACATGCTGCTTTCATTTGCTCAGTTGGAGGATGCCTTGATCTCGAGTTCTTAGCTTTTTATCCAAAAAGAGCAGATAGCTTTAAAGTTTGGGTTTAGGAATAGTTCATTCATCAGTGGTGGAAAGAGTGCTAAACAATTGAGCTTAAGTAAAAGTATTGCTACTTAAAGGATTAGTTCACTTCAAAATGAAAATGTCCTGATAATTTCCTCACCCCCATCTCATCCAAGGTGTTCATGTCTTTCTTTCTTCAGTCGAAAAGAAATTCAGTTTTTTGAGGAAAACATTCCAGGATTTTTCTCCACATAATGGATTTCAATGGGAACCAACGGTTGAAATCAGTGCAGTTTCAGAGGAAGGGCTTCAGAGGCTCTGCACGACCCCAGAAGAGGAATAGGGTCTTATCTAGACAAACCATCGGACATTTTCAAAAAAAATAAACATTATACTTTTTAACCACGAATGCTCAACTTCAGTGTTCTGCTTCTTCACGACGTATGATGTCGGAAAGGTCACGCGTGATGTAGGTGGAAGTACCAACCCAGTGCCGAACTCCATCTCATGTTCTCCAACTTTAAAATTGTCCGACATTTTTCTAAAGGGCGTTTGTTTTAGTCTTTGCACGTTCGTTTTAACACTGGGTCGGTACTTCCACCTATGTCATGCGTGACCTTTCCGACGTGATGACGTCATACGTCGTGAAGAAGAACAACACCGAAGTCGCGCATTTGAGGTTAAAAGTATATAAATGTTATTTTTCTTTGAAAATGGCCGATGGTTTGTCTAGATAAGAGCCTATTCCTCGTCTGGGATCGTGCAGAGCCTCTGAAGCCCTTCCTCTGAAACTGCACTGATTTCAACCGTTGGTTCCCATTGAAATCCATTATGTGGAGAAAAATCCTGGAATGTTTTCCTCAAAAAACTGAATTTCTTTTCGACTGAAGAAAGAAAGACATGAACATCTTGGATGAGATGGGGGCGAGTAAATTATCAGGAAATTTTCATTTTGAAGTGAACTCATCCTTTAAGAAATAATTTACTTGAGTAAAAGTAGAAGTACTGAAAATAATATGACTCAAATAAGAGTAAATAAGTAGTTTGCTGAAAAACTACTCAAGTTACTACGTTACAAAGTACTTTAGTATCATTTTACTATTTTTACCCAAAATGAGGCGATGTGAGCAATATGGAGCGATAAACACTCTCATGTAATGCATGTGAAGGCTGCACACGTCATCGAGGCGGTCTCATTTAAGAAAAGTAACTGTTAGATTGCAAAGAAAGAAAGAAATTACAGTATTTTACACCTCACGAGGAATAACAGTCAATTTTATTACGATTACTTTTCTTAAATAAGACATCCTTGATGACGTATGCAGCCTTCAAACGTGAGCGTCTTCGAAATGAGACGCAGCTCAGAATATTTAATAGAAGTATTAATAATATTTAATAGAAGTATTAAACTTATGACTTTACAGGAAATCCCTTATATGGATATCAGATATGGCTACAGCTGAATAACATGCAGAGACAATAAACACACAACTGCGATGATATATCTGTGATTTTCAAACCATACTGGGTATTTTATTTCATAAGAATAATGTATAGGTTATGCTAATCGACATAGCCTGTGTCATAGAATTTTATAAAATAATATATTTTCTGTCTCACTTGGGACCACAATAGTTATTTCAGTGTGATTTTAGAGCAAAACATGATATTAATCTCACAAATTGTCGTGTTTTAGGCTATGCTGAGCAAACACACCAGCTATATCTGTCACCAAGAGCGATTGTGTTATTACTAATTTTGAAAAGTAAGTCCATGTAAGATCATTTGAATGTTTTTAAGACGGGCAAAAGCAAGTGAGAGGTTTGATCAAAGAAATGAGGGATTAAAACGGTGTGAATAGAAAAGTGCATAAAAAAAATAAAGTGGGGGTACGGGTTAATATGTTAAATAAAAAAAAAATATATATTTTTTTTTTGCGCTCTACCGAAAATGTGCCGGGAGATCACTGTTACTATAGTAACGAAGACATTGACAGATAAACCAAGCACTCTTATTTCACTGTTGTTGCTAATGTTGAGGTAATATTTCAGCTTCATACAAAGTTTGCTTCGTACATTTAGTGTAACTGCATTGTTAAAGAGGGCAAGCTTTGCCATTAAACTGAACTGTGTGCATGCATTTTAGACTGTTTACATTGCATTTACATTGTTCTTGCTCCATCCTTGTATGAGCCGAGTTTCCTGTTTACTTCAGCTGCAGTGCTCTGGTAATATCAATGATTTCAGAAGCTGCCAAAATTACAGTTTAAAATCATAGCTCACACTTACATTCACTAAAATATTGAAACATTAACGGTACTGATTCAAAACGTGAGCGCCAGTGATTGAATGTGATTGACCCGCCCCCCCAGCTGAACTGGACATTTTGATTGGTTTGCCACCTGTGTCTGTGATTGGTTAAAGCGAGTCAGACCTGTCTGGGATTGGCTTAAGCGAGTCATACCTGTCTGTAATTGGCTGGAGCGAGTCAGACCTGTCTATAATTGGCTGGAGCGAGTCAGACCTGTCTGTGATTGGCTGGAGCGAGTCAGACCTGTCTATAATTGGCTGAAGCGAGTCAGACCTGTCTGTAATTGGCTGGAGCGAGTCAGACCTGTCTATAATTGGCTGGAGCGAGTCAGACCTGTCTGTGATTGGCTGAAGCGAGTCAGACCTGTCTGTGATTGGCTGGAGCGAGTCAGACCTGTCTATAATTGGCTGGAGCGAGTCAGACCTGTCTGTAATTGGCTGGAGCGAGTCAGACCTGTCTATAATTGGCTGGAGCGAGTCAGACCTGTCTGTGATTGGCTGAAGCGAGTCAGACCTGTCTGTAATTGGCTGAAGCGAGTCAGACCTGTCTATAATTGGCTGGAGCGAGTGAGACCTGTCTATGATTGGCTGGAACGAGTCAGACCTGTCTGTGATTGGCTGAAGCGAGTCAGACCTGTCTGTGATTGGCTGGAGCGAGTCAGACCTGTCTGTAATTGGCTGGAGCGAGTCAGACCTGTCTATAATTGGCTGGAGCGAGTCAGACCTGTCTGCGATTGGCTGAAGCGAGTCAGATCTGTCTGTGATTGGCTGAAGCGAGTCAGACCTGTCTGTGATTGGCTGAAGCGAGTCAGACCTGTTTGTGATTGGCTGAAGCGAGTCAGATCTGTCTATAATTGGCTGGAGCGAGTCAGACCTGTCTGTGAATTACTGATGACTCATTTCAGGCAGTTCAGAATCAATTCTTTCTTTTAGGAGACTTTATTTGTCTTGCAAAACTTTGCAGACCTTTTACATTCACAAACAACTCTATTGCACTTTAAAAAGGACTAAAAATGCTACAGTAAGAACCTGTAAAATACAGCTTTTTTGGAAGTGAAAAAGAACAAGTCATCTTATAATTTACAGTGAAAAACTTAAATTGACGTTCCCAGAATCCATGCGTGACACTTCTGTTTTGTTTGATCAGTTATTAGGGCTTTATCTTGCGTGTTATGTTGTTAAATGAATGTTTATTGCATTATTTTAGTGACATGTTTGTCAGTGACACCTTCTATACTCTATATTAGTATTGACCTCAGCTCCGTAAAACCTAAAATACTGCTACTGTATTTTTACAGTAAACTTCTGGCAGCCACAGCTTTCGTTTTTAATGTAAATTTTACCTTTTTTTTCCCATTGTATTGTATGACTTCTGAAAACTTGTATGTCATATATAGGATATGTTGCTTTTTTGTCCTTTTTGGAGCTTGACCGTCATGGTCACTATGAACAATAACAACAAGAGCATGAGTTTTCTGAACTATTGTTTTAAATTGTTTGACATCAAGTTTAAATAGCCTTGAAATCAGCCCTTTTCTGTTGAGCGGGACATCGGCCTGCTCATAAATCTTAGATGCTGTCAATATCTTCTGGCTTGCATCTGAAGGACACTCGCTCGTTGAGTAGCGCACATCCCGAAGATGCCTGCGTTTCTGCTTTAACCAATGATTGACTGTTGTTCAATATCCGCAGCGCTCATTAATGCTTTAATTACATGTTCACAAGCCGTTTATTGTGAGCAGAAGCTCAAGATGCTGCAGTATTTTAAGAGTCCATTATGTAGTTACTGTAAACGAATGCTTGTGACAAGCTTTCCCACCCGTCTTAAGCTTTTCTCTGAGAAGTAGAAGTGTAGAGCTATAAATGAATGTGAAGAGCAGTTCAGATCATTTGGTTTTGAAGGAAGTGCTTGAGTTCAGGCTTTGCTGTCTGAGCTCAGTTACTGAGTAATTCTACAGATTTATGCTACCATTTAAAAGTATTGTGGTCGGTAACATTTTTTGAAAGAGATTAATCAAAAGTGACAGTAAAGACATTTATAATGTTACAAAAGATTCCGTTCCAAATAAATGTTTTTCTTTTGAACTTTCTATTCATCAAAGAATCTTGGAAAATAAAATGTATCACGGTTCCCACACAAACATAAACACAACAATAATTTTAATATGAAAATGCTGCATTGGTTTAATTAAAAATACAAAAAGAAATTGTGAAATATTTTTACAATTTAAAATAACAGTTCTCTATGTGAATATATAGTAAAGTGTAATTTATTCCTGTGATCAAAGCTGAATTTATCATCATTACTCCAGTCTTCAGTGTCACATGATCCTTCACAAATCATTCTAATATGAGGATTTGATGCTCAACAAACATTTATGATTATTATCAGTGTTGAAAACAGTTGTGTACATTTTTTCAGGATTATTTGATGATTATAAAGTTCTGTCTGAAATAGAAAGCTTTTGTAGCATTATACACTACCGTTCAGTAAGAATGAATATTTTTGGAAAGATATTAATACTTTTATTCATCAAGGATGCATTAAATTTATCAAAAGTGACAGTATAAAGTACAAAATATTCTATTTCAAATAAATGTGTTCTTTTGAACTTTCTATTCATCAACGAATCCTGAAAAAAAACCTGTTTTCAACACTGATAATAATCATAAATGTTTGTTGAGCATCAAATCCTCATATGAGAATGATTTGTGAAGGATCATGTGACACTGAAGAAAAATAAAAGAATAAATTACATTTTAAAATATATTAAAATAAAAAAGGTTATTTTAAATTGTAATATATATTTGTTTTGTATTTTTAATCAAATAAATGCAGCCTTGGTGAGCATAAGAGACTTCTTTTAAAAACATTAAAAAACGTACCATTTGTTTGCATCTGTTTGGACACAATATGGCATATGTTGCAGTCTGATGTTTATCATATAATCAGTATATAATGTCATCTTCACTTTCAGACCTTGACTCTCAGTGGGTTTTTAATGAAAGTTTCTGTGATATCCCAGCCTTGTTTCTCCACACCATCAGATTCAGATGACAGCCTGTCGCCTTCAGCAAAAGAGCCAGTATGAAGCTGTTTTCTACTTGATCCTGATAACCTTTATTCAGCATCGCTCTCGAGCTGAACGCTGTGAAGATCATGTGTAAAAAACAGCATGACCTCTGAGTGGGACAGTGCAGGAAGCAGCGAGGAAATTAATTTAATCAGCCAAGCAGATGACGCTTTAATTGACATTGTGATCCATCATCAACCTCTCCGTCCTTATCAAAGATAATTGACTTGAAATGTTGCTCAGATGTCAGATTTGTCTTGTAGCTATCCAGACGACTTTTAATATGTGCTTAAAATATTTTGCCCAGTCATCTTTCATTCAGCTAATTATGTATGAAGACATGTTCATCCTCCATACACTGATCCTATATGAATGTTTTATACTAAGTTTATGTGAATTAGATTTTCGTGGGTAGAACAAGAATAGCCTTGCTATTGAATAAATCCACTTTATTTATTTATGTTTCGATTAATGTTTTGATTTATTTTATGTTGATTTTAATACATTTTTAATGGAGTAACTTAAAGGGCACCTATAATGCCCCTTTTTACAAGATGTAATATGCATCTCAGGCGTCCCCAGAATGTGTGTGTGAAGTTTCAGCTTAAAATACCCCCTGGATCATTTATTATATCACGATGTAAATGCCCATTTTTGAGTGACATGCTGTTTTCGTGCATGTATCTTTAAATGCAAATGAGCTGCTGCTCCGCCCCCTTATCCAGAAGAGGGTGGGGCCTGTACAGCTCGTGCCAAAAACTAAAACATCTGTTTGGATTTGATGATCATCTCTATCACGCTCACGTGACATTGCAGTTCTTCCATCATGAAAGTTTTATGATCTGCATGCGTTTTAAAGCCATATCAGTGTAAACTTCTGATATATGGTTTTCTGAGTGCACGCGCACAGAAAGCTGTGTGTCAGACGGAGCGTCCCGTGAGTATTAAACAGTTCTCTTTCACGTCTTATTACGCTTAAACTGTCAAACACACATGAGGTTATGTCAAAAACACACAAAGTTCACATAAACACAGTCGGTTATGTCTGTGAACGTAAAGAAATCGCATGTGTACATTAGATCTGTGCATTAAAGTGACAGCAGAGTAATATACAGTACCTACTGCTATATGTGCTGTTAATATGAATCAAACAACAGAAGAAAACAGAAAATTACTCACTGCTTTTAACTGAACAGCTTTAGTCGCTTTAATAAGAATACATTTCTTACTTGAATGCACTGGCATAAACATGGCAGACTGTGTACAGCTCACTAAGGGGCGGAGCTAAGCTAATAGGGCGGAGTCTGTCAGCGGTCGTGGGTGGGGTCTATGCTAATAGGGCGGGCAGTCATGGGTGGGGTCTACGCTAATAGGGCGGAGTACGTCAGCAGTCATGGGTGGGGTCTATGCTAATAGGGCGGAGTCCCTCAGCAGTCATGGGTGGGTTCTATGCTAATAGCGCGGAGTCAGTCAGCAGTCATGGGTGGGGTCTATGCTAATAGCGCGGAGTCAGTCAGCAGTCATGGGTGGGGTCTATGCTAATAGGGCGGAGTCCCTCAGCAGTCATGGGTGGGGTCTATGTTAATAGGGCGGAGTCCCTCAGCAGTCATGGGTGGGGTCTATGCTAATAGCGCGGAGTCAGTCAGCAGTCATGGGTGGGGTCTATGCTAATAGGGCGGAGTCCCTCAGCAGTCGTGGGTGGGGTCTATGTTAATAGGGCGGAGTCCCTCAGCAGTCATGGGTGGGGTCTATGCTAATAGGGCGGAGTCCCTCAGCAGTCATGGGTGGGTTCTATGCAAATAGCGCGGAGTCAGTCAGCAGTCGTGGGTGGGGTCTATGCTAATAGGGCGGAGTCCGTCAGCAGTCATGGGTGGGGCTTAAGCACATGTGACGTCACATTGCATAGAAACCAGTGGTGTAAAGTATTTGAGTAAATGTAATTAGTTACTGTACTTAAGTTTCTTTTTGGCTACTTTGTAGTTGTACTGAGTATCAAAGATATTAGCAACTTTTACTCTCTACTTGACTACATTTTTCAAACAAGTAAATGTACTTTTTACTCCAATACATTTGTGTTGAGTAATGCAATTACGATTACATTTTACACCTAACTTTTTCTGCAGCAGTTTATTTCTGTTATAAAGAAGCGAAATCGCCATCTAAGGGCATTGAAGGTACTATATCGTGTGTGTTTTGCCTTTACACGTCTCATCAAGGCTACTTTACATGAATGCGAGTGCATTAGCAGGGAGTTGATGAATCACAAGTGTTTGATTTATTATGAGATGAGTTCATGACTGCAGCCGCTGATGAACCAGCACATCCAGTGCAAGAAGGCTTTGAATATTTAATTTTACTTAACATTATTTTATTTATCCGCTATACTGACGAAACCTTTCTGAAGGATATTGGTTTACTTATGGCCTTTTTGTGCACTTGAGCTTCACTGAGACCTGAGAGTTTGTAGACGTTTAAGAGGCTGTTGTGTCGACCTTGATTTATTGCAATATTGAGGTGTTCAGTTTTATTTTGAGTTTAGAAAATAAACATGATTTCTAATCTTACAAATCAATAGTTTCTTATTTTCACTGGCATGTCTCTCAGGTGTTGAGCACTAGTGCATCGTTGAGCCTATATTTAGTACTGTTAAGATCAGATACTTTAAGACTTTTACTCAAGTTGTATTGGAATTGGTGACTTGTAACTTGTAATGGAGTCATTTTCGCTAGAAGGAATCTGTACTTTTACTCAAGTACGGTTGTCAGGTACTCTTTACACCTCTGATAGAAACTGCAACGGCTTATTCTGAGACACTGCTTATGATTTATTATGGGGATTAAAAAAGAGAAGTGGGTGGATTTTTATCATTATAGGGTGGTTGTGTACACACTGCCGACACACATTTATGTTCAAACACCATGTAAAAGTGAACTTTGCACAATAGCTCCCCTTTAAGGGAACATTTAAGCACTATTTTTGTTCATTTTGTTGTTAAACCTGCAAACTTGCTGTTCTGACACTGAATTTGCCTTTTCATTCAGCCCGTCTGCTGTTTTTGTTCAGACCAGTTATACATAATCATTTATTAAGTTGATATGAGGTTTGTAAAAGTTGTTTAAATCTTAGTTTTTTGCTGCTCTGGAGTTTGCAGGTATGTTTTATTATCCACTAGGTAAAAATGATAAGTATGAACTGCTCATGCAATGGCAAACCGCAGGTATGATTCATGTTTGTAGCCTAAACCATATGGGGCAAATGCTTGAACAAATGTCTAAACCTAAATATGAGTGACAGTAGTGATGTTGTCTATCCGCTTATTTTCCTCCCATCTCCTACGTGCGCATTGTCTCCTCACATTTATCTGCTGACATTCGTTTCTCGAAAGACTGCGCTGTCTTTTGTTTTAAGAAGCTTTCAAAAGTCTCGCTCGGTTGCACACGCTCTCTGCTCTGTTATCAGGGTTCAGCGGAGAGCGGCTTGATTGACAAACACCGCTTAAGTTCATTACACAAACCCTGTGAAATCGAGGAATCCCTGCTCTTGGAAAGCAGGCGTTCTCCACCCGTCTCACAAATTGAATAACAGATGGCAGACCTGAGCGATCGTAATTATTCACCAGCGAAGCTCTCTCGTTTATTAACCAGATCTGGGCCGGCAGTATTCTAGAAAGAAAGAGGCTTCTGTTAATTGACACTGATGAAGTTTGATTAGTTGTGTCGGGGAGTGTTGCTTTAACACTCCTCGAAAGTCCCACCGGGTAAGCTGTGTAATGATAAAATTTGTATTGTTTGTGCTCCCGTCAATAATTCAACTGGAATGGCCTTTTCAATTCTCATCACGTCATCTGCTCCTTGTCCAGCGATTGCTTTCTGTCAGAAGGGATTACCTTTGATCACTGGCTTAGTGGTTTCCTTACTTCTAAGTGAACTTAATCCACAAATATTGCCTCTTTTGAATGTTCCTCAAAGTGTCTTAGATTTAGGAAATCTTTGTCACTTAGGCATGAAGAACAAACTGGCATATTATGATCCTTAAAGGGACAGTTCACCTAATAATGAAGCTTGTATTTGTCTTCTTCTGCATAACAGAAAAGATGTTAAAGTGGCCATTACGCGTTTTCAATTATCTTTCATGTGGTGTGTAACAGAGCTGTTTGTGAGTGTAAAAGGTCTGCACAGTTTTAAAGATCATGACAAATAAAGTGAATTGATTCTGAACTGCTGAAACGAGTAACAATGTAACAAATTTGCATAATGCCCGCCCTCTAGTCCTCATTGGCTGAACAGCGTCTCTTTGCCCCGCCCTCACACACTGTAGTTGTATCTGAGACTGGAAGAGTTTGGTTGGTGTTGTTCATGTGGAGAAGACGCTGTTTTCTGCTGAGATTGATACGGTCAAACCCACGCCATCGTTACTGTTCGTATCACTGTGTGTCAAGAGCTGAGATTCAGATATGATAATGAGCGCTTGCTTTCTGACCAATCACAGCAGAGCAGCTCTCAGAGAGGCGGGGTTTAGAGAGACTGAATCTTCAAACAAACCGTTTCAGACTTTGAGAAATGAGCTGATGTGTAATGTATATTGTGAGAATTTTTTTTTTTAATCTTGCATGCATGTAAACCTGTTGTATGAGACTCCAGAACAACATTAGGAACCTTTAAAATAATATAATAGGGCACTTTAACCCTCTGTGCTGTGTTGAATACCCAATAACACTTGTGGTGTTCCCAGTCAAAAATGACTGACCTGCAAAAAATTGCTTATAAATCTTTCGTTATGCTAGCTTATCATCAAATATTGGGTTCAATCTTTTTGTCAGCTTGTTTTCTTTTAATTAGGACAGGTTTTGTGATTATTTTTGGAACTGACCGGTTGTAGGCCTCATTTATCTGAGCTTACGTACCTCAGTTTTTGAGTGAAAAAAGCATGATTTGTGGATAATTTTGTCCATATTAAATAAAATAAAAATCACACTAGTATGCTTTATTTTTTTGTTTTGAAATGGTTTTATTTTGTACAAAATTGCACAAAGTCACACTTGTGGCATTCCCGGGTCAAAAATGACCCGCCTACAAAAAAATAGCGTATAAATCACTCGTTACACTGTTTTATCACTAAATATTGGATTCAGTATTTTTGTCAACTTGTGACTTTGTGCCATTTTCAAAATTTATTTATAAAGTTAAAGCATTTCAAAACAAACTTCCTGGTTAAACATTAAAGCACACTAGTGTGATAAACAGTGCAAATTCTTTTCATATTTTATTTAATATGGACAAAATTATCCACAAATACTCCACGTTTATCCAGGTTTTTTTCACTCAAAAACTGAGGTACGTAAGCTCAGATGAATAAGGCCTATAATTGATCAATTCCAAAAAGAAATATAATACCTGTCCTAATTGAAAGAAAACAAGTTGACAAAAAGATTGAATCCAATATTTGGTGATGATGTAGCACAATGAGAGATTTATAAGCAATTTTTTTGTAGGCCGGTCATTTTTGACCAGGAAAACCACAACAAAAACAATTTTTGGGAAGTTGTTAGACTCTGGGTGAGTAACTAGCATTTTCGGGTACAGGTAAATCCTCTCTGGGTCAAAATTAATATTAATATTGTTATTATTAATGTATCTTAATGTACACTGTAAATCCGAATAAGTTGGCAAAACTCAAAAACATTTAGGCAATCGGTTTCATAAAATTACATAAAAGTTAAGAAATGTAAAGTTTAAGTAAGCAGAACTTGCAGATTTTTATTTTGTACTCATACATTTGAATTGCTCTTAACTTAAAATATTTGAGTAAGCTAATTCACACATTTAAATTAATATTATCAACTTAAATATTTTCAGTAGTGGAAACATGGCTAGCTTTAACCAGCTAATTCAATAAATGGCACCTTGCTAATTGGTGACACAATGCTTTGGTAGCATTAGCATAGCACTTGCTGAATGAGTGTATATTAAAGCAATATAATACATTTAACATAAATCTGTTCTCAAACTAAGCTCATGCTCCACTCGTCACCATGATGGAAACCAAACCAACATAACAGAAACTCTTCTAAACTAGCATAACAAAACATTAAACACTACTAAATCTCCCGCTTAACGTTAATCTTGCACAAAAAACATTATATAACACTTAATTTTAGCATTTACTCTCCCTTTTGAGTGTCATGGCAAAGCATGCTGGGAAATAGAAATCCCAGCCCTGTTTCGGTTAAATTTAAGTTAGTCTAAATTAAAAGAAACAAGCTCATAAAACTCTAAACAATTAATCAATTCAGATTACTTAAAATGTGTCAGTTTTGTGAACTCCAAAGAAAAAGAAAGTTCTAAATACTCATTAAAGTTCATTTGTTTGAACTAATATGTTTAATTTCAGTTGGCTCTACTCAAACCAATTCATTATTTTGAGCGTTAGGGTTCGTCCAAATGCATTTTTGGCTGTGTCAGAAAAGAAAATGCATCTTTACTTAAGCAGCGTTTGTATGAATTCACCTCCTAAAAAAACATCACCTTAATGTCAATCTAATGATCTAGAACAAATTCAAGCGAGCTTGACAAAAAACCCAAGCACATATTTAATGTCTACAGTGCTTATTTCCCAGTAGAAATGGAGTCATGAGTTGGAAAAAAATGTGCATTTTGAATTGGATTTACTTTTTTAACCTCTTAATTTTGATGACATTTGTACGTGCATTGATAAGGCAGCAGACACAGCCTTTGCCTTCACTTTGAACATGTTTTATATTAGTGTTATAATATTTTTATCATTTAAAACCTAACATGCATTCTTAACCCTATAAAGCCTGACAGATGAAATAAGTCAATGGAGCGTTTATTGAATCTTTAGACAAAATACACTATATTGCAAAAAGTTTTGGGACGCCTGCCTTTACATGCACATGAACTTCCCATTCTTAATCCGTAGGGTTTAATATGGAGTTGGCCCACCCTTTGCAGCTCTAACAGCTTCAACTCTTCTGGGAAGGCTTTCCACAAGGTTTAGGAGTGTGTTTATGGGAATTTTTGACCATTCTTCTAGAAGCGCATTTGTGAGGTCAGGCACTGATGTTGGACGAGAAGGCCTGGCTCGCAGTCTCCGCTCTAATTCATCCCAAAGGTGTTCTATCGGGTTGAGGTCAGGACTCTGTGCAGGCCAGTCAAGTTCCTCCACACCAAACTCGCTCATCCATGTCTTTATGGACCGACGCTTTGTGCACTGGTGCGCAGTCATGTTGGAACAGGAAGGGGCCATCCCCAAACTGTTCCCACAAAGTTGGGAGCATGAAATTGTCCAAAATGTCTTGGTATGCTGAAGCATTAAGAGTTCCTTTCACTGGAACTAAGGGGCCAAGCCCAACCCCTGAAAAACAACCCCACACCATAATCCCCCCTCCACCAAACTTTACACTTGGCACAATGCAGTCAGGCAAGTCCCGTTCCCCTGGCAACCGCCAAACCCAGACTCGTCCATGGGATTGCCAGACAGAGAAGCGTGATTGGTCACTCCAGAGATCACGTCTCACTGCTCTAGAGTCCAGTGGCGGCGTGCTTTACCCCACGGCATCCCACACTTTGCATTGCACTTGGTGATGTAAGGCTTGGATGAGCTGCTCGGCCATGGAAACCCATTCCATGAAGCTCTCTACACACTGTTCTTGAGCTCATCTGAAGGCCACAGAAGTT
>CM077176.1:1036286-1053786 GCA_039654105.1 Coreius guichenoti
ATCTATCTATCTATCTATCTATCTATCTATCTATCTATCCTTCTATCTATCTATCTATCGTTCTATCGATCATTCTATCGTTCTATCTATCTATCTATCTATCTATCTATCTATCTATCTATCTATCTATCTATCTATCTATCTATCTATCTATCTATCTATCTATCTATCGTTCTATCTATCGTTCTATCTATCGTTCTATCTATCTATCTATCGTTCTATCCGTCTTTGCATCTATCTATCTATCTATCTATCTATCTATCAATCTATCTATCAATCTATCTATCTATCTATCTATCTATCTATCTATCTATCTATCAATCAATCAATCAATCAATCTATCTATCTATCTATCTATCTATCTATCAATCAATCTATCTATCTATCTATCTATCTATCTATCTATCTATCTATCTATCTATCTATCTATCTATCTATCTATCTATCTATCTATCTATCTATCTATCTATCTATCTATCTATCTATCATTCTATCGTTCTGTCGTTCTATCTATCTATCTATCTATCTATCTATCTATCTATCTATCTATCTATCTATCTATCTATCTATCTATCTATCTATCTATCTATCATTCTATCTACAGTGGAGAGAACAAGTATTTGATACACTGCCGATTTTGCAGGTTTGCCCAGGTTTCTGTACCAAATATTAAGTTCTGCTTTTCTGATGTATCAAATACTTATGTCATGCAATAAAATGCAAATTAATTACTTAAAAATCATACAATGTGATTTTCTGGATTTTTGTTTTAGATTCCGTCTCTCACAGTTGAAGAGTACCTATGATAAAAATTACAGACTTCTACATGCTTTGTAAGTGGGCAAACCTGCAAAATCGGCAGTGTATCAAATACTTGTTCTCCCCACTGTATCTGTCTATCTATCTATCATTCTATCTATCTATCTATCTATCTATCTATCTATCTATCTATCTATCTATCTATCTATCTATCTATCTATCTATCGTTCTATCGATCTATCGTTCTATCCGTCTTTGCATCTATCGTTCTATCCGTCTTTGCATCTATCTATCTATCTATCTATCTATCAATCTATCTATCAATCTATCTATCTATCTATCTATCTATCTATCTATCTATCTATCTATCTATCTATCTATCTATCTATCTATCTATCTATCTATCTATCGTTCTATTCATCTATCGTTCTATCCGTCTTTGCATCTATCTATCTATCTATCTATCTATCTATCTATCTATCTATCTATCTATCTATCTATCTATCTATCTATCTCCGTCTTTGCATCTATCGTTCTATCTATCTATCTATCTATTGCTATCTATCATTCTATTGTTCTATCTATCTATCGTTCTATCTATCTATCTATCATTCTATCGTTCTATCTATCGTTCTATCCGTCTGTCTATCGCTCTATCTGTCTATCTGTCTATCTATCTATCTATCCGTCTATCTATCTATCGTTCTATCTATCTATCTAATTAATTTATATTTTATTTTATCATCTATCGTTCCATCTGTCTGTGTGATCAAAGCTGAATTTATCATCATTACTCCAGTCTTCAGTGTCACATGATCCTTCACAAATCATTCTTATAGGCTGCATTAGTGCCCGCCCACATTTTCAGCGCCGTTGGTTCTGGAAGTATTTTTTCCATTCATTTTTCTTCCATAGGGACTTTAAAAAAGTCTTCATTAAAGCTTTATAAGTCAACCAGCTACGAGGAGAATCACAGCATTACAAACTTTGATTTGAAGCAAAAAGAGACAGACAAAAAGACAAAGACTGTGAACTTAACGGCTTCAGTGAAGGAAAGAACTACAATCCCATGAAGCATTGCAAACAGCAGAATCAAGTTAAAAACCATGGAGAAACACAAAACTACTCATTTAAAAATGTTGATTATATAAAAACTACATATTTTAAGTTTATTGCAAAATATGCATATATACACAAAGCATGTGGAAAGCGTAGAGTGCTTCATGGGAGTGGGCGGAGCTAAAGAGATATATTAACTGATTGGTGGAATTTTCTGCACAGCATCATGGGTAATGTAGTTTTTCACCACGAATTCTGACGTTAAACAATTATTTTAAATTTAAGCTGAAATAATGCGGTCTGACGGCTTCAACAGAAGCAAATACCATCGATTAACAACCTCGTCACTCACAGTTGTGCTGACTTTAACACTTTATAAGTTATCATTAAAAACCAGTTTCCCTGTGGAGGAAATTAATGGGGTTTTACTTCCAGAGCCAACTGTTGCGCTGTATAGTGTACAATCTCAGTTCCAGGCTCATCCAATCAGAAAGATCCATTTTAGGATGCTGATTCTGCGAGCGCTGTGGTGGAAAGAGTAATTCTGTCTGGATAATGCTAAACCTTTCATTTCTTCAGGCAGCTGCAATCGGAGGCAATAGTGACTGAAATCAGCCTTCGTCTCCATTATCAGTGTCACATCACGAGGTGATTCTGGTCCTCCACTGCCCTTATTCTAGACACAGAAAGCATAAGATTGACTCTCAGAATTAAGGGTTTCTTCTGAAGAGTTGACGAGCCCTTTACACAGACATTTGTTATTCTGTTTAAAGCACAAAACTCATATCATGTAGATAGCACAACCTATTTTCTTTCTCTTTTTTTAATCTGACACTACAGTATGAAAGCCAAGATATCAAACTCAATACGTTTTTGTAAGTTCTAAGTATAAAAAAGTAATGGTCATGTAACATTAAAAAGCTATTATAAACATAACATAAAAACTGCAAATAATCAGAGCCTTTTTATGTTTTCCTTGCATTGACAAGCGGAAGGAGAAATGTATTTGCCAGAGGTGGGGGACTCGTCACATGACTTGACTCGAGTCAGACTTAAGTCGCAAATTTTAGGACTTGAGACTTGCTTGACAAATATTAACTTTGACTTGATATTCATGACTTGAGACTTGACTCGAAATAACTTGTGTTTTGTTTAATAAATATCTGTTTTTGAACGCAACGCAACCTAACCACGTGACGCAGCAGGCAAGAGTTAACGTAAGAGCATTGACAGTCGTGACTGAACATGGAAGGCACTACGCCAAGAATACCAGGTTCGGGTACCAGGATTATGTGAAGTTTCCATGGTAATCAGTCACTCACGGGTCACGGCATGCCCATGCTCGCACCCGCGCTGTATCCATCATTTTCATACAAAGAGGTCGCGATGAGTTCAAAATGGCAAAAAAAACCCTCTTCACTACGAAAACGTCACGCACTGTAAGTTCACATGTGGCATCTGAATTGGGATGCACAATGATGAATAACTCTGCCTATTTCTCTTGTTGAATAAGTAGCCAGTTTTGCTGAAGACGCCTAGCTGTGAGCATTTCAGCAGCGGAGCGTTTTGTGTGTGTGTGTGTGTGTGTGTGTGTGATATACGGAATATCCACGGAAGTGTTACTAGTATCTCAGTTCACAGATAGTTTGTTTCTGTATTGTTTCTATATAAAAATGTCGATACAAAGTAAAGTATTTGCTCTGGCTCTTGTTTTCAATCATTTTGCCCCGTGTTTATGCTTCTTCTTGTCATCTGTTGACATTGTACAAGCAGAATGTGGCGGTTGGTCAGTGTTGTATTTGTCCCGCCCCTCCTCCACTGTGATTGGACGGCTGGGTTAAAAGTCACTCCATCATTTTGTTGTGTGTTCTGCGTTGGAGCTGATTGTTGACAAATTATGTAACAAAAAGAAAGTCTTCCATTGACTGAATTTATATAAATTAAAAAAAAAAAAAAAAAAAAATGCTTAAATCCCCGCAACACTGCACAAATGTAAAACATTTTAGTAAAACATTATTAAAGTGAGTAATATTACATTTGTTAAAAAAATTACATTACTGTTACAGACTTTTTCTCACGCTAACATACAACCAGTATCATTCCAATTAATTTTTTTGTTTGTAGAGCTAGCAAATGTCAACCACCACATCAAGTCTCGTGCCATTTTAGATGATTTTTTTATTTTTTCATTTGAGCAAACGTCATTTGGGGTCAAAAAGACCCAGATAGCTTACATAAATAGCATATTAAACCAATTAAGCAAAAGGATATAAGATTAAAAGTAAAACCGTCAATTAGACAAATGTCAGAAAAAACTGGTGTAACACTTGACCTTCTGCCCCCTCACTCCTGAAATGATGGCTACGCCCCTGTCTGGACGAGCACTGCACACCTACGTGTTGCGGCTAATGAGCCTTCGTCAGGGTGTGAGCCACAAACACAATCCTGTAACAATCACCAGGTCACGCTGTACAGGACAAGCGGGAGAGAGAACATTCAAATCATACAAAGAGAACGTATCTCACCCAATATATCGGCCTAATTTCAGTTACATTTACATTTTAGGCTATGTAGTTTTAATTTTTAGATTTTTATTGTATTAACAACTCAGCTGTATGTGGACACCTTTTGAGTAGAAATGCATATTGCAATTTGTTTGTTGCAAATAAAACTCCCATAGTCCATAACTACTGTAGTTTTAACTTATTTTAATATATAAATTCAGACATTTGTATGACTTGCCAGCGACTTGCTTGACCCGAGCTACGACTTGACTTGACTTGCTTGATTCTCACAGAAACTGACTTGAGACTTGAAGGTTAAGACTTGTGACTTGCACATGTGTGACTTACTCCCACCTCTGGTATTTGCTAACAAAATATCCTTTTCACTACTTATAATACACCTTTTGATGCTGAATAAATAATAATATCATTAATATTAAAATAAAAACTTAGGATGTGTACATTTTACGTGTGATCGATAAATAACGGGTATTATAAAATATGGTAAAATATATTATTAAAAAATTCTGGGGTAGTTGCATTTAAAATCCTCTTAGCATTTAGTTTGAATGTAAATGTGTAACGCTGTTGAGCGCACTCCATTTGGGAAAAAAAAAGTTATGCAGCAATTGATTGTTTCCGTAGGGAATTGATTATATCGTATAAAAAGCAGGCGATCGATGGAGTCAGGATAATTGCACTCCAAAATGTTTAAAATGGTTCACACTCTCACATCAAACATGCATGATTATCACTCATGAAAGATTTCTGTCGTGCGCTGAAGCTGCTTTATTGTGGTTTGCTTGAAGGGTTGAGGTCAGTCTAATCTTGAGCCCAGCAAACAGCATGAAACCGCTGCAGAAACACTCCTTTCTGGAACAGATCACGTCGAAAACACTTTCACCCAAAAACATGAGTCTTGCCTAATATTTGAAGGTGCAGCAACAATTTAAAAAAATACAAGAGCAAACATAATACACTACCGTTCAAAAGTTTGGGTTCAATATTTATTTTTTTTTAAAAGAAATGATATTTTTATTCATCAAGGATGCATTAAATTTATCAAAAGTGACAGTAAAGTCATTTATAATGTTACAAAATATTTAAATGCTGTTCTTTTGAACTTGCTATTCATCAAAGAATCCTGAAAAAAACAATCTGTTATGATTTCCTCCAAAATAATAACTCAACATTGATGATAAATTGAATCAGTGTACAGAGCGCAACAGTCTGTTCCGGATGTAAAACCTCCATTAATTTTCTCCAAAGGAAAATAATTTTTTAACAATAACGTATAAAGCATTAAAGTCAGCACAACTGTGAGTGACGAGGTTGTTAATCGATGGTATTTGTTTCTGTTGAAGCTGTCAGACCACATTATTTCAGCTTATATTTAAAAAAATCATGTTTAACAGTTGAACTTGTGGTGAAAACTACATTACCCATGATGCTGTGCAGAAAAGTCCACCAATCAGAGTCGAAACAAAGCTCCGCCCACTCGCACTGCGAGTTAGTCTACACTCCCAGAATAGGTAAATGTGTGTATATATGCATATTTTGCAATAAACTTAAAATGTCGTTTTTATATAATCAACATTTTTAAATGAGTAGTTTTGTGTTTCTCCATGGTTTTTAACTTGATTCTGCTGTTTGCAATGCTTCATGGGATTGTAGTTCTTTCCTTCACTGAAGCTGTTAAGTTCACAGTCTTTGTCTTTTTGTCTGTCTCTTTTTGCTTCAAATCAAAGTTTGTAATGCTGTGATTCTCCTCGTAGCTGGTTGACTTATAAAGCTTTAATGAAGACTTTTTTAAAGTCCCTATGGAAGAAAAATGAAAAAGTGCTGGCGCTGAAAAAGTGGGCGGGCACTAATGCAGTCTATAAGAATGATTTCTGAAGGATCATGTGACACTGAAGACTGGAGTAATGATGATAAATTCAGCTTTGATCACAGGAATAAATTACACTTTACTATATATTCACATAGAAAACAGATGATTTACACTGGAGTAATATTTCACTGTTTACTGTATTTATGATTAAATAAATGCAGTTTTGGTGAGCAAAAGAGACTTCTTTTTAAACTTGGAATAGTAGTGTAAATAAATAAATAAATTATGTACAGTACATACAATATATACAATATCACCTACAGGTAGTCTGATTAACAATTATTTTCATTAATAAATGCAATTATTTATTAAACACTGAGCATTTGCGATGGCGTTAAGCCACTCTAGTAAGTGCATTACGATATATAATCACTAACTCACTGCCACTTTTGACTTATTGCTTTATTACATCATGCAGATTGATTGTTGTGGCTATATATATATATTTTTTTATAATACATAATTTTTATTTATAATAATAATAATTGATTATTTTTCTTTTCTCGTTATTTTAGGCCTCTTTGACACTAGAGCTTTTCTTAGTTTTCACTCGAACACTCTACAAATCTTGTAGTAAAAAAATGATTTTGATGTTTCAACAACATTTCATTTTTAACATTAGGATGCATTTGCAACTGAAGTTTCTTGGTAATCTATACACTGTATGTATGGAAACTGCACAACATATATTGTTTTATCTTTGGTGTGTTTTCTAAAACATGTTTTAATCGCTGTATCGTGATGTAACCCAACTGCAAGCAAACTGCGAAGTGTTTTGTTCTTGCTAGGAATTTCTCATGTTTTTAAATTGGCCATGAAAGGTTTGTGATAAAAGAGACTGGGCACTTGCAGGATTTGAAAAGACTTTGGTGCTGTCTTTAAACGTTTGTTTGATGTTGAGCTTTTTGAAAATGGGTTTCTGTATTTTTTTTCTTGTATCCTTTTCTGTTTCATTTTAACATTTTAAAATAGATTGATTTAAAGAGCGCCTATGCATCAAACTCTTGATGTTGTTTTTAGTCTACTAGAACAGGTTTGCATGCATTATTTTCCCCATATTCTCCATTGTTGCGGCTCCTCTCTTCCTAGTCTGTCAGTAACGCTCTGTTTAGTTCCTGTCTCTATGAAGCCCCTCCTTCTGAAAAGCACACTGTGCTCTGATTGGTCGGCTGGAGCAGTGTGTTGTGATTGGTGTTTGGGAAATGTCCCGCCCCTTACCATAACCGGCAGTTTCAACACACTACTAACTAACTCATCCAGGCCCCGCCCCCTTTTTTGGCGGGAATTATTTAACTCTGTTTATTGGTGCATTCACATCCTAATGAACGAGGCCTAACAATCGCCTTCAGTTATGACTATTCACTTTATAACAGCTTCTCATTGCTTAATTCAATCCAAATTTTAATGACAGGGTCTTTAGAGACGCGGCCGCACAGCTTTCACAGCTTTTGTTTGTAGGAAACAACTAGAAGCCAATTAGTATGTTTTTGGTCTAATTGTTCCATATTTGGAATCAATCATGTTTCTCTCCTGTTAGACTATGTTGTCCAATACAAAAACTATTTCCTCTGTCCCTATAGATGGAATTATTTTAGTGTGGCTAAACTGAAATATCAATTTAGAGTTTAACATAAAGAGATTAGCTATTGAATTTTGTGTATGTGTGTGTGTTGCATGTCTGATTTCTCACAAACACGCCTGGATCATTTTTCACCCTAGAGCATTCGGTTAATGCGTAATTTAAAAAAAATAATTGCATTATCATAATTTTAAATTGCAATGCAGTAATGAAGAAAAATGAAAAGGAAAAAAACCCTGCACACTTCTATGAACAGTATATTGCAATGTTTGAGTCACACAGCCTTCCACAGGTGTTGCATAACTGCAGTGTTGCAATATAATGACTGTTTTTGCAAGCTACCGTAGTGTGTGGGATCTTGTCTGTTCTCTTCATGATGTCCTGTAATCATTCAGTGTTTATTTGTTAAAAATGCTGTTACTCCGATGCAGTCAGAAGCAGTTTGTTTGTCCACATTGAAAGCAAAAATGCAATGCTAAACATGTTTGATTTTTTTTTATGTGCAGTTACATATTATTTATTCACTATATTGCCAAAAGTTTTGTGACGCCTGCCTTTACATGCACATGAACTTTAATGTCATCCCATTCTTAATCCGTAGGGTTTAATATGGAGTTGGCCCACCCTTTGCAGCTATAACAGCTTCAACTCTTCTGGGAAGGCTTTCCACAAGGTTTAGGAGTGTGTTTATGGGAATTTTTCACCATTCTTCTAGAAGCGCATTTGTGAGGTCAGGCACTGATGTTGGACGAGAAGGCCTGGCTCGCAGTCTCCGCTCTAATTCATCCCAAAGGTGTTCTATCGGGTTGAGGTCAGGACTCTGTGCAGGCCAGTCAAGTTCCTCCACACCAAACTCGCTCATCCATGTCTTTATGGACCGACGCTTTGTGCACTGGTGCGCAGTCATGTTGGGACAGGAAGGGGCCATCCCCAAACTGTTCCCACAAAGTTGGGAGCATGAAATTGTCCAAAATGTCTTGGTATGCTGAAGCACTAAGAGTTCCTTTCACTGGAACTAAGGGGCCAAGCCCAACCCCTGAAAAACAACCCCACCCCATAATCCCCCCTCCACCAAACTTTACACTTGGCACAATGCAGTCAGGCAAGTCCCGTTCTCCTGGCAACCGCCAAACCCAGACTCGTCCATGGGATTGCCAGACAGAGAAGCGTGATTGGTCACTCCAGAGAACACGTCTCACTGCTCTAGAGTCCAGTGGCGGCGTGCTTTACCCCACTGCATCCCACGCTTTGCGTTGCACTTGGTGATGTAAGGCTTGGATGAGCTGCTCGGCCATGGAAACCCATTCCATGAAGCTCTCTACACACTGTTCTTGAGCTAATCTGAAGGCCACAGAAGTTTGGAGGTCTGTAGCGATTGACTGCAGAAAGTTGGCGACTTCTGCGCACTGTGTCCCTCAGCATGCGCTGACCCCGCTCTGTGATTTTACGTGGTCTACCACTTCGTGGCTGAGTTGCTGTTGTTCCCAATTGCTTCCACTTTGTTATAATCCCACTAACAGTTGAGCGTGGAATATTTAGTAGTGAGGAAATGTCAGGAATGGACTTATTGCACAGGTGGCAACCTATCACGGTACCACGCTTGAGTTCACTGAGCTCCTGAGAGCGACCCATTCTTTCACAAATGTTTGTAGAAGCGTCTGCATGCCTAGTGCTTGATTTATACACCTGTGGCCATGAAGTGATTGAACACCTGAATTCAGTGATTTGGAGGGGCGTCCCAATACTTTTGGCATTATAGTGTATATTAAGGCTCTAATAAATTGCATAATCTGCTGATTAATTAATCAAATTAATCATCTGACGTGGCATTTGGGTATATTTACACAGACTCAGAGGTGGAATGAATATGAATGAAAAATGAAATAATACTCTAAAAATGAAGCGTCACTGTCTTAATGAGTGAGTCATTCATTCAAACGGCTGATTTATTCTGCAATAAAGCAAGTGACTTAAAAAACCCATACAGAGGCTTTTTTGCCCTCATATCTTGATTTTTACTGCCATTTTAACTTTGTTCTAATTGGCTTCATCACGCGGTCAACTTGCGTTTAAAGTCTTAATTTAGCATGTTCGTTTTTTCCATAATTAATCGCACCAAATGCAGACGTTAAATTGACAGCCCTAAATGATATATAACTATATGCATTAAAATACTTTCGGCCAGTGTGATTTCACAGGTTATCAGCCATGCAAATCCAAACGAATGGCTGACAAAATATCATGTTGCGATTTGTTTGGGACAAACACTCACATTTACACTGACGAGAGCTTGTATCACACGGTAATTACAGTCTAATGGAACAAAATCCAGATGCATCATACTAATGAGAATTTTCAAGGAAATGTGCTTAATCGACATGAAAACGATGGAAAAATTCTTAATGGCTCCAAAAATAGTCTTTATTTTATTTATGCATTCATGATGCGTTTCTCTTTGTGTTTTTTTCGAGGTGGATCTGAGATGGGTGGCTTCTGCATCCCTTCTGAATTCATTCAGATTGCTTTGAGAGTGAGGGAGAGGAAAGATCCTTGATCTCAGGGAGTCGGCAAAGATAATTACGCCTTAAGGGGAGCGGAAGGGGATAAATGGAAAAGCTCAATTAATGCTGGTTGTCATTACCAGTCTATTTGCTCAGGTTGAGGCATATAAAAAGCCCTACTAATTTGAGTGTAGATGCACACCCACGATGGCGGTCGGCTCGAAATATGAGGGACGGTCATTAAACCCCTAATGTCTCAGCCATCTTACGATGGTGACTCAAACACGCCGCACAGATATAGCAATTCATATCGCAACCAAACCATTACGGGCACCAACGCACAAACTGGCACGATTTGACTAATGTGATTGTGATGTCAGATGCCACCAGTCGTTTTTCTTTTTCAGAGAGCTGAGTGATGTGTTAAGCTCGGAGAGGAATACTAACTAGCTATACAAACAATTCCCAGAGGATAATTGTATTGCTCAGAGATTGTTCTGTCATAACTCAGGAGATGTTGTCATAATGCAGTTCACAAAGCCTTTTTAATTCCATAATTTGGTTTTAAGTAAGGAATAATTGACTCCAGTGCATTGAAGGTAGTAATGCTCTTACACCTTAGACCTCTTACATCAACAGACCAGAGTCAATTATTCTGCTTACACAACGGTTACCACACCTCAAGACATTGTTCAGATGTTTTATTTCAAGACTTTTCTCAGGTTTTGTCCTTGAACGCTCTTGTGTGTTGGAATAATTTCTTACGTATGTCATCTCAAACCTCCGCTGCTAATTCAAAAACATCATTTTAGAGCTCGTAACGGAGGTTTGAGCCACTGATAGCAGACTAATACAGTTATTAATGCAGTTATGAGAGAGAGAGAGATCAAGCGTGTGTGAATTACCAGCGTCTCTACTGATAGTGAAACTGTAAGTTTATCTGCTTCAAGAAGAGCGCCGTTATTACCTCGCTAGTAAGAAATGGCATGTAGCTTTTAAGTTGTTAAACTATTTTACTGATGCTAAAAAAAGTACTTAAAGGTGCAGTGTGTAGTATTTATGAGGATCTATTGACAGAAATGCAATATAATATACATAGCTATGTTTTCAGTGGTGTATAAAGACCTTGCATAATGAACCGTTATGTTTTTACACCTTAGAATGAGCTGTTTCGATCTACACACACCGCAGGTCTCCTTGCAGTGAAGTCGCCATTTTGCGCCGCCATGTTTCTACAGTAGCCCTAAACGGACAAACTTCTCTACAGAGCGCTAGCTACTCTTTGCTGTCTCAGACGACCACATCTTTGTCCTGTGTCGGCCACCGTAGCTTCCCTATGTGCTCCGAAAGGGAGGGGTGAGCGGTGGGTGATTGCAATTCACAACCTCACCACAAGATGCCGCTAAAATTCACACATTGCACCTTTAAGTATTGCTACTTAAGAAATAATTTACTTGAGTACAAGTACAATTACTGAAAAATAATTAAACAAGTAGTTTGCTGAAAAACTACTCAAGTTAAAGTACTTTAGTTTAATTTTTCTATTTTTACCCAAAATGAGGCGATGTTAGCAATATGGAGCGATAAACACTCTCATGTAATTTCTGTTTCATTCATACTGGAATCCCTCGTGCAGAAGGTCCACAAGTGAGATTCATATAGAAGTATTAAACTTATGACATTCCAGGAAATCCCTTATATGGACATCAGATATCAGCTGAATAACATGCAGAGACGTTTCTGATGAAACATGAAGACAATAAACACACGACTGCGATGATATATCTGTGTTTATCTCTGTTCTTCAAGCCATCTCGGGTATTTTCATAAAAATTATGTATATCTATATAATGCAAAGCTAATCGACATATAAAACAGAATTTTATAAAATAATATATTTTCTGTCTCCCTATGTGTTAAGAAGCAACATGGGACCAGAAGCAAGCTATTTCAAACACGACTGACGTATAGTGATTTTAGAGCAAAACATATTAATCTCATAAATTGTCGTGTTTTAGGCTGCTGAGCAAACACACTAGCTATCCCTGTCGCCAAGAGCGACTGTGTTATTACTCATTTAAAAAAATTAAGTCCACGTAAGATCATTTGAATGTTTTTAAAAAGCAAGTGAGAGGTTTGATCAAAGAAATGAGGGATTAAAACAGTGTGAATAGAAAGGTGCCAGTAAAAAAATAAAGTGGGGTACGGGTAAAGGTAAAAGGTACGGGTTAATATGTTAAATAAAATGCTCTTTTTTTGTGTTCTACCAAAAATGTGCCGGGAGCCCACTGTTGCTATAGCAACGAACTACACTTTTACGTGCTTTTGATTGACAGATAAACCAAGCACTCTTATTTCACTGTTGTTGCTAATGTTGAGGTTATTTCAGCTTCGTACAAAGTTTGCTTCGTACATTTAGTGTAACTGCATTGTTAAAGAGGGCAAGCTTTGCCATTAAACTGAACTGTGTGCATGCATTTTAGACTGTTTACATTGCATTTACATTGTTCTTGCTCCATCCTTGTATGAGCCGAGTTTCCTGTTTACTTCAGCTGCAGTGCTCTGGTAATATCAATGATTTCAGAAGCTGCCAAAATTACAGTTTAAAATCATAGCTCACACTTACATTCACTAAAATATTGAAACATTAACGGTACTGATTCAAAACGTGAGCGCCAGTGATTGAATGTCAGAACGCCCCGCCCCCCCAGCTGAACTGGACATTTTGATTGGTTTGCCACCTGTGTCTGTGATTGGTTGAAGCGAGTCAGACCTGTCTGTGATTGGCTGAAGCGAGTCAAACCTGTCTGTGATTGGCTGAAGCGAGTCAGACCTGTCTATAATTGGCTGGAGCGAGTCAGACCTGTCTGTTATTGGCTGAAGCGAGTCAGACCTGTCTATAATTGGCTGGAGCGAGTCAGACCTGTCTATAATTGGCTGGAGCGAGTCAGACCTGTCTGTTATTGGCTGAAGCGAGTCAGACCTGTCTGTGATTGGCTGAAGCGAGTCAAACCTGTCTGTTATTGGCTGAAGCGAGCCAGACCGGTCTGTGATTTGCTGAAGCGAGTCAGACCGCTCTGTGATTGGCTGAAGCGAGTTAGACCTGTCTGCGATTGTCTGAAGCGCGTCAGACCTGTCTGTGATTGGCTGAAACGAGTCAGACCTGTCTGTGATTGGCTGAAGCGCGTCAGACCTGTCTGTTATTGGCTGAAGCGAGTCAGACCTGTCTGATTGGCTGAAGCGAGTCAGACCTGTCTGTGATTGGCTGAAGCGAGTCAAACCTGTCTGTGATTGGCTGAAGCGAGTCAGACCTGTCTGTGATTGGCTGAAGCGATCAAACCTGTCTGTGATTGGCTGAAGCGAGTCAGACCTGTCTGTGATTGGCTGAAGCGAGTCAGACCTGTCTGTGATTGGCTGAAGCGAGTCAGACCTGTCTGTGATTGGTTGAAGCGCGTCAGACCTGTCTGTTATTGGCTGAAGCGAGTCAGACCTGTCTGATTGGCTGAAGTGAGTCAGACCTGTCTGTAATTGGCTGAAGCGAGTCAAACCTGTCTGTGATTGGCTGAAGCGAGTCAGACCTGTCTGTGATTGGCTGAAGCGAGTCAAACCTGTCTGTGATTGGCTGAAGCGAGTCAGACCTGTCTGTGATTGGCTGAAGCGAGTCAGACTTGTCTGTGATTAGCTGAAATGAGTCAAACCTGTCTGTGAT
Organism: Coreius guichenoti; assembly: GCA_039654105.1. NCBI lineage: Eukaryota > Metazoa > Chordata > Actinopteri > Cypriniformes > Gobionidae > Coreius > Coreius guichenoti. The sequence continues at coordinate 1,050,289 of CM077176.1, forward strand.
TGGCTGAAGCGCAGAGCTCCACCGCAGGAGTTGCTCCGTTGGCACCTTTGTCAAAGTACTTTGTACTTTTGGTGAAAAATAAATGTAGAGAAGTTGAATACTTTATTTTTTATTAAACTCAAGTAAAAGTACCACAATTTAATTATAAGTTAAAACTAAAAGTACTGTAACGAGAGTGTATTTGTAATTAGTTTCGTTCCACCTCTGACTGTATGTGTGTGCGTTTGAGCGGGAGAAAGAGAGTATGTGCTTTCCGTACATAATAAAACGCAATTTTGTGGCAAAAAACTTGGACATAATTTGTGTTTTTTATCCTATCGTTTACTATATTTATTTGCTGGGTCAGTGTCGCTGTGGGTTTTGGTTCTTTTGCTGTTGTCATCTGTAAGGACCTTTGAAATAACTGAAATCATTTGGCGAAGTGATATGGAACTGTAATGCGGTCAAAACCTGCTGGAACTACTTCCCTGAAAATAATTGCACACCTTAGAACGTTCGTCAACCAATCAGATTCAAGCATTCAACAGCCCCGTAGTATAAAGTGAAATAGAATGTGAGAAAATGGATTTTTGTGCGTCAGCAATTGATTTGGACGTTCCAATGAACTGGGAAAGTTCATTCCAGTGGGATGTTCTGTAAATCTTGTCTGAGCTAGCAACAGTAACCAAGGGGGGCGGAGCTTAGCAAAAGGTCAATTTCTGATGGATAAATTCAATCATCGTTCCTTTATTAGAATTGAATATCCTGCAATACATCACATTCAAATGTTTCATGTTGACTCGCAAGACATTTTTCTCTTTTCGTGGCTTATATTCATATTTCCTTCTCTTTCTCTCTTTTTACAGGTTTCATTTTTACATGTGGTGGGACATTAAAAGGGAAAAACGGGACCATAGAAAGTCCGGGCTTTCCTCACGGATACCCTAACGGAGCGAACTGCACGTGGGTTATTGTAGCCGAGGAGAGGAGCAGAATTCATATAGTTTTTCAGTCCTTCGCTGTGGAGGAAGAATATGACTTTTTATCTTTATATGATGGACATCCTCATCCTGCGAACTTCAGAACGAGGTAAGAGCAGAGTTTGGTGGCTTTTAGTGCTGTTATGTACTCCTTATTGTTGGGACAAATGATTTGTACAGTATAATTTTGAAATATACAGTCTTCTGGAAAATGGAGCAAAAATATCGACGCTCAGGAGCGTATGCAGATTGTCTGTGTTAAACGAGAATGTCCTTCCCACTATCGCCTGCTGCTGACTGGAAATAGCAAATGGTGATTCATGGCTGTGACATCGACTAAAGCCTATTGGCTATAAAAGGGAAAGAGGGAGAATAACGAGCGACTCCATATGTTGTGCCTCAACTTCCTGTTTCAATAAGAAATGTGTCCGGCTGTGTAAGTAAGAAGAATGTACATTCAGCTGGTCATTCTCACAGACAGTGATGGGAAGGAAAAGGGTCTTGGAAAATTACTGATTTTAAATTTTAATAAGTGGCATCAAATATTGATTTAAGTTTAAAGGGTTTTATTATTACAAATGCAGTATTATTCCAATGTAAATCAGCTGTTTTCTATGTGAATATATAGTAAAGTGTAATTTATTCCTGTGATCAAAGCTGAATTTATCATCATTACTCCAGTCTTCAGTGTCACATGATCCTTGATCGAGAAACATTTATTAATATTATCAATGTTGAAAACAGGATTCTTTGATAAATAGAAAGTTCAATGAATAGCATTTATTTACATTTATTAAATGTATGTTGGCGCTCTTTTTATTTATCGCCTTTTTTCCTATCGCATATTTCAGTAATCAGGTAGGTATCATTTGAAAGCTTACGAAATCAAAAATCATCCCGTGTAAACCGTTTTGAATTTGGACATTGCGTTACCATGGAAACGGCACTCTAAATTCTTCCAGCGGGCTCCTCCCCTAGTGGGCGGTGTCAGGTTTCATATTACAACATTTATTTTAACTTCTTTATAATCAAAACCTTTTCTAATCTTGACAAAACGCATATCGTCGGAAAGGTCTGAGTCTCAAGGTTCCATATTTGTGATAGAAGTGATATTTAGACAGAAATGTATTCATTTGTTACAGGAGAATGCTTAAAAAAACAAAAAAAAATCAATGGAATGTGTTTGACACCCGGTGGATATTTTTGGTACAGCGCCTAAACAAAATCTCATGGGAACTTCAATTTTTGTGATATCAACGTCAAATTTGGAACACAACTTGGTTAGACTTATGGCTTTGATTTTATAGTAATTTTAGAGTAAAAATTATTTTGTAAAATATATATTTTATATAAACTAAAAAATATTTAGTACAGTACATTAGATTTACAGAAAACGTAAACTACCATAAGTTTTTCATACTTTCATTTTTTCATACTTTCATCATCAAGTGCAAGCCGAGTGTCTTCTTTAAAACAAGACCGAATTTAGGTCTATATTCCAACGCATTCGTGAATTACAGCCATTTAAGTTTGGATAGTGCATTTTCACGTCTATTCTCAAAAAGGGGTTAAAGCATTTAATAAATCGAATCTTTTGTAACATTATAAATGTCTTCATTGTCACTTTTGATCAATTTATTGCTGAATAAAACTGTTTTCAACACTGATAATAATCATAAATGTTTGTTGAGCATCAAATCCTCATATGAGAATGATTTGTGAAGGATCATGTGACACTGAAGACTGGAGTAATGATGATAAATTCAGCTTTGATCACAGGAATAAATTACACTTTACTATATATTCACATAGAGAACAGCTGATTTACACTGGAATAATATTTAGCAATTTTTGCTGTATGCAAATCATTTTGCTGAATGACTATTTTTTGATTAAATAAATGCATTTTCCCATTATATACTCTTTTATATATACTGAATGCACATGATCCTGTTTTTCCTACTTATCTTGAATTAATATAATTGAGCTAGAAATATTGATTTGAGTTTAAATGTGTTTTTTTTTTTCTTCACGAAGAAAGAGTGTGTTTGACTAATCAGAATGAGTTTACCAGAGAGTTGCTGCACTGCCCGTGTCATAACGCAGTGTTTATCTGTGAATTATAGACCTGATTACCGCCTCAACATGGGGCCCAAACTCTTCCGAATGCTTAAAAGCACACGAAATTAACCTACACTAACTCTCCACCAATTAAAGGGTAAAGCAATTATTGCAACGAAACTCTCCAGCAGCCAGGAATAAAATCAGCAGACCCCCTGCGATCAGGTAGCTGAAATTCACCCGTGGCAATTACGATGATTGAAAATATGTATTTTATGCCAATCTGGGCTTCACAGACTCCGTATCCAAAAAGCGGCGCTTCATTGGCTAAACAGATTGCACATATTGCACTAGTGATGTCATTTCCTCAGTATTCCCTCTATTAAAATGCCAGACAAATACATTTCTGCTAAAGTATTTGTTTTTTTTTTCCGTCAGAACGCCTCCATTTGTGATTTGTGTTCGGTGTCACAGACAG
>CM077176.1:1061286-1093786 GCA_039654105.1 Coreius guichenoti
GCACGTGGGGAACGAAGGCTGGCCCGTGTGGTCCGATCAAACAGACGAGCTACTGGAGCTCAAATTGCTCAAGAAGTTAATGCTGGTTCTGATAGAAAGGTGTCAGAATACACAGTGCATCGCAGTTTGTTGCGTATGGGGCTGCATAGCCGCAGACCAGTCAGGGTGCCCATGCTGACCCCTGTCCACCGCCGAAAGCACCAACAGTGGCACGTGAGCATCAGAACTGGACCACGGAGCAATGGAAGAAGGTGGCCTGGTCTGATGAATCACGTTTTTTTTTACATCACGTGGATGGCCGGGTGCGTGTGCGTGGCTTACCTGGGGAACACATGGCCCCAGGATGCACTATGGGAAGAAGGCAAGCCGGCGGAGGCAGTGTGATGCTTTGGGCAATGTTCTGCTGGGAAACCTTGGGTCCTGCCATCCATGTGGATGTTACTTTGACACCAACCACCTACCTAAGCATTGTTGCAGACCATGTACACCCTTTCATGGAAACGGTTTTCCCTGGTGGCTGTGGCTCTTTCAGCAGGATAATGCTCCTGCCACAAAGCAGAAATGGTTCAGGAATGGTTTGAGGAGCACAACAACGAGTTTGAGGTGTTGACTTGCCCTCCAAATTCCCCAGACTCAATCCAATTGAGCATCTGTGGGATGTGCTGAACAAACAAGTCCGATCCATGGAGGCCCCACCTCGCAACTTACAGGACTTAAAGGATCTGCTGCTAACATCTTGGTGCCAGATACCACAGCACACCTTCAGGGGGACCAACACAATATTAGGTCATAATGTTATGCCTGATTGGTGTATATACTGGCTTTGTGTGAGAAAAAGTAATTGTGGGATTTGAAGTGTTATTTTAGTATATGTTTATAGCATTTATTAATATTTTAAATTAGCTATTATTTTTATATTTTTAGTTAATTTTAGTTTGGGTAAGGAATTTTGTACTTTTAATATTTCTATTTAGCTTTATTTTTATTTATTTAGTTTTAGTGATTTTTGTACATCAGCTTCTTTCGGTTAGCTGTCAAAGTTTTTTAGTTTAAGTTCATCATGTTATTTTATTTCAGCTTTATTTCTATGGCCGAGAACTACTTTAACTTAACTTTTGATGACAAATGTTGGTGTTGGTTTGACAATGTCACATTTAGTCATTGCTAACATAATTTAACATGTCCATAACACAATTTAGCTAGTTGCTATCATGTTTCTAGCATGAATTAGCAAATTGCTAGCATGTTTTAACATGTTGCTAGCATGCTATATCATGTTGCTATCATGTTGCTAGCATGATGTAACGCATTGCTAACATGTTTTAACATGTTGCTAATATTAGGGGGTTGCTAGCATTTTTCTACCATGATTTGGCACATTGCTGACATGTTTTAACATGTTGCTAGCATGTTGGTATCATGTTTTAACAAGTTGCTAAACACATTGTTAACATGTTTTAACAAGGTGTTAACATGTTTTAGCGTGATTTAGCACATTACATGCATGTTTCTAGCAAAGACTTAGCACAGTGCTAACATGATTTAACATGTTCCTAACATATTTAGCACTTTGCTATCATGTTTTTAGCATGAATTAGCACATTGCTAGCATGCTTTATCATGTTGCTAGCATGATTTAGTACTGTGTTAACATGTTGCTAACATTATTTAACACATTATTGACGTTTTAACATGTTGTTAACATTAGGGGGTTGTTGGCATGTTTCTACCATGATTTGGTTCATTGCTAACATGTTCTAACACGTTGCTAGCATGAATTAGCATATTTTGCTAACATGTTGTAACATTAGGCCGTTGTTAGCATGTTTCTACCATGATTTGGCTCATGGATTACATATATTTTAACACGTTGCTAGCATGATTTAATACAGCGTTAACATGTTGCTAGCATTATTTAACACATTGCTAGCATGTTTTAACATGCTGTAACATTAGGCCGTTGTTAGCATTTTTCTACCATGATTTGGCTCATGGCTAACATAATTTAACACGTTGCTAGCATGATTTACAGTGTTAACATGTTGCTAGCATGAATTAGCACATTGCTAACATGTTTTAATATGTTGTAACATTAGGGCATTGTTAGCATTTTTCTACCATGATTTGGCTCATTGCTAACATGTTTTAACATGTTGCTAGCATGATTTCCCACATTGCTGGGCTGGCATGTTTCTAGCATTAATTAGCACATTGCTAGCATGTTGGTATTGTGTTTTAACAAGTTGCTTAGCACATTGTTAACACATTTAGCAAGTTGCTAACATGTTTCTAGCAAGAATTAGCTTAGCACAGTGCTAACATGATTTAACATGGTGCTAACATGATTTTGCATATTGCTCTCATGTTTCTGCATGTTGATTGATAGATAGATAGATAGATAGATAGATAGATAGATAGATAGATAGATAGATAGATAGATAGATAGATAGATAGATAGGCATCGTAAGCCTAAGTAGATTGTAAACCATTGGCACCAATAGAATCTATGATCTATACATCTGATGTTGATACAAACATTCACCCTACATGCTACATCCACCCACCACCACATTACAGATCATAACCTAGATGTGCTGTGTTTGACAGAAACATGGCTAAAACCTGACGATTACATTACTTTAAATGAATCCACCCCCCCAAGATTATTGTTATAAACATGAGCCACGTCTGAAAGGTAAAGGGGGAGGTGTGGCTGTAATTTATAATCATATCTTCAGTATTACTCAGAAGTCTAGTTTCAAATATAATCCTTTGAAGTGATGGTGCTTAATTTAACATTATCTAGTGTAAATAATAAATCCCATATGACTTTTGTGCTGGCTACTGTATACAGGCAACCAGGGCACCATACAGACTTTATCAAAGAATTTGCTGATTTTCTATCAGAGTTAGTACTGGCTGCAGATAAAGTCCTAATTGTTGGTGATATTAATATCCATGTAGACAATGAAAAAGACGCATTGGGATTGGCATTTAGAGACATTCTAAACTCTATTGGAGTAAGGCAACACGTGTCAGGACCCACTCATCGCCGTAATCATACGTTAGACCTAATACTGTCACATGGAATAAATGTTGATACCATTGAAATTCTGCAGCAGAGCGATGACATCTCAGATCATTACCTAGTATCATGTACACTTAATTTAGCAAAGGCTGCAAAGCCGTCCCCTCGCTTCAAATATGGCAGGACTATCACTGCTGCCACTAAAGATTGCTTTATAAATAATCTTCCCGATCAATTTAATCTCCTCAGCATCCCAGATTGCCTAGAAGAACTCGATGTTGCAACAGAAACTATTGACTCTCTCTTTTCCAGCACTTTAGACACAGTTGCTCCTCTGCGCTTAAAGAAGATTAAATAAAATAGTCCAAAGCCGTGGTACAACGAGCACACCCGGGCCCTTAAAACAGCAGCCAGAAAAATAGAGCGCAGCTGGAAGAAAACAAAACCGGAGGTTTTTCGCATTTCGTGGAAAGAGAGCATGATTGCATACAGAAAAGCCGTAAAAACTGCTAGATCTGCTTATTTCTCGACTCTCTTAGAAGAAAACAAACACAACCCTAGGTATTTATTCGATACAGTGGCTAATTAACAAGAAATAAAGCTACAACTTCTGACGTTTCCAAACAGCACAGCTGTAATGACTTTATGTCTGAATGATTCATTCACAAACCAGAATTAATTAGTTCTCTGTGATTCAGTGATCTGGTTGCAGAGGATTATCAGTGAAAAATGGGTTAAATTATATCCTCACAGAAGAATATATCACACAAGTTGTAAGAGAGCACAAAATACAGAGAAAACATATTTTTTTAAGAGCACATTACATAAGTTTAAATTTTGTGCAATATAATTTTTAATGTGTTTAAAGTTTTGATTTATGCTTGCTATTTTTTTTAATGCACTTTTAATTTTTTGATTCACGCTTATAATAATAATATTTGCAGTATTGTTTTAATTTTGTGCAATATATTTTTACATGTGTTTTTAAATTTTGAATTCATTTTTTGATCCGTGACTGCAGTACATTTGGCGGGAATTTAATCCCATAGAACTGTTCCTTTAACCTTTCAAAGAGTGTGTTGTAGAGTTTCATGACCCTTTAAAATCAGCCCAAGATGAACAACAAACTGAGGCGCCACTTCAAAACGTCGTCAAGATAAGAGTCAGAATGAAAAATTGTGTTCTGTCCTTTTCTTAGCCAGCAGCTCCGATAACAACGTGGCTCTCCAGAGCTGCAGAAATGCGAATACGTTTGCATGAGGAATGGCTGAGAGACACTTTTCTCGACCTGATGAATGGATTCAGTGCGAGCGTGAGTAATGCATTTGTCTCATTTTGGGAAATTGCTAAAGCATATCTGTAGATTTCTCTCTTTTCAGCAGCCGGCTTCTGAGATACGGGGCAGTAGTCAAACACAGAGACCAAACACGGCAGAATCAAGGAGAGGCTTTCTAACAAAGCCAGATTGGTGAGACGGAGCTCTGTATGCGAGGCCAATCGGAGCACACTTATTTACTCAACCTTCAGAGCGCGCCGTGCTAATTGGATAACTCAGTCCGGTCAAATGCGAGCGCTGTGTGTTTGAGTAATTGGCCTGTCTTGCTTCTCCTAAATAGTGTCTGCCCAGTCATTTAACTTTGAAGTGTCTTCGGCGCACACATGCTCAGTGTTTTGCATGCTGAGAATCAACTTTCTTTGATGTACAGTGGCATCTTGTAACCATAATTCACCTTACAAGTCTGGGGAGAAAAAGCTTTCTGGTCAGTGCCAGCGCGGTTGATAAACGACACATCGGACTAGCAGAGCCATTTGCTGTAAATTGATGAAACATTTTCACTGAGGTCATAATGCTTTCTTAAAGGAGTGGATCAGCCAAAATTGGGGATTCTGTCATTACTAGGCATACTAGGCGTAATCAAGCCCCCCCAATAACTGGAAATGGACAAATTGCCCCCCCCCATCCCCCCCCCCCCCCAATATATGATATTTCTTAATGCTGCTCTGTTTGTTGTTGGATACTTTAGATGGCAACTGCTTGATTCTGCAATCATATTACAGTATTTTTCACAAATAAAGTAATTGTTTAATATATACTATTTGCACCTCATTAACAGGATGCAATAATAACATAGAGTGTAAATTATTATATTTATTAAAATTATTAAATGGATGCTGCCTTAATGGGACAATAAAAGTTCTCTCTACACCTACAACTAGCCCTACATTAAATACTTTTATTATTATTAAACATTTCGTTAGGCACTTTATTTCCACTTTTAGAACATTTTCTTAATTTTTATTGAAAGTAAATGCCTTTCTGATGTGATATGTGATAGGAAAAGGGAAAAGAGCGAACTTGGCAAAAGGCGGATTTGAACCCTGGTCACTTGCGTCAAAACTTAGGTTCCTGAGCCTTACGCTCTATTGACTACACCACTGAAGACATCAAAACTTGAGCATCTTTTTTAAATTTTGTGTGGCCCAACCAGGCATTGTTAGGTGGAGCTAATGCAAATAGCACTTGCCAACAAGGCACACTATTTGCATTTAGTGTAAATAGACACTCCGTTAAAAATATATTAATAAAAAAATATATGAATAAAAAGGAAGTAAACACTGTAGGCTAACAGGGGCCTAGTGTTTGCCTTTCCGTTGCTAATAGTATAAAAGCTTTTTCTCAAACCGTTTACTTTCTTTGTTTAACAGGTCTATATAATAACGTATTAGATATGACTGTTTAACAGAGGCCGTAAACTAATGAAGACAGAGAAGAGTGTGAGCGCTGCTGTTCTCAGGCACTGGCGTTTTCAGCGCCACCCGTCAAAATAAAAATCCCGCTTCTAACACATCAGCCAATCAGAAAAACTTGGGGAGAGTGGGGAGTGCAAGTATTTGATACACTGCCGATTTTGCAGGTTTGCCCACTTACAAAGCATGTAGAAGTCTGTAATTTTTATCATAGGTACACTTCAACTGTGAGAGACAGAATCTAAAACAAAAATCCAGAAAATCACATTGTATGATTTTTAAGTAATTAATTTGCATTTTATTGCATGACATAAGTATTTGATACATCAGAAAAGCAGAACTTAATATTTGGTACAGAAACCTTTGTTTGCAATTACAGAGATCATACGTTTCCAGTAGTTCTTGACCAGGTTTGCACACACTGCAGCAGGGATTTTGACCCACTCCTCCATACAGACCTTCTCCAGATCCTTCAGGTTTCGGGGCTGTTGCTGGGCAATACGGACTTTCAGCTCCCTCCAAAGATTTTCTATTGGGTTCAGGTCTGGAGACTGGCTAGGCCACTCCAGGACCTTGAGCTTCTTACGGAGCCACTCCTTAGTTGCCCTGGCTGTGTGTTTCAGGTCGTTGTCATGCTGGAAGACCCAGCCACGACCCATCTTCAATGCTCTTACTGAGGGAAGGAGGTTGTTGGCCAAGATCTCGCGATACATGGCCCCATCCATCCTCCCCTCAATACGGTGCAGTCGTCCTGTCCCCTTTGCAGAAAAGTATCCCCAAAGAATGATGTTTCCACCTCCATGCTTCACGGTTGGGATGGTGTTCTTGGGGTTGTGCTCATCCTTCTTCTTCCTCCAAACACGGCGAGTGGAGTTTAGACCAAAAAGCTCTATTTTTGTCTCATCAGACCACATGACCTTCTCCCATTCCTCCTCTGGATCATCCAGATGGTCATTGGCAAACTTCAGACGGGCCTGGACATGCGCTGGCTTGAGCAGGGGGACCTTGCGTGCGCTGCAGGATTTTAATCCATGATGGCGCAGTGTGTTACTAATGGTTTTCTTTGAGACTGTGGTCCCAGCTCTCTTCAGGTCATTGACCAGGTCCTGCCGTGTAGTTCTGGGCTGATCCCTCACCTTCCTCATGATCATTGATGCCCCACGAGGTGAGATCTTGCATGGTGCCCCAGACCGAGGGAGATTGACCGTCATCTTGAACTTCTTCCATTTTCTAATAATTGCGCCAACAGTTGTTGCCTTCTCACCAAGCTGCTTGCCTATTGTCCTGTAGCCCATCCCAGCCTTGTGCAGGTCTACAATTTTATCCCTGATGTCCTTACACAGCTCTCTGGTCTTGGCCATTGTGGAGAGGTTGGAGTCTGTTTGATTGAGTGTGTGGACAGGTGTCTTTTATACAGGTAACGAGTTCAAACAGGTGCAGTTAATACAGGTAATGAGTGGAGAACAGGAGGGCTTCTTAAAGAAAAACTAACAGGTCTGTGAGAGCCGGAATTCTTACTGGTTGGTAGGTGATCAAATACTTATGTCATGCAATAAAATGCAAATTAATTATTTAAAAATCATACAATGTGATTTTCTGGATTTTTGTTTTAGATTCTGTCACTCACAGTTGAAGTGTACCTATGATAAAAATTACAGACTTCTACATGCTTTGTAAGTGGGCAAACCTGCAAAATCGGCAGTGTATCAAATACTTGTTCTCCCCACTGTATATCGGCCATGGCGATATATCGGTCGACCACTATTTTTCACTAAAGATTTATATTACAACTGTGGCGTGTTGTAGCTATAGTTTCTAAATGTGTATGTTGCTATTTTTCATTACAAATGCTATAGATATAAAAAAAATAACATTGGCCTTAGCATGATATGAGGAGTTATCAATTGTCTTAGCTCCTTATTGTAACAAACGCTATAGTTAAACAATTACAAGAACTATGTTACTTTTTCATAAGGCCAAGTACACGTTAGAATCAAGAGGACCTTCTTGAATTATTGACTAAACTATTAATTTTCCCCATGTGTAAAATGTGTTCTGCTAATAATGACAGATATTAGGTAAACCCGGCTTTCAGGTATTCCAAAAGATAACATTTTCAATATAAGAAATTTTTAAGTACAGTTAGTTTGACCTATGATAGCACTTTAATTTAGAAAATAGTTTTTAGGTGCTTAACCCCTTAACCGTCGCCCCCCTTTTTGAGAATAGACGTGAAAATGCACTATCCAAACTTAAATGGCTGTAATTCAAGAATGCTTTGGAATATAGACCTAAGTTTGGACCTAAGAAGACACTCGGCAGATTATTTCTGAAGTGATAGCAATTCAAAAGATGAAAGAATTAAAAAGTTATGGAAGTTTAAATTTACTGTAAAATAAAAATACTGTACTAAATATTTTTTTTTTTATATAAAATATATATTTTACAATTTTATTTTCATTACTATAAAATCAAAGCCATAAGTCTAACCAAGTTGTGTTCCAAATTTGACGTTGATATCACAAAAATTGAAGTTCCCATGAGATTTTGTTTAGGCGCTGTACCAAAAATATCCACCGGGTGTCAAACACATTCCATTGATTTTTTTTTTTAATGCATTTTCCTGTAACAAATTACAACATTTCTGTCCAAATATCACTTCTATCACAAAACACCAGATATGGAACCTTGAGACTCAGACCTTTCCAATGATATGTGTTTTGTCAAGATTAGAAAAGACTTTAATTATAAAGTAGTTAAAATAAATTTTTTAATATGAAACATGACACCGCCCACTAGGGGAGGAGCCCGCTAGAAGAATTTAGAGTACCGTTTCCATGGTAACACAACGTCCGATTTCAAAACGGTTTCCACAGGATGAATTTTGAGTTCGTAAGCTTTCGAATGATACCTAATTTATGATAATTACTATATGATACGAAAAAAAAGCGATCAAAAAAAGAGCGCCAAACGTACCGCCAGCAGGACGGTAAACAAGTAATTGTTAACTAGGCTATTACTTTCTTGCAGTTATGTTATCAACGCATGTGTGGATGATACCACAAAAGAACATGTTGCAAAAACAAACAAACAAGCAAATAAATAAATCTCACGAGGAAGCATGCCCCGGGACCCCGCCAAACGGTTCACACTTCATCCCCCACAATGTTCAAACCAAAACTACGCCCTTGGCGATAGCATATGATAGCTACTGTATGATAGCATTATAATATAACAATATAATATGTAACCATAAAGTTTACAGTGGCTTCATAAATTAATTAAAAACATAAAAAAGCAAAACACACCTTCCAAACCTTGCTGTATTTTTGTGTAATTAAGAGAAAGGACTCCGCCATCTTACTCCGACGAAAGTGACTTGAACGCACATGACGTTGTAAACACGACTTCTACCTCGTAAATACGAACTTCCCAGGAAGACTTGAACGCACCAGTAGACTTGGTTTACTCTTTGTAATGATTACGATTTATTTTTGCTTGGTGCAATGCCGGAAAGTTGCCATGTGGCGTTCTGCACCTCTAGTAAGTTAACAAACACAGATCTGAAGAATAACAGGCGGAGCTGTTCGTCAATTCAGAAAGCCTGTGCAATACGTCCTTTACAATTAAACATTTGCACTACATGATGCTGGTATACTGTCAAGATGAAAAATAAGAGATTTCATTCATTGCAATGGCAAAAGTTTAACAAAAACGCCAATAAAGTCATACTCGAACTGCATCAAAAAAGCAGTCAACTTAACATTAAAGCAGTTTTTCATGATGAGCGATCACATAGCGACAGAATGCATGAGGTTATTGATGTATAAATCATTCAAAAGTCTTCTTTATTTCATGGGAAGTGCTGGGCTCATGTTTGTGCTTCAAGCTTACAACTGTACGACACTTGAATGTCATTTTCCCGTCAGAATGCACGCTGCTCCCCCAAATATTACACGACATAATAGCTACTTCATAAATCACACAGTATTTTGATGAAGACGGTTGCTATAAAAAAGCAAATAAAAAATGTGCAAATTGAAGGCAATTTGAATAATATTGTGACACTGGCATGTCAACTCCAACTTTGCTTTGTAAAATGTAAATGCTGAACTAGGAATTCATTTGTTCATGGCTGTACTAACAAGAAAAACGAATAAATAAACAGATAAAGCTACATGCATGCAAGACAACAGAAACCTGACGGATTTCTAAACTTTATCTAAACCCGTGTCATTGATGCCAAACAGCTCAATATAACTGGATTTTAGGCTTTTGACAAATGTTTGTTAAACGTGGTACTGTAAATTAACGTTTGTCATTAGACCGCATTTCATGTTTCTATTCTAGCCCAAACAAACTTATACATTAACAAACGCACTTTGCATTGCACACGGCATATTCAGAAAAATATCAATTTCATAGCACAAGACAAGTTATATAATAATTTTAAAAACTTTTAAATCCATTAAATTCAGGGACACTGAATAAACGTCTTCATCGAAAGACTGTGTGATTTATGAAGTAGGCATGTCGTGTAATATTTGGGGGAGCAGTGCATTTTGACGAGAAAATGACACCTCTGGGTTGGGTCGTTTGTCCAGTCACAGATACTCTACGGACAATCCCACCCAATACGGCTCAGTTTTTCTATATATCTTGCTCTGTCGAGCAGCAGAAGTGATTCTACGTGGCTATACTGCGTTAAACCCATGTGTTTCCAGTGAAGGGGAATGGACTGTTTTCCCCCACACCGCCCCCACGCCACGCCCCCAGCTATGACACGACACCGACCAAGTCTATGGTCAGATATAAGATGAACATTTAACTCTCTGGAGCTCTTCGGTCATTTTTGCCCAAAAAATTTTACATTTTGTTTTTTTAGAATTTTTTTACTTCATCGGAATGGTACGAAACTTGGAAATGTTTTGGCACTTGCTGTGAACACACACACACACACACACACACACACACACACACACACACACACACACACACAAAAATCATGGACATGATTCGAAAAGGTTAAATGGTCCTGAAAAAACAGGACCATTTAATGGCACACTTGTACTCCTTGCGGTCAAACATTAGCGCATTGGAAATGAAATGGAAATGGGAGACAAATTTCATCTGGTGGAAGTGTTTGGTACTGCACCCATACAAGATCGTACTGAAAGCTCATTTTTTGAGACATCAAGCTCAAATTTGGAACACAGCTTAGCTTTGATTTTCTTGCTGTTTTACAGTAAAACGTGTTTTTGAAAATATATATTTCATATGAAAATTGAAAATAGTATTTTTGTGCATTGTTCATAACAATAAACTGAATAAATTTAATTCACTTTTTTAAAACTTAAACTTTTTCCACTTCAGCAATAATCTGCCAAATGTCTTCTTTGAAAAGAGATCAAACTTCAGTCTGTGCTCTAAAGCATTCAAGATTTACCACAGTTTACGCTGGAAATTTCATTTACAGGTCCATGCTCAAAAAGTGAATAAATGGATTATAACTACAACATAAATATAATTTAGTACCATAAAATTCCCTAAAAATACAAAATATTAAATAAAAAACATTATCAAACTAAAATATAGTACATTCATTTCATTGAAATAAAAAAAAAATTCCAGTCATTTTTGACCGACACGCGAAGAGCACCAGAGGGTTAATATTTAACAACTGTTTTACGATGGATATGTTTAAAGGATTAGTTCACCGATGGTTTGTCTAGATAAGAGCCTATTCCTCGTCTGGGATCGTGCAGAGCCTCTGAAGCCCTTCCTCTGAAACTGCATTGATTTGGACCTTCAACCGTTGGTTCCCATTGAAGTCCATTATGTGGAGAAAAATCCTGGAATGTTTTCCTCAAAAAACGTAATTTCTTTTCAACTGAAGAAAGAAAGACATGAACATCTTGGATGAGATGGGGGTGAGGAAATTATCAGGACATTTTCATTTTGAAGTGAACTCATCCTTTAACGACCCACAGTAACGTACAGTCGCTGCGTTTCCATTATCCATTACCCAGCCTTCGCTTCCCACGTGCATCAATGAGCCTTGGCCATCTTCGTCTAGCCATCACAATTTGGCCCTTGTCAAACTCGCTCAAATCCTTACACTTGCCCATTTTTCCTGCTTCTAACACATCAACTTTGAGGACAAAATGTTCACTTGCTGCCTAATATATCCCACCCACTAACAGGTGATGAAGAGATAATCAGTGTTATTCACTTCACCTGTCGCCTGATCGGTGTATGTCTCATAAGACATAATTCAAGACAAGTAAACAGTCAGTAATGAAATAAGAACAAATAAACAAATTAGCAGTAGCACAGAAAACAGTGCCTTTTTCACGTCTTCATGTGCCTGAAACCACATTAAAATGCGCACACAGGAATTGATAAGCAGAATCGAAAATTAAATCTTATAACAAGTATCCGAATCCTGACCTTAAGAATCCGATCCCGGCTCTTGTTTTCTGACGCAACTACAACACTTGAAATTGATCAAGGCTGTGAAACTTCAAAAGAAGAAAAAACAAGCACCATAAATGTAGTTCATATTACTCATTCTGAAATTATATGATAGCTTTATGTTTTGGAGCTTGGCAGATATGGTACCTATGAATATATGAATATAGATAAGCGCTATCTTCAAAATGTAGTATATGTTGAATGATTTAAAATCATTGAATATTTATGGTTTTATTTGAATATAAAACTAAAAACAACAGCCATCCAATGCCACTATCATAGCAACACTAGAAGTGTCTTTATAAACTACAAAAAAGTTTTGAAAAGTCAAGAGAAACTAAGTACAAAGATCTGGTAGCTCTCTTAAAAAAGTTATAAAGATGAATAACTAAGGATATACTTCATCTTACAGTCTTCTTGACACACATTAAAAAGGAAGTACCTGATACTCCCTCATCCAATCAGGTGTGGAGCGGCTTGGTTTTATTCCGTCCGTCAGAAACCTGAGCAGATTGAATTAAATTTGACCAATACTCTGTGCTCAATAATTTTTCATGCCTGAAGCATTTCCAGTTTTATAGAGGCAGAAAAGGTTAAAGTGAGATGGTTGCATTGCTCTTTCTCAGCTCGGGGGGCTTCATGCGTTCTCATGGTCAGTGACTGTCAGTTCTGTCTCAGATGCTTCTTCTAGACGAGGCCGTTGTTGACCGTGAATGAGCCGTACAATAATTGGTTCTGTTAGAGTTCATGTTGAGATCTTTGACTTTTGATTGCAGACTTTGGTGTGTTGGCATATGTGAGCTCTGCACAGTATTGAGATCGAGTGTTTCTCATTGCCGTCTAAAGAATCCGGATTGCAGCTGAGCTCATTTGCTGTCATGACGACTGCTGTTGTAATTGTTTGCATATTTATATAGTTCTATTTATCATGTGAAGTGTTACAGCTGCTGAGAAAAAGCAAAAGCTTTGGTAAGTGGAGTGATACTGTATGTTCTCATTGAGATAGCAAAGTAAACGTGTGAGTGAGTGTGTATGAGTGTGTGAGTGTTTGAGTGTGTACGTGAGTGTGTGCAAGTGTGTGCGTGAGTGTGCATGCATGTGTGTATGAGTGTGTGTGCGTGTGAGTGCGTGTGTGTTTGTGCATTTGTGGTGTGTGCGTGAGTGTGTGCATGCGTGTGTGTGTGTGAGTGTATGTGTGTGTGGCTGTGCATACTTTGTGCATGCATGCATGTTTGTGTGTATGTGAGTGTGTGTGTGTGTGTGAGTGTGTGCGTGTGAGTGTGTGCGTGTGAGTGCGTGTGTGTTTGTGCGTGTGTGGTGTGTGTACGGCGTGTGTGGTGTGTGTGCATGTGAGTGTGTTTGTGCATGTGTGGTGTGTGCGTGAGTGTGTGTATGTGTGTATGACTGCATACTTTGTGCATGCATGCATGTTTGTGTGTATGTGAGTGTGTGTGAGTGTGTGCACGCGTGTGTGTGTGTGTACGCGTGTGTGTGTGTGTGTGTGTGTGTGTGTGAATGTGGACTCACAGTCAGCCAGCAAAAACCAATAAGACTGAAAATCTCTTATTGGCACTCTCTTTGGGATAATTCCCATTTTTTTCTCCAGCGTTTGATTGTTCTTCACTCGTGGTAATTAATCCCTCAGATCCGCTGGCTGTCCGCAGGCTCAAAAGGTTTATTTTCCATTACAAACAACAATTAACAACATTATTGCAGGCATGTAGCATTTTCTGTTTTCTTAGTGGAGATGTTTGACTATTGCCATAAAATCTGCTCCAGTTTCCTGTTGAATCCGGCCGGCCGGACTGAGGATGAAGCTGTTCGGCACTTTGAGTGACCTCTGCTTAACCACACATTATATTTGCATATGGTTTCACTCAACCTCCTTAATATCCCACCGGACTTGACTATACAATTTTCTGCTAATTGCCTCGAGGCCAGGTGAGAGATGTGCTTATCAAATCATTAACCTGAGCTCCAGCATTGCAGTAATTCAATTTCTCAGAGTCTTAAATAATAAGTAATTGTAAAGGAAACATGAAACGACATTTGCAATGCATTCAAAGGTGCTGAAAGCAATGTTTTGCCATGTGATGCATTTCAGAGCGAAGCCAAATAATCAGCTGGAAATAATTTAGGGAATTGATTGGGATTTGATTGGATTGTGAAAAGTTGGGCTTTGCTATTATTGGTTAATATTGTTTTTCCCACCCCTGCAGCCTTGATTACATCAGCGGAAAAGTCATTTCAGAGATGGAGAAAGTTATTGCACTTTGATGAAAGAATATGAAATATGTTTTTTCCTCTGGAATAACATGCATCGAATGAATCGTGAGCAATAAGATCGGGGAAATTATGTAAGAAAGTAAATAGGGATGATTTTTGATTTCATGTTTACATTAAAAAGCTGCAGTATGCCAATGAAACTTAAATGTGTTTCAGTCCGTCTTCAAACTCACGCCATTAATTGAGGAAATGTTATATCAGATTGTGGTTCTCTTTGGTGGCGCTTTTGATGCATTTTGCAACCACAAAAATTTGAATTTAAATGTTCAATCTCAGGACTGTCTGGTTGTGTGACACTAACCAACAAACACTTAAATTAATCAGTGCACATATTATCAAACAAGTATTATAACAATATGATCAAATGGATAGAATCAAGAACACTTTAAATATCCTGAAAAAAGCCCACAATGGTCTCTATGATGTTTTGGCGTGGTTTGCAGGGTGTTCTAGATAGTTAATAGGGTATTTTGGATGGTTTCTAGGTGTTTGTCTCCAAGTCTCTTTGATATTCTTGAGGATCTACAGGTCCCAACATGATGTTAATGAATCAGAAGAGTCCACAATGGTCTCTATGATTGTCACAGTTATGTTCTGTTTTGTTCCATGGACTTCCTGTTTGTTTTCTTCCTGTCACATGTCTCCTTGTTCAGTTTTCCCGCCATTCGTCTGTCCCCATGGTAACCCTCATTAGTTTAGTTCCTTCCAGCTGTGTCCTGTTAATTATCTCATTTGTATTCCCTATTTAGTTCTCCCCTTTCTCCCAGTCTGTGTCTGATCTCCGTTATAGTAAGTGTGTGTTGCTACCTGCCTGTATTGCTCACCCGAGATTCCGTCGTCATTAAAATCTCCTTTGATATTGTATCTGCCTGTCTTCGACTTCCTGCCTACAACACCGTGACAATGATGTTTTGCCGTGGTTTGTAGGGTGTTCTAGATAGTTAATAGGGTATTTTGAATGGTTTCTAGGGGTTTCCCTCAGGTCTCTTTAATATTCTTGGGAATCTTTAGGTCCCAACATGGGTTAATGAGTGAAAAGAGCCCACAATGGTCACTATGGTGTTTTGGTGCTTTTTGAAGGGTGTTCTAGATAGTTAATAGGGTATTTTGGATGGTTTTTAGGTGTTTGTCCCCAAGTCTGTTAAAGACTAAAGAAGATTAAAGAAAATAGTCCAACGCCGTGGTACAACGAGCACACCCGGCCCTTAAAACAGCAGCCAGAAAAATGGAGCGCAGCTGGAAGAAAACAAAACTGGAGGTTTTTCGTATTTCGTGGAAAGAGAGCATGATTGCATACAGAAAGGCCGTAAAAACTGCTAGATCTGCTTATTTCTCGACTCTCTTAGAAGAAAACAAACACAACCCTAGGTATTTATTCGATACAGTGGCTAAATTAACCAAAGATAAAGCTTCAACTTCTGATGTTTGTAAACAGCACAGCAGTAATGACTTTATGAACTTATTTACTTGTAAGATTAATAATATTAGGAAAAAAATTATAACCATGCAGCCGTCTACTACAGTATCACATCAGACAGTGCATTGTAGTGTCACTGAGGAAAAATTACATTCATTCACTGCTATAGGAGAAGAAGAATTGGCTAAACTCGTTAAATCAGTTAGTTCATGCGTTCATGACCTCAAGGTTAGATTATTGTAATGCTCTACTGGGTGGTTGCCCTGCTCGCTTAATAAATAAACTGCAGCTGGTCCAAAACGCAGCAGCTCGAGTTCTTACTAGAACCAGGAAGTATGACCATATTAGCCCGGTTCTGGCAACCCTGCATTGGCTCCCTATTAAACATTGTATACATTTTAAAATCTTGCTGATTACTTACAAAGCACTAAATGGTTTATCTCCCCAGTACTTGAGCGAGCTCTTAACACATTATACTCCATCACGTCTATTGCGGTCTCAAAACTCTGGACAGTTGATAATACCTAGAATATCAAAATCAACTGCAGGCGGTCGATCCTTTTCCTATTTAGCACCTAAACTCTGGAACAGTCTTCCTAGCATTGTTCGGGAAGCAGACACACTCTGTCAGTTTAAATCTAGACTAAAAACACATCTCTTTACTATGGCATACACATAAAACATTTTTAATTTCTATTATTCAAATCAGTTAAATGATTGTTTTAGGCTGCATTAACTAGGTCAGCCGGAACCGGGAACACTTCCCATAACACCTGACACATCATAAGAAGAATGGCATCTACGCTAATGTTAGTCTCTCTGTTTATCCCGAGGTTTACTGCAGTCGGCCGTATCCGGGCCGTATCCGGACCAGATGGTGGCCCTTAGCCTGGACATGACGAACGCATCCCTGAAATGTCTGGTAGAGACCGTGTCAATTAAACTCCCCCCTGTAAATGCCGCATCGATACGA
Source organism: Coreius guichenoti (assembly GCA_039654105.1). Lineage (NCBI taxonomy): Eukaryota > Metazoa > Chordata > Actinopteri > Cypriniformes > Gobionidae > Coreius > Coreius guichenoti. The sequence goes on from CM077176.1 coordinate 1,078,213, forward strand.
CATCCTCATTAAACCCGTCCCCGGCGTGACGACTCCAATCTTTCTAATAATCCTACGAATATCTATTGATCTAATATGACTTCTGACCTGTAATGTTGCCAGAATCATAATCATACACTGTTTGTTCGTCGGCCAGAGGAGAACTGGCACCCCGACTGAGCCTGGTTTCTCCCAAGGTTTTTTTCTCCATTCTGGCCCTGAAGGAGTTTTGGTTCCTTGCCACCATCGCCTTTGGCTTTTGGCTTGCTCAGTTGGGGACACTTAAATGTCAACTATATTACTGATCTGCCCGCATTGACACTATATGATAATTGAAATGAGCTGATGACATCACCGTTTTCACCAGAGCGGCTGTACAGCCGAATCAAATTCTGTTGCATTATTTTCCTGTTACCACTGTGAAGCTGCTTTGAAACAATTGGCATTGTAAAAAGCGCTATATAAATAAAGGTGATTTGATTTGATATTTTGAATGTTTTTTAGGTGTTTGTCCCCAAGTCTCTTTGATATTCTTGGGGATCTATTGGTCCCAACATGGGTTAATGAGTGAAAAGAGCCCACAATGGTAAATATGATGTTTTGGCGTGCTTTGTAGGGTGTTCTAGGTATTTGATTGGGTATTTTGAATGGTTTCTGGGTGTTTGTCCCCAAGTATCTTTGATATTCTTGGGGATCTATAGGTCCCAACATGGGTCAATGAATCAAAAGTGCCCACAATGGTCAATGTGATGTTTTGGCGTGCTTTGTAGGGTGTTATATGTATTTGATTGGGTATTTTGAATGGTTTCTGGGTGCTTGTCTCCAAGTCTCTTTGATATTCTTGGGGATGTATTGATCCCAACATGGATTAATGAATCAAAAAAGCCCACAGTGATCTCCATGATGTTTTGCTGCTTCACTCAAAAGTATGTCATTTTACAGACGTAAAAAGGGTTATAGTATTTTTTATGTCTTGTTTGTTATTTGCATGTTTGTTATTTCATCAAAAGTATCTGTCCAGCTGCCACATTTGAGCTGCTCCCCAAAAGCTGAAGGTACTTCTGTAAAATGATATTTTAAAATTGTTGAGGCTCATTGATCTTTTCCAAGTTCAATTCCAATTTCAGAGAGCTTCACATCCTGTAAAGGCAGGACTGGCTGTGATACTAAGACAATAAGTTTTTATGAAATAAGAAGAAGTGACTCATTCTTTATGTCTTGTTGTGTAAACCAGAGTATAGGTGAAAGGTGTAAAGTGGGCATGACTCCTGGGAAATAGTATTGTCAAGCCAGCTAACAATAAAATACAGTGGCCCAAAATAGCATTTGGACTTTTGTTGGCCACACTTAAAAATGCATGAATTTTTGCATTAGGTAATATGTAACCAACCAGCATTTGCAAACAAATTATGCTGATCATTTCTCAGAACTAACTCTAATTTTCTGGGAAATTTTTGAATAATAAAGGCATTTATTTATCATGCAACCCTAACAAGTTCTTTTTTGTGTGTGAAAATTCACAAAATTCAAATATAAAAAAGTGTAGTTTCTCAAAGGAAGTGAAAAGGAAATAGAACAACAATAATAAAAAGGAAATAGTAATAACAATAATTGGTTCAAAGTGTTTTTTTATTATAAATGAATGAAATATTTTATTTTATTTTATTTATTGTATTATTTTATTTATTTTATTTTATTGCATTGCATTTTATTTATTTTATTGCATTTTATTTCATTGATCCTCAGACTGCTGCATGAGTAATATTTCTCTCTTCTCATACAGGTTAACAGGATTCCAGGTGCCAGCTCCTGTCACAAGTACTGGATCCATTTTTTCCTTGCGTCTTACCAGCGACTTTGCTGTAAGCGCTCATGGATTTAAAATATATTATGAAGGTGAGGAACATAATACAACCTTTAATTTTCTTTGCTGTTTTCATGGCTTTGGCTTTTGCATAATGCACACTGTAATGTTCAATTGAAAGTTTATTCATCACATAAGTGTTTGACAGCAGGCAGTGGGCGTAAAGCTAGAAAAAATGAAAAGCAATCATTATTCATTCCTTAATACTCTAATAATAACTATTATTAAAGGGAATGAATGCTTTCCCCCTTTTCACATTTCCCCTAAAGTACACTGTATAATGTTTGTCAAGGGTTAGTGCATTAGCTAACATGAACTGACAATAAGCAATGTATTTTTACTGTATTTATTCATCTTTGTTAATGTTAACAGAAAAATGTATTAGCTCTTTGCATGTAAAATGAGTAACAATGCCTGTGTGCGCTGGTTCATCCTTCAAAAAGCCTTGTCTGAAAGTTTAAAGTCATATGAAGGTTTATTTGATGTATGAAGGTTATATCCACCTGATGTAATTTGAGTACTTGTTTTGAAGTTGGGATATTATTGGCCTTATGTAGTTTCAATTCTCTGGACTGTTTGAAGAGTGTGGCTTGCTAGAGCAATCTTGGTTGTGTTCTGAATGATTGCAAATTCTTTGTTCAGGCTGTTAATTTACTAGGGCATTTTGGGTGGTTCTGGATGATTGCTAATTCATCGTTCTGGGTGGTGAGTTGCTAGGGAATTGTTGGTGTTCTGGAGGATTGTTAGTTTTGATTATGAATGCTCATTGTGCTAACTATTCAGGGTTTATTTCAAAAGACCAATGAAAATCAGAATTTCCTTTACATGTACCCTATGAAATGCTCAGTCTCTGGCCAGCTTGGCTTTTGATCTCTTCTTTCAGCCCAAATAACTTAATTCACCCAAAAGGTTCTGTTTAATTTCTGAGCAGATGTTGTGCTGCACCATCAAGTTTATTTCAGCCTCTGGCCATGATTGGTTGGGTTTGCAAGCGTCTGGGTCATCTACACCCTCAGTGACTGATTTCTCAACCAGTCGCCATCTTCCATCACTCTCTCCACCTGTTATCCTCCTGACCTGACCACAGCATGCCGCCCCATCTGCTCCATCTTTACAGTCTGAATTATTCAGTCCCATTGACCAGCCTGGGTTTTGGCTCACGCTTTTTTTGTGTTTAATGTGCTTCTGAATTGTATGGGTTTTGGAATATTAATCCTGCAGGTTATTGCACTCCAGAGGGCCTTGGATTCCCATTGAATTCACAAGGACTTTGTCTCATTGTCATTTATCTCCATAGATTGATGTACGCAATTGAAGAAATTGAGGCTCTTTTAAAGTCTGATTTAGAGCATTTTCATGAAGAGATGGGATTTGCTAGGTGGCTGCTATGGTATTTTGGAAAGTTCCTAGGTGATTACCGCCAAGATTACATGCCAAGCACACCATGTTCATTGGGATGTTTTGGCATGATTTGAAGGGTGTTCTAGGTAGTTGATATGGTATTTAGGATGGTTTCTAGGTGTTTGATGTTCCCCAAGTCTCTTTGATATTCTTGGGGATCTATAGGTCCCAACATGGGATAATGAATGAAAAAAGCCCACAATGGTCTCTATGATGTTTTGGCGTGGTTTGTAGGGTGTTCTAGGTATTTGATTGGGTATTTTGGATGGTTTATGGGTGTTTGCCCCCAAATCTCTTTGGTATTCTTGGGGATCTACAGGTCCCAACATGATGTTAATGAATCAGAAGAGTCCACAATGGTCTCTATGATGTTTTGGCGTGGTTTGTAGGGTGTTCTAGATAGTTAATAGGGTATTTTTGATGGTTTCTAGGTGTTTGCACCCAAGTCTCTTTGATATTCTTGGGGATCTATTGGTCCCAACATGGGTTAATGAGTGAAGAGAGCCCACCATGTTGACTATGATGTTTTGGAGTGCTTTGTAGGGTGTTCTAGGTATTTGATTGGGTATTTTGGATGGTTTCTAGGTGTTTGTCTCCAAGTCTCTTTGATATTCTTGGGGATCTACAGGTCCCAACATGATGTTAATGAATCAGAAGAGTCCACAATGGTCTCTATGATGTTTTGGCGTGGTTTGTAGGATGTTCTAGGTATTTGATTGGGTATTTTTCATGGTTTCTGGGTGTTTGTCCCCAAGTCTCTTTGATATTCTTTGGGATCTTTAGGTCCCAACATGGGTTAATGAGTGAAGAGAGCCCACAATGGTCACTATGATGTTTTGGAGTTGTTTGTAGGGTATTCTAGATAGTAAATATGGTATTTTTGATGATTTATGGGTGTTTGCCCCAAAGTATCTTTGATATTCTTGGGGATCTATAGGTCATATGTTGAGACCTATAGATCCTCAAAGGTTAATGAGACAAAAGAGTCCACAGTGGTCTCTATGATGTTTTGCTGTGGTTTGTAGGGTGTTCTAGGTATTTGATTGGGTATTTTGAATGTTTTCTGGGTGTTTGTCCCCAAGTCTCAAGATCTATAGGTCTCAACATGGGTCAATGAGTCTATTTTTTTTTTTTTTTTTGGGAGCAGTTTGTAGGGCGTTCTACGTGGTTTCTTGGGTGTTTTGGTCCACCAGGTATAATTGTATGTCCAATCAAAAGCACACCTCATCTTGACTAGCCCTATAATTTCAGGGTTATGAGTCCTAGCAAGCAGCAATAACAAGGGTTTGGTTCGTGTCCAATGGTTTTAATGTGCCAGTGATTCAAAATTTATGAGAGAGAGATGGACACACACAGGGGAAAGGAAATCTCATTTTGGTTCCTGTCAGTTTTCCGTCACGTTGAAACAACCAAAACCAAGTTTGACAGTCAGTGCATGCGCTTTGATTAATGTGTCTATCGCCATCCGGTACGAGTCAGCTTCTGAGTGTAGATTTAGATGCGAAACCTCAACCTTTCTGTCTGCCCTTCAATTGAATGCCAATGACTCTGGAAATACCATATGTCATGATCAACATGCTAATGCTCTGTCATCACAACGTGCATTAACAGTCCTCCCTGGTTATCTAAATACTAGGACAGGTTAAAACATTGATTCAGGAACATTTGCTGGGATGCCTAAAGAGCGCTCGTTTATGGAAATGTGAGCAAAATGAAAACACAGCAGAAATGCCAGCACTCTTTGTCTTTTTGTGCAACCTTTGAAATTTGCTGCTCGTGGCCTATTGCATCGTAATGTCTCTGAAATACATTATTCTCTTTGGTGACCCGTGAAATCTGTGTGTCGTTGGGTTCCTGGTGGCCCCGTCCCTGTGGATTCTGTGAAGGTTTTTGGTGGTGTTTGCTGATTGCTTGTATGCAAAAACAGCTCAGTAATTCTGAATGCACCCAGAATCGTGACAGGCTCCCAGGGAAAGATTGCTGTGTGCTGAAGTGTGCTCAGCTTCACAATATAGATGCTCTGACAAACTTACATCATCTTTAAGGGCAGCAAAGTCATTAGATGTATGGAGGGATGAATGGCACATCTCCTGGGATCAGCCTGTGGTAATTACCTCAGCAGTTTGCCCACTATACACTCAGCACTCCAGACATATGAATGTACACCATTATACCTGAAAATAGGTCTATTTAAGGTCAACTGTGTAAATTCTGCAGCTTTCTGCAGAATAATAACTGATTTCAAACAGTCCAGTCTCCCTGTCTTTCACTGGTCCGCCAAACAGATAGTCACGCCCCAAACTCGCGGGATTGGTTAAGCTAGTGTTGGTTCAGGATGCTCAAAAAAACATTGGTATGATTTCAGAAACGTATGATATATAGAGCCAAATATCAATCATTTCAGTAGGGTTAAAAAGGGTTTTACTTTGCGAAATTTCTCTAATAGAGCTTGCTTGCTACCAATCATTGTGTTAAATGGTTACTGTGGCTACCAATATATATTTTTTTAAAGGCTTTAGGTTTAAGGGAAGACCAGACATAATGGCGGTTCTATTTTCTCTCAGATGGTTTGAAATAAAAGTGTCCTTATAGTGTTTCTGCTGGTCTTTTCACAGGCACTTTGGGAGCTATTATGAACATCTCCAATAAGTGCAAGTGGGATCAAAATAGCAGCCATTTTACAAAAGAAGAGAGCTGGGCAAGGGACTTCTCTGTTCAGTGACATCAATCTGAGCGGTTTCTGATTGAAAGGAATTTCTCAGGTTCAATACAAGTTAAGCTGTATTGGCAGCATCTGTGAGATGCTTCCGATTACCACTGAAAATAACTCGACTCATCCTGTGTTTACATGAATGCACTTAAAAGATGTTAAAATTATTTTTTTAAAGCACTTATTTGTTTTTTTGGTGTATAAAATTGAGTATTTGTATTTGTAAAGTCATCTTAAATGCCCTTTAGCAGTCTGACTACAGTTGTCATGTTAACACGTATAATGTTTAATTACTTTTAAAACAATGTCTGGCCTCATAGACTTCATTTGCAAGTGCATTACTGTACACATGCATTTGTTTGTTTTCTCAAACTGAGGCACAAGTCACAATTATTTTCTGTGCAAATCGACAGCAGATCACAGATTCTGTCCATAGAGCTCAAGTTGCATTGATCCTGTAACATTACTGGATACATTGGCAGCAACAGACCGTCTAGTGCTTCCACAGTCCTGTACCTGTCAATGCAGATCACCCAACAACACTCATTATGACAGAGAGATGTCGTTTGGCGCAAGTGGTAGAGGCCGTGAGTGCTTATGACAGGCCACATGCCATGCTTATGTCATATTTATGTTTGTATTTATTGCAGAAGCTGTCATGTTAAGCGATGACAGATAAAACAGCACTCTCCTGCTGTGCTCCATAAAGCGGATGGTTGTTGCAAAGGCCACCGTGGTGGATGTGAAGGTAAACAAAGGAGGATTGAGCACACCAAATCTCAGCGGTTTCTTAGATAGATGTCTGTGGAGTGACACTTCAATGGGACATGGTGTTTGTCAAGATGAAACAGTGTTCGCAATCCATTTTTCTTCCATAATGTGCCGTTTCTGAGTGAAACAGTATATTCAGTGATATAAAATGTAGGGAAGGACTTGGTTTTGTTCATCTGGAATTCATTGGATTGTATAAAAGTGGAGCCTTGTGATTGGAAGGATGACATTGGCCTTGATAATACTTGATAGAGTGAACAGAAAGTAAGTGGTATTGCACAGGGATTTATATCATAAGTTGAAAAGGAATGACATTTTGAAGACGGAGCAAGTAATGTTTTGATAAAAGTTTGAACAAAATATTTGGAATAGCATGCACTGATGATTTGTGCACAATAAGACAATAAGAAAGTGAATAGCATCATTTTGATTTGATTGTGTTTTAACGCGTGGATGTTCTATTTCACTAGTTCTCAACTGGTGCATCGCAGGTCTTTCTGATGGGTCATGGGCAGCTAAATAGGCTTATTATGGGAAAGCATTTCCCATTTCATTTGTTGTGCATCCAATCAACCTCTACTATGGTATTTTGGCACAAATGCATTTGTCACTGGGGAGAAGCCAGCCAAATTAGACTGATGCCAACATGAACAGGTTGCTCAACATCCTCTCATCCTACGCAAACTAAAGAAAACATGACACAGACTAAATTAAATCTGAATATAGAGCATGCAACCATCGAAAGCCACTTGTGTTAGTCATGTACAAACCCGATTCCAAAAAAGTTAGGACACTGTACAAATTGTGAATAAAAACAGAATGCAATGATGTGGAAGTTTCAAATTTCAATATTTTATTCAGAATACAGCATAGATGACATATCAAATGTTTAAACTGAGAAAATGTATCATTTTAAGGGGAAAATAAGTTGATTTTAAATTTCCAAAAAGTTGGGACAAGGCCATGTTTACCACTGTGTGGCATCCCCTCTTCTTTTTATAACAGTCTGCAAACGTCTGGGGACTGAGGAGACAAGTTGCTCAAGTTTAGGAATAGGAATGTTGTCCCATTCTTGTCTAATACAGGCTTCTAGTTGCTCAACTGTCTTAGGTCTTCTTTGTCGCATCTTCCTCTTTATGATGCGCCACATGTTTTCTGTGGGTGAAAGATCTGGACTGCAGGCTGGCCATTTCAGTACCCGGATCCTTCTTCTACGCAGCCATGATGTTGTAATTGATGCAGTATGTGGTCTGGCATTGTCATGTTGGAAAATGCAAGGTCTTCCCTGAAAGAGACGACGTCTGGATGGGAGCATATGTTGTTCTAGAACTTGGATATACCTTTCAGCATTGATGGTGCCTTTCCAGATGTGTAAGCTGCCCATGCCACACACACTCATGCAACCCCATACCATCAGAGATGCAGGCTTCTGAACTGAGCGCTGATGACAACTTGGGTTGTCCTTGTCCTCTTTAGTCCGGATGACATGGCGTCCCAGTTTTCCAAAAAAGAACTTCAAATTTTGATTCGTCTGACCACAGAACAGTTTTCCACTTTGCCACAGTCCATTTTAAATGAGCCTTGGCCCAGAGAAAACGCCTGCGCTTCTGGATCATGTTTAGATATGGCTTCTTTTTTGACCTATAGAGTTTTAGCCGGCAACGGCGAATGGCACGGTGGATTGTGTTCAAGTGTTGAAGTATTCCTGAGCCCATGTTGTGATTTCCATTACAGTAGCATTCCTGTATGTGATGCAGTGCCGTCTAAGGGCCCGAAGATCACGGGCATCCAGTATGGTTTTCCGGCCTTGACCCTTACGCACAGAGATTGTTCCAGATTCTCTGAATCTTTGGATGATATTATGCACTGTAGATGATGATAACTTCAAACTCTTTGCAATTTTTCTCTGAGAAACTCCTTTCTGACATTGCTCCACTATTTTTTACCGCAGCATTGGGGGAATTGGTGATCCTCTGCCCATCTTGACTTCTGAGAGACACTGCCACTCTGAGAGGCTCTTTTTATACCCAATCATGTTGCCAATTGACCGAATAAGTTGCAGATTGGTCCTCCAGCTGTTCCTTATATGTACATTTAACTTTTCCGGCCTCTTATTGCTACCTGTCCCAACTTTTTTGGAATGTGTAGCTCTCATGAAATCCAAAATGAGCCAATATTTGGCATGACATTTCAAAATGTCTCACTTTCAACATTTGATATGTTATCTATATTCTATTGTGAATAAAATATAAGTTTATGAGATTTGTAAATTATTGCATTCCTTTTTTATTCACAATTTGTACAGTGTCCCAACTTTTTTGGAATCGGGTTTGTATACTGTTGAGCCTATGTGATGGATGGATGGATGGATGGATGGATGATAGATAGATAGATAGATAGATAGATAGATAGATAGATAGATAGATAGATAGATAGATAGATAGATAGATAGATAGATAGATAGATGGAACGATAGATAGAACAGAGATGATAGATAGATAGATAGATAGATAGATAGATAGATAGATAGATAGATAGATAGATAGATAGATAGATAGATAGATAGATAGATAGATGGATGGATGGAACGATAGATAGATGGATGGATGGATGGATGGAACGATAGATAGATGGATGGATGGAACGATAGATAGAACTGAGATGATAGATAGATAGATGGATGGATGGATGGATGGAACGATAGATAGATGGATGGATGGATGGATGGATGGATGGAACGATAGATAGAACAGAGATGATGGATGGATGGATGGAACGATAGATAGAACAGAGATGATAGATGGATGGATGGATGGATGATGGATGGAACGATAGATAGATAGATAGATAGATAGATAGATAGATAGATAGATAGATAGATAGATAGATAGATAGATAGATAGATAGATAGATGAGGATGGATGGATGGATGGATGGATGGATCGATGGATGGAACGATAGATAGAACAGAGATGATAGATGGATGGATGGATGGATGGATGGATGGATGGATGGTTGGAACGATAGATAGAACAGAGATGATAGATAGATGATGGATGGATGGATGGATGGATGGAACGACAGATAGATAGATAGATAGATAGATAGATAGATAGATAGATAGATAGATAGATAGATAGATAGATAGATAGATAGATAGATAGATAGATAGATAGATGGATGGATGGATGGATTGATGGATGGAACAATAGAACAGAGATGATGGATGGATGGATGGATGGAACGATAGATAGATAGATAGATAGATAGATAGATAGATAGATAGATAGATAGATAGATAGATAGATAGATAGATAGATAGATAGATAGATAGATAGATGGATGGATGGATGGATGGATGGAACGATAGATAGATAGATAGATAGATAGATAGATAGATAGATAGATAGATAGATAGATAGATAGATAGATAGATGGATGGATGGATGGATGGATGGAACGATAGATAGAACATTGTATTTCCAGAAATCACAACTCCTGCGCAGCAATTACAAAGAATGTCCTCCTTCTAAAAGTAATTTCCAACTCCCAGTGTCAGAGCGACAGCAGCACAATCAGACGGACGCTTTTGTCATGTCTCTGTTTGTATAATTCAGCTTTTTCAACCTGCCGAGGGACCAGGTTTGTAATTGCTTCTTTGCAACAGGGGAAGAAAAATAAATAATCCTGTCTCAAAGGTAATACTTCAACATACTTTCTGTACTAAAATTCATTTCCACTCCGGGCCATTTATTTGACTGCCATAATATAGAAAGCCACAGCGTCCAACCTGTCGTAATGAACAGGAAATGCCTCCATTATCCCAAATCACGGGCGTAAACCTCAGTGGGACTGAATGTGGAGATGAGCTGACAGATGTGTGTGTTCATATGCAGAGAGTCATGGGAAAACACAGACAGAGAGTGAGCGATGAGAGTTGAGCTGCGTTTGATCAACCTCAAGTGCTGTTGTTTAAGAAGCAGGGCCTCAGATCGCAAACCGAATCGGGAAACGTGTTTGTGTAAAGCGTTGGAGCCAAAGTGCACACTCTGTTGTTAAAGATACACTATATTGCCAAAAGTTTTGGGACGCCTGCCTTTACATGCACATGAACTTTAATGACATCCCATTCTTAATCCGTAGGGTTTAATATGGAGTTGGCCCACCCTTTGCAGCTATAACAGCTTCAACTCTTCTGGGAAGGCTTTCCACAAGGTTTAGGAGTGTGTTTATGGGAATTTTTGACCATTCTTCTAGAAGCGCATTTGTGAGGTCAGGCACTGATGTTGGACGAGAAGGCTTGGCTCACAGTCTCCGCTCTAATTCATCCCAAAGGTGTTCTATCGGGTTGAGGTCAGGACTCTGTGCAGGCCAGTCAAGTTCCTCCACACCAAACTCGCTCATCCATGTCTTTATGGACCGACGCTTTGTGCACTGGTGTGCAGTCATGTTGGGACAGGAAGGGGCCATCCCCAAACTGTTCCCACAAAGTTGGGAGCATGAAATTGTCCAAAATGTCTTGGTATGCTGAAGCATTAAGAGTTCCTTTCACTGGAACTAAGGGGCCAAGCCCAACCCCTGAAAAACAACCCAACACCATAATCCCCCCTCCACCAAACTTTACACTTGGCACAATGCAGTCAGGCAAGTCCCGTTCTCCTGGCAACCGCCAAACCCAGACTCATCCATGGGATTGCCAGACAGAGAAGCGTGATTGGTCACTCCAGAGAACACGTCTCACTGCTCTAGAGTCCAGTGGCGGCGTGCTTTACCCCACTGCATCCCACGCTTTGCATTGCACTTGGTGATGTAAGGCTTGGATGAGCTGCTCGGCCATGGAAACCCATTCCATGAAGCTCTCTACGCACTGTTCTTGAGCTCATCTGAAGGCCACAGAAGTTTGGAGGTCTGTAGCTATTGACTCTGCAGAAAGTTGGTGACTTCTGTGCACTGTGACCCTCAACATGCGCTGACCCCGCTCTGTGATTTTACGTGGTCTATCACTTCGTGGCTGAGTTGCTGTTGTTCCCAATTGCTTCCACTTTGTTATAATACCACTAACAGTTGAGCGTGGAATATTTAGTAGTGAGGAAATGTCAGGAATGGACTTATTGCACAGGTGGCAACCTATCACGGTACCACGCTTGAGTTCACTGAGCTCCTGAGAGCAACCCATTCTTTCACAAATGTTTGTAGAAGCGTCTGCATGCCTAGTGCTTGATTTATACACCTGTGGCCATGAAGTGATTGAACACCTGAATTCAGTGATTTGGAGGGGTGTCCCAATACTTTTGGCAGTATAGTGTATATTAAGAAAAGCAGGATCTGTCTCATTGAGTGACATGGAGATAATGGTCTAGCTGGTGTGAAGTGACGGGAGGCTTTAAGACGTCTAAGACTTTAGAGCACAAATTGAGATTAAATTAATGGTTCGTTGACTGTGAACCAGGGAGCAAATGCACCACCACATCATTCAGCTGCTAAACACCATCTGTAAATCATCCGCTCAAGTTGTAATTTTGCATGTCTGCTGGTTTTAGAGGGTCACTTGTTTATTCTTATATTATTCTAATGCAGAAGCACATCAGTGAAATGCATTAAAGTGCGTCAAATGTACAACTAGATGGACCTTTTAAAAGACATTCATTGTGTTCCTCACATGCTGTGTAGATGCTATTATATGCATTTGCTGTCTGGATGACATTGATTTATGGGTGCAATTTCCCATAATGCAATTCTTCTGTCACCAAACTTTCATTTCTGCTGCTGACAGAAATCTGAATACAGGTTAGGGTTCATGTCATGTGATAATGATTTTTTTTTTTGATGTATCAATCACTATTTTATGCTGCATTCTACTCTACTTTGTTCTATTATATTCTGTTAATAATAATTCTGTCAATTATTTTTCATCATCAGGTCAGATTAAATTTGTACATTTGTGATGTTACAAAAGACTTATGATAAAATGTATCACAGTTTACACAAAAATATGAACTGTTTTCAACACTGATAATGATCAAATATAAAATAGTTCCAGAGATACTTGTTTGCTGTACCAATTAGTTACCAATTATGTCTTTAATGGCTAATGTTTGCATTAGAGGCTATGAATGGTAATTTTGATTTGTTAAAATCTATATCTCCTTAGCCATATGCATGGCATTGCTTATAGCAGTTACTTTAAAAAATATTGTTGCAGTGTTTTGCTAGTATGTAACATTAAAAAAAATATTTTTTATTACAGGAATTATTGTTCATTAGTTACATTTACAAATAAACAGCTTATGTATAATGAGCATATGTTCATGATTTCTTAATATTTGCTTTAGGAAAATTGCATCCTATGTTTTCACTTTGCTTAAAGCCATCAGTGATGCATTTATAGAGGTTAGGAACTGTAACAATAAGTATTTATAAGAACACAACACTGCTATTAATAACAATATACTCACTTATTTGACAGAAATAAAGTTGAATTACTAAAGAGTCATTGTAACTATAATATAATAACATTATAGAAATTCAGTGTGTGTGTGTGTGTGTGCCTGCGTGTGTGTGTGTGTGTGTGTGCTGCGAGTGTGTGCTTCAGACACCGGCTCACAAGGGCGTTCCCCATCTTTCTCAACACAGTGTCTCATTCCCCTTCTCAGGGAACCATGGTTATTCTCTATTGTATTCTATTCTACGTAAAAACTTTCAAACAAACATTTTGCATTCTATGAACTGTTATTCATTTCAGAATGCAGAATTCCACACATACTGTTGTGCCAGGCAGTATTTACAGTCACTAGTCATAACTGATTAATTTTGATCAGCTGATTGTCAGCAATATCAGTGAAAGTCTGAGGATTGAAACTTTCTGATGGTGGCAGGTGCTCAGAGCGGATATGTGCTGGTTTAGAAGATAAGCGAGCTTAACATATCATATATCCAGACATGTGTCTCGGAGGATTAGAAATGTGTCAAAGCAGGAATATTAGTCGAACGTCGGATGGCTGAGAGATAAGGACAGTCGACTGCATTCGTATCTGCATAAGTATCTTGATAGATTTTGTGGCCTTTTTGTTTCTTGCACAAATTCATATTTTAATTGTCATTATTTTTTGATGTTTTGCGACTGTCTAATTGGCCGGTTGTAACCAGCAATGCGTTAAGAATAAAGCTGCGCCCATCAACTGTCCTTTTCCTGAGTTTTGACTCATCTCTCTGTCTCTCCTCAGAACTACAAAGCAGTTCTTGTGGGAATCCAGGAGTTCCTGCCAAAGGAATCCTGAATGGAACAAGCTTCAACGTGGGAGACAGAATCCGCTACCACTGTGTGTCTGGATACACGCTGGACGGCCACGCTCAGCTGACCTGTGTCACCAGCACGTCTAATGTGGCGGTGTGGGACTTTCCTATCCCCATCTGCAGAGGTAAGAGCGCTCGGGGAACGGCGCTAAGAAACGGCTTTTCATTTTCTGGATGCTTGATTTTTCGAGGCTGAGCTGTTCTTATTAAAATGAGTCCCTCTCTGCGTTTGTAGCGCGTTGTAGGGCATTAATGCATTTGGAAAACCTCTGAATGTCATTGCATTAGATGAATAAATATCAAAGCAACTGGTTTCTGGAAAAAAATTATGCAGTTTTTTGTTATGACATTTATCCAACAAGGGCAGAGCAATTATAGCTAAAATAATATTTATATTTTTCAGCCTTTTCATGATGCTCAGTATATATCTTGAATATTATGTATGTGCTCTGAAATGATTTTTTCCCATCATTTAAACAGACATTTTTCCAAGAAGATTTAAAATGCAGTAAAATTTTATGTTTTTGTCTAAATGAATACAAGAAAGATTTTTTATTAAATAATTTTTGATTAATAATTTTTTGAAGATGAATATAACAATACCTGTAGTATACAGATTAAATAAATAATAAATAACAATCATATTATTATTTATAATATAATATAATATAAATTCTTACTTTTACTGTGCAAAAATATTATTATTAATATAATATAGAAATTATTATTATTATTATTAATTATTATTATTAATATCCCAAGTAGATTCAAAATGCAGTAAAATTTTATGTTTTGTCTAAATGAATACAAGGAAGATTTTTTATTAAATCATTTTTGATTAATCATTGTTTGAGGATGAATATATACATATAAAAATACTGTAGTATACAGATTAAATAAATAATAAACAACAATCATATTATTATTTATAATATAATATAATATAATTTATATAAATTCTTACTTTTACTGTGCAAAAATATTAATAATATAATATACTATATAATATTATTATTATTATTATTATTATTATTATTATTATTATTATTATTATTATTATTAACATAATACACCGATCAGGCATAAAGTCAGGTGAAGTGAATAACACTGATTATCTGTTCATCACCTGTTAGTGGGTGGGATATATTGTCCTCAAAGTTGATGTGTTAGAAGCAGGAAAAATGGGCAAGCGTAAAGATCTGAGCGAGTTTGACAAGGGCCAAATTAATGCTGGTTCTGATAGAAAGGTGTCAGAATACACAGTGCATCGCAGTTTGTTGCGTGTGCGTGGCTTACCTGGGGAACACATGGCCCCAGGATGCACTATGGGAAGAAGGCAAGCCGGCGGAGGCAGTGTGATGCTTTGGGCAATGTTCTGCTGGGAAACCTTGGGTCCTGCCATCCATGTGGATGTTACTTTGACACGTACCACCTACCTAAGCATTGTTGCAGACCATGTACACCCTTTCATGATAACGGTATTCCCTGGTGGCTGTGGCTCTTTCAGCAGGATAATGCTCCTGCCACAAAGCACAAATGGTTCAGGAATGGTTTGA
>CM077176.1:1103786-1116286 GCA_039654105.1 Coreius guichenoti
CTTCATATTTTTGTTCATTTTCATAGTGTGTTTCATTTCAGGTTTCATTTTTTTTAACCAGAATAAAAAAATAATATCAAACACTTGTAGGAGGGTTTTATTTTATTTTATTTTATTTTATTTTATTTTATTTTATTTTATTTTATTTTATTTTATTTTATTTATTTTTAATTTTTATTTTTTTTCTAGTTTCTTCAGTTTTAGTATTTTAGGATTTCTTTTATTTATTTTTAATTTTTAGTATTTTTAGTATTTTAAGAGATTTTTTACTAGGAAAAAAAACAGGATATCAAAGACTTGGAGGAGGGTTTTTATATATTTTATTTAATTTTGTTTTGTTAGTTTTCGCTTCATCATACTGTGTTTCATTTCAGTTTTTTTTTTTTTCCAGTTTTATAATTTTAGTACTTTGTAATTTTATATAATTATTATCTTTCTTATTTTTTTATTTTTATTATCAGTGTTGAAAACAGTTGTGTAAAAGTTTTTTCAGGATTCTTTGATAAATAGAAAGTTCAAAAGTACAGCATTTATTTGAAATAACATTATAAATGTCTTTACTGTCACTTTTGATCAATTTAATGCGTCCTTGCTGAATAAAAGTATTAATTTCTTTCCAAAAAAAAAAAAAAAATTCATACTCACCCCAAACTGTTAAACAGTACTGTATAATGTTGCAAAAGCTTTATATTTCAGATAAATACTGTTCTTTTGAATTTTACATTCATCAAAGAATCCTGAAACAAAATTGTACACAACTCTTCTCAACACTGATAATAATCATAAATGTTTGTTGAGCATCAAATCCTCATATGAGAATGATTTGTGAAGGATCATGTGACACTGAAGACTGGAGTAATGATGATAAATTCAGCTTTGATCACAGGAATAAATTACACTTTACTATATATTCACATAGAGAACAGCTGATTTACACTGGAATAATATTTCACTATTTTACTGTATTACCAGCAATGTATTTTACAATTTGATTTTGATTGCATGCTGATTTGAAGCTGTTTCTCTTTTAATAATAATTTTACCTAGAAATGCTACAAATGCTAATATGCATACTTCAGTTTTGGTGTTAATGCACATTCATAATCTGAGGCAGTTGATGTGTTCATACAGTGGACAATGCCATGCTCAAATATCTAAATGAACAAATTACACTTGATTTCTTCTCAGAACTAACTTTACTTCAATTTTACACATTTGTAAAATGATGCAATTCCCTGCAGCTGAGGTTGAAAATACATTTTGCCGGCAGTGTAAAGTTAGACAGGGCTAATATAAACGATAATGTGACCATATTGAGTTTATTCTCTAACACTCATAGAGGAGGGTTGAACTTCCAGTCTGATGAAAGAACAAAAACGACAGTTCATCCTTCAGAATAACAGATAATGAGAATCCAAATGAAGTCTTGATAAGCAACATTAATCCCTCATCGTGTGATGTTTCTTCTGCTAGGCTGTGCTTTAATGAGTGAGGATAAGGGATGTAGCGATCTGTTATCCAGGACCTTTCATGTTCCCATCACATTAGATTCAGCAAATGTCTTGGATTCACAGAGGCGTCTGGTCTTCTGCGTATTCTCGGCCATAGGCCGCTCGCTCTCTGTGTCTCTGTGTACAAAACCAAAAAAGGTCTTTCTTGATCTGGCAAGCTCTAATCTGATTGGCTGGCTTTTTATGCAGCTTCCAGAAGTGAGTCTGGAAAGTTGATTCCGCCTGGAAACCAAAGCTATGTTTCCATCTAAAGTTGCAAATTTAACGCAGCATTTCCATCTCGTCTTCAAGAGAACAAAATCATCACTTCCTGAGAAATTGACTCAAAATATCAGTAATATCTGTAAGTTACGGTTTTTCCCTCCATCATAAATGAGTGTCGTCTCAGAGCGTCAGGCGAAACACACACACACACACACACCATAAATGAGTGTCGTCTCAGAGCGTCAGGCGAAACACACACACACACACACACCATAAATGAGTGTCGTCTCAGAGCGTCAGGCGAAACACACACACACACACACACACACACACACACACACACACACACACACACACACACACACACACACACACACACACACACCATAAATGAGTGTCGTCTCAGAGCGTCAGGCGAAACACACACACACACACACACACACACACACACACATCACAAATGAGTGTCGTCTCAGAGCGTCAGGCGAAACACACACACACACACACACACACACACCATAAATGAGTGTCGTCTCAGAGCGTCAGGCGAAACACACACACACACACACACACACACACACATCACAAATGAGTGTCGTCTCAGAGCGTCAGGCGAAACACACACACACACACACACACCATAAATGAGTGTCGTCTCAGAGCGTCAGGCGAAACACACACACACACACACACACATCATAAATGAGTGTCGTCTGAGAGCGTCAGGCAAAACACACACACACAAATGCTGTCATGTTCTCTTGTGTTGGGATGCTGGTGTTTGGGAACGCAATCGTGTGAGACGCTTCTGGAGGAATACACACACACACACACACACACACATACAAACACAAACACACACACACACACACACAATAAACGCTGTCATGTTCTCTTGTGTTGGGATGCTGGTGTTTGGGAACGCAATCGTGTGAGACGCTTCTGGAGGAATACACACACACACATACAAACACAAACACACACACACACACACAATAAATGCTGTCATGTTCTCTTGTGTTGGGATGCTGGTGTTTGGGAACGCAATCGTGTGAGACACTTTTGGAGGAACACACACACACACACACACACACTCACACACACACACACACACACACACACACACACACACACACACACACACACATCATAAATGAGTGTCGTCTCAGAGCGTCAGGCGAAACACACACAAACACACACACACACACACACACACATCATAAATGAGTGTCGTCTCAGAGCGTCAGGCGAAACACACACACACACACACACACACACACACACACACACATCATAAATGAGTGTCGTCTCAGAGCATCAGGCAAAACACATACACACACACACACACACACACACATCATAAATGAGTGTCGCCTCAGAGCATCAGGCAAAACACACACACATACACACACACACACACACACACACACACACACACAAATGCTGTCATGTTCTCTTGTGTTGGGATGCTGGTGTTTGGGAACGCAATTGTGTGAGACGCTTCTGGAGGAATACACACACACACACACACACACACACACACACACACACACACACACACACACAAACACACACACACACTCACACTCTCTTCAGGAGGAATACACACACACATCATTAAAGTTCCACTATTATGCTATTTTAAAGGTTCCTAATGTTGTTCTGGAGTCTCCTACAACAGGTTTACATGCATCAAAGGTCAAAAAACACTTTAATTTTCTAATAATATATTAATTATTTTCTAATAATTTTCTGATAATATACATTACACATCAGCTCATTTCTCAAAGTCTGAAACGGTTCGTTTGAAGATTCAGTCTCTCTAAACCCCGCCTCTCTGAGAGCTGCTCTGCTCTGATTGGTCAGAAAGCAAGCGCTCATTATCATATCTGAATCTCAGCTCTTGACACACAGTGATACGAACAGTAACGATGGCGTGGGTTTGACCGTCTCAATCTCAGCAGAAAACAGCGTCTTCTCCACATGAACAACACCAACCAAACTCTTCCAGTCTCAGATACGACTACAGTGTGTGAGGGCGGGGCAAAGAGACGCTGTTCAGCCAATCAGGACTAGAGGGCGGGCATTATGCAAATTTGCTACATTGTTACTCGTTTCAGCAGTTCAGAATCAATTCTTTTATTTGTCATGATCTTTAAAACTGTGCAGACCTTTTACATTCACAAACAGCTCTGTTACACACCACATGAAAGATAATATTTGAAAAAGCATAATGGGCACTTTAAATTACCTTTGCGGCCTGTTCTTGTGGTTTAATCTGCTTCAGATCATATTTCCCTAAGTGGCATGTGTAAAACAAATAGTTTAGTCCCTTTATATGTTGCTCTTCCTGTCAAAGGGAACTGGGCTTTTTGCTGTTTAGTCAAAAATTGTTGTTTACATGCAGCTCTTCTGTGTGACCTGCATCTGAAGCGCCTGTGCAGATCTGGACCCTCCATCGTGTGGCTGGTTATTCTCTGCTCGCATGAGCTGTCGAGAGAGTCCTGTGATAAAGCATGAGTCCGCCTAAAATAGCTTTTTAGGGCAGAAATGCCAACATATAAGGCAATTTGCAGCTTTGGGAACATGGACTGCCGACACGCATTAATAGCTTTCAGAAATTTTAGTAATGGATGTTCCACTGCTTTGAAGCGTCTGAATGCACAAATGCACCTGCTGGATTCATAATGAACGAGATGTGCATTGCTACGTGTGTATTTAAAATACGCATTATGTATTTCATAAATCGGGAATCATATCTCTCGCTGTCAGATGTGGATATGGACCTGTGGAAATAACCTGAACAATAGTTATCTCTCTTTATTTTGTTCAAACTCTTTAAAGGAATAGTTCAGCCTGTAGTGCAGAATTTTTCAATGCGATTGTGAAGGAGAGCTTTGGCGGAGGGGAAGATTTTCCTTGCGTTTAAAGGAATAGTTCACCCAAAAATGAAAATTGTCATTATTTACTATATAACCTTTATGCCGTTACAAGCCTGTTTGACTTTCTTTCTTCTGCAGAACACAAAATAAGTTGTTTTTCTCATCAACACAACATTGGACCCCATTGACTTTCATTGTATGGACAACAAAACAAAACAGACATTTTGTGTAGAAACAAAATCATACAGGTTTGCAGCAACATCAGGATAAATAAATGACTACAGAATAAGTCTGTTTTTCATGTTAAATGAGCAATATCACACGAGTAGCAGTGCGATTTGGCTGTATATGAGCACGGCTGTGATTCGGCTGTAGGTAATCACTGATATACAGCCATATCGCAAACATCTCTTTTGTGCAGAACTACTTCCTTCCGCCACGGATTCAAATCTCAAGTTCGTTACCAATTCTAACCCATCACTTTAGAGCAACTAATGAAGGAACGCTGAGTCGCTTCATTGAAGATTATTGTATATGTAGAGTATTATGAGAGAGAGATCGACTAAACGAGTGTATTACCTGCATCTGATATAGCATTCATTCTTCAGGTCAATGTCCATAATATTATATCCATTATAACTATCCGTTTGAATGTCCGCTGAGGAAAGCGATAATTTTGTCCTTTTAAAAGATTTCCAAAGACAGCGCTAAAACAACTTCCTTGTTTACAACAGTCACTCATAAAGACAGTCTTTGCCGCCATCTTGTGGTGTAATAATGTAACTGTCACTGAAGTCGACTATTGCAATCACTGACGGACCCTTTCTCAATAGCAAATACGGCATATTATTTATATAAAATAATATTTATTGAACAATAATATTTAAATCAACAACAAAAGCCACTATAAAAGACAACAGGAAATAAACACAAGCAAACAATTCAGTCAAACGTACAAAAGCAGCGCTGTAGTAGGCCTTACAGGTTAAATATAGCCTAAATATAAAGTTATGAAACTTAATTTTCCCCTTAACCAAAATCGATTTGCTCTGGAACATGTAATGGATTAATAAGACCAAAGATTGCCTGTTTGATACACCCCAAATGAGTTATATCTGTTTAACGCATCCGTTGGTGTAAGTGAAGCCGCCAGTGTTCAAATATGGCGCTGACATCTTGAGTCTCGAGTCTGCGCAGTTGTGAGCGCGAAGTTGAGCCGCGATATCAAGGTCCCGCCCACACTCCCGCCTAATCAACAACTTTTTGTGAAATAAACAGTTATGGAAATGTAGAGATTAAAGTGAAAGCTCAAATCTCCTCCCAAAGTTCCCGAAAAATGTCCGTTAGTGCCTCAGTGACTACTTCACTCAGAGAAGCTGTCAATCATGACGTCACACCCCCGGTTTTATAGCATCAAATAACTAGCTAACTAAAACCAAACTTATTTAAAGATCGAACACTTGAACTAGGGCTGTGCAATTAATCGCAATCGCAAAACAATCGCGATTTGAGCACATGCGATTTCTAAACCATATAAGGCTGCGATTTTATTTATTTATATTTGAATTCAGAATACTACAACGTTCTTGTGCGCATGTTTAAGATGTTAACCAATCAGAGCTCACTCAGCGCACCGCAGTTCTCTCACTGCAGCGGACACAGCGTAAGAAATATGGTGGTGAGTGAATTAGGCTAATAATTAATTATATGCATCATGCGTTCGGAGCTTTTATAAGCGCTAAGTTCCCGTACGAACTGAAAAGACCGATTATCAGCGCAACATGGCTGAAACCCGGTTTATTTAATTGTGCACGAGTGGCGCGCGAATCAACATACTGTGCGCGCGTTCACCAGAGCGCTCCTAAAGTGTGATGAGATTTGCGCGAGCCGTTCCTATCGTGACCGATGATGAATGTGTAACCCATTTAAATTCTATTGAGAATTTACCACTTTAAAACACTATGGAGAAAGTCAAGCATGATCTAAAACAGCCACATTAACTAAAAAGAGGGAGGAAACATCATCTTGCACCAACATTTATTAGAAAGCTTTCTAAGCTATTCTTGACCCCCTTACTAGAATTTATCACGTCCTATTGTATTTATTGTGGTAAATCTTGACTAACTTGTAGAATTTATAATCTATTAAGGGAATATATTTTTCACTCTAGATTTATATTACAACTGTGACATAGCTATTCTAAATGTGTAGGTTGCTATTTTTCATACTGTAACAAATGCTATAGTTAGTTTGACTTCTTATTGAAGCAGAAAGCAACAGTCTCACAGACACAGCATGCAGAAAGAAGTGAGAGGGTTTACAACCTTTACAAGCGATGGCTGAAGGAAATTAGTCTATATGAATTAAAGTATGAATGAATTCTATGAATGTATCGCTGAAGGGAAATGACTGCCTTGAGAAAGTGTTGATGGCATTTTCTTTTCATCTTCCCTCCGTGTAACTATTTTATAAGCTCAGCACTGCGTTGTTTACAGTGGTTACCGGGGAAACGGCTCTGTTTCTGCTGTTCTGTGAGCGCCACCTACTGACAGAGGGTGGATTTACATTTTCATTCAGCCTGTCTTCGGTTTTTGTTTGTAAAACTCAGACCACATTTGTATTAGCTGTTGTAAATTTTTGCCAGCTAATGTTCAAACCGTAGACTGTACCAAAACTACACCCTTGAATAATTAGCTTTTATATTGCCACTAATGCCAAAGCAAATTTTAGAAAATATCATCTGGAAATATTTATTTCATATTCAATTTTTTTTGCATAATGAATAATTAATTTCAGATGTATCACTTTTCACAATGAATATAATTCCAAAGCAACATATTTAAATTATATTCAGAACTGTAATGCGGTCAAAAATAATCTGAAAAATAATCTGTCAACCAATTTCAGAATGCACTGTATTTGTTTTTAATGAAACAAATGTTACTAGTGAATAACAACATAAAAACACATTTACTACGCCACGACCACAGATATGCGTTCCAGCAGAACGATATGAGTTTAACGGTTTTGAAGATTATTTATTGTTATGACTGGAATTTAGGTTAGTTAACCTTAATTTATTTTAGTTTATTTAATTCAGTTTATTACAGTTTTGTTTATCAAGCTGTTAATACTATGTTATTTCATTGTGAAATGTTTTGTTATGCACTTCTTGTGCACTGAATACATTTAGAATGTAGCATGTTTGAAAAAGCAAAAACAATTGCCAAAATCGCAAATAAAATCGCAATTGCAATATTCATAGACACGCAATTGTCCATATTGCACAGCCCTAACTTGAACTAACATCAATGTGATAAAAACAGCCTAAAATTACAGAAACCATATTTGGAAAAAATGTATTTGAAGTGTAATTTGATTGTTTAGTTTGTCTATGTCCCATTGCATTTCACGGAGGGGGCGGGGTTTATGAGCTATACTGCATTCAGCCACTGGGGGCGATCGAGACGCGTCGGCTTCAGTTTTCAGGACTCGTGTGGCACACTTGGTTTAACCCAAAGACTGTACAAAAAAAATGGATGTAGTGTCCGTCACGTCACCCGTAGGGTTCTGAAGAGCAGTTTTGAAGTCTTAAAGTCGGCCGTTGCCATCTTGGCAGTGCGTCATCGCACGTCACTCCCGGATAACTGAAAATGGGTAAAGAGGCGGGACCTGGGCGGAGCTGAGGTGATGACTAACAGACAGCAGACAAACGGCAATCCACCTGTCACTCAAAGTGGCCACGCCCTTAATTATGCAGAACTTTAAGGCTTTATATAATGTAAACGAATGAGTTATAAAAAAATTCACCCCCCTCACAGTTGTCATGAAGGGCAAAATTAGCCGTATAGACCAAAACCACAATTTGTACCAGGCTGTAAACATGTTTTTTTCTGCTGTAAAGTTGAGCATTTTAGCATGGAGCTCAATGAGATTCTGCTCTCTTTTAGAGCCTGTCTCTAGCGGCCAGTCGATGAATTGCAGTTTAAATCACTTCTGTATTGGCTTCAAGAGAAACTGGGGGAGGTTGCCGCTTGGTTTAACCACTATCCACATGCGAGCTAGCGGCAAATTCCCGATTCCCGAAGGACTGTACGAGATGAAGCTGTTCTCAGCGGGTACATGAGCGCTGACGGCCTGGAGCTCGCGTCTAAACAAATAGTAAAACAGGCACTATGTTTATATACGAGTCACATATTAGAGGTCTAAATAACTACATTCTCGACTAAAAACTGTTAAAACTACATTTCGTGACACAACAACAGTAGTATTTTTAAAACTTATGGTGGATGACAGTTGCCGTAAGCGGAGTGATATAAACGGTGAAGCGGTGATGACACTGGGTGGATATCGCGCGGCTGGAAAAAGGCTCTCAGCCAATCAGATTCGAGAACCAGAAAGAACTTGTTGTATTAGCTATTATATCTTCAGAACATCTTTGTGCTTTTGTGAAGCTTGACGGCTCACTATGTTTCTATTTTTGTGTTGCATGAAAAAAAAACCAAAAAAAAAAACAATATGGATTGACAGTGACTAAATGCAATGATCCATTTGCATGCATTTGTGTGTGGAATATGTTGCATTAGCCAAAGTCCTGTTGATATGTATTTTAAAAATAAAAACCCCTTCATTAAGTGCAAGTGTTTTGATAAGACGCTTTCCTCTCATCCTTTATGAAGCTAATTAGATTAATTATCTGACACTGTCTCTGTTTTCAAGCTACTCTCGGGCTGCATAATTAAACGCTGATTTTAGTTTTGTTTTGGAAAAATAAATGCGTGCAAAACCCATATAATACTCATTAAAACAATAATTCTGTTCTTCAGAACACAACCAGCAATTAATGTGATCAACCTGATGTATAATAATGGCTCTTATCGCTGTTTATTGGTTTGTTGGCAGAAAACAATCTAATCCAGTGTTGGCAAAGTATGCAAATAGACACCCACATTTATTTTAGAGGGGCGTCGCCCTCGCTGTGTGATGCTCATCATCTGCCATAATCATAATGTCAATGATTCAGCCTCTCAAAACTGATGTTTTCTCCGCAGCGGAGGACACGTGTGGCGGGACGCTCCGAGGCTCCAGCGGCAGCATCTCCAGTCCAGACTTCCAGAAGGACTATCAGAGCAGCGGCGAATGCACGTGGACGATCCTCGCTGACCCCGGAGACACCATCTCGCTGGTCTTCACTGAGTTCCAGATGGACAGCAAACTCGACTCTTTAGAGGTCGAGGGATCCGATCCACCAGCGATATGGTGAGAACGGCACTGGAGTGTTTCGGCTCTCTGGAATGATTGCCATGCTCTTTCTGTGATCGGGTGTTTTTCTATAATGAGTGTTAAACTGTATAATCATCCCAGGCCTGTAGTTTCCCTCGTGTCTGTGCGTGTTTCATCCACAGCCTCTTTCTTCTGATTGCCAGCACTTCATTCGTCTGTTCGTTCATTCATTCATGTTTGATTTTATATGTTGATAGAAAAAATACACTATATACCCTATATAAAAATACAATTTTGTATTTATTCGCTTATTTATTCATTTTTTTTTAACTGTTTATTTAATATAAAATACAAATACCCTACCAGTATATAAATAAAATAGGGTATTTATGTATTTATTTTTATGTTATTTGTTGAAATAAAATATGTATTATATAAAAATATTTTATGTATACAGTATATAATGCATTTATCAACAATTTTTTGGGATTTTTTTATTTACTTATTTTCTTACATATATATATATACCCTAAATACCCAATATATAAATAAAATAAGGTAATTATTTATTGTTTGTTTTCATATATTTATATAAAATGCACTATATACTATAAATAACATTTTGGTATTGTATTTATTTGTTTGTTTATTTATTTTTATTTAAAATACACCATATATCCTATATATAAAAACAGGGTTTTTATTTATTTAATATAAATATAAATACCCTATATATAACTGTATATAGCTATATAACTATATATATATATTGATATTTGTTTTTGATTTTTTGATTTGTTTGACAATATATGTATAAAAATAGGGTATTTTAATTTATGAATTCATAATTCATTTAATATAAAATATAAATACCCTGTATACCCAGTATAAAAATACAATAGGCTATTTATTTATTTAATATTTGATTTTTTTGAGTTGATATAAAAATACACTATATACTATGTATAAATAAAATTGGGTATTTTGTTTATATATTTGTTTGTTTGTTTGTTTTTTATTTAAAATACACCATATATTCTATATATAAAAACAGGGTATTTATTTATTTAATATTAAATATAAATACCCCATATACCCAATATGTAAATAGAATATGCTATTTATTTATTTATTTATTTGATTGTATGTGTTGATATAAACTTACACTATATACTATATATTACATTTATATTAAAATAAAATTGGGTATTTTATTTGTTTATTTATGTATTTATGCAGATAATTCATAATGCAAAACACATTGTGTACAAACCATGTTTAGGTGTCTTTCATCTTTTTTTGAGGATGAGGGCAGGAGTTGCCGGTGAATTTGCACCATAATAGCTCGTTTGATTGAATGCAACAGAAGTTGTGGGAAAGGTTTTCTTTTCTTTTCTGTTTTTTTATCCTAATAACAATACACATGATTACATGCTTTGTGTTGTTTGCATTTCATAGATTTTTCCCTACTGTCTGCAACCAGCCCCATTTAAACTCAAATCAGTGTTTCATGTGCATTTATTTATTGTGATAAATAGCTGCATAATAAGTATGATAATGTACCTTCTTTCCTTTGTGTTTTTCGTCTTTCCCACACAATGGTTCATTCGTTTCATTCTGCAGAGAGCATCGTTCAGAATGAATGTATGCATCGATAAGATTCAACATCTTAATTTCAAAGTGAGGAAATGATTTTCTGTATGACAATTGAAGGGAAGGGAATGTGCGATTTATGTATTAGATTGTCCGAAGAAGCTCCTCAGAAGGTGCCAAAACTTCTATCAAACCTCTGAAATGACTTTGTGAGCTTGTGAGAATGATATGAAATAAGAACAGATGCCTTTAACTTGATTCGATGCAGCCTGCGTGACTCTGCAAATCCAAAGGTTTGAGTCTTGGCACAGGAAAGCTGCGGCGTACTGAACGAATCCTCAGCCGCTGAAGCTGAAAGCACAGTCAAACGCTGTGTAAGCGCATGCTAGGAGCGCAGGAACGCAGGAACGCAATATTGTGCCGTGACGGTGTGCCCTTGCTTGTCGTTCGCTTTATTGATTCGCTTAAGTCGTTTCTATACGCGACATGACAAATGAAGCCAAGTTTTGTTCGAGCAGGATGAACTTCTCCCCTCTAATATTGTTCAAGCCAAACAAACAAATCAATGGTTTTGCCAGAATGACCTTTATGTAATTCCACCATACTTCCCTCGTGTGTTGGAAAGGGCAAAAACAACAATCCTGTAAGTTACAAATCACTCAGAGAAAGGAGCGTACAGAAGCCATCTCTCTCGCTCCAATGATGAAAGAGTGTTCTGTGTTTTATGGGACATGCTACAGGACTTAAATGAGACACCTGAGGCAAAGTTTTGCTAGTGTAACATGGCTGCTTCTGGGTCAGTGTTTTTATTCATGCCATGTCAGATTCTGAGCTCAGATCAGTCGTCAGTCAAAAAAAGGTCAACACTTTGTGTCAGAAACTTCCCCGGCTCAAATTTTTGATTTTGATTTTGATTTCTGTAGAAAGACAAACAAAAACAGTGATGAAAGCCAAAATATTAAATGTCACAGATGTATATTTATTGAGTAATCACTGTTTTGTAGAGGAGGGTCAAAATGGCAATTTTCATCTGAGATCTGGAGCCAAATTACAGGGGGTAAAAATGACTTTGGAAAGATGGCAGCAT
>CM077176.1:1121286-1133786 GCA_039654105.1 Coreius guichenoti
AGACAAGATGATCACAAGAATTTATAGTAATAATTTTAGTAGCATTAATAGTAAAGTCCTCTGATTTCATTTTCAATACAATCACAAACGGAGACGCGTTTGAATGAAACGAGCGCGCGTCCGTTGTGATGCGGATGTGCGCTGTTATAATGCGTTGCTATTGACGACGGTCTTTACAAGGAAGGAAATCCCAGAATAGAATCTTGCTTTAAAAAGTGCACAGAGCTGCTTGTTTTATTTGCTGTTTGTTTATTTTTAAATATAAAACTTGTTGAAATGTTTTCAGCGTGCGCATCAGTTCTTTTTGAACACTTTCATCTCATTTGAACAAAACCGTGATAATATTGATAATCGTGATAATTTGGGTCACTATAATTGTGATATGAAATTTTCATACCGTTCCATCCCTATTCTGAAGGAGGTCCCGATCCAAATATAATGACTCTATATCACAGTGTTTCATCAACAAACAGGATTTAGAGTTTTCTAGTTTCTTCAGTTTTAGTATTTTAGGATTTCTTCTATTTCTTTTTAAGTTTTAGTATTTTTACTATTTTAAGAGATTTTTAACCAGGATAAAAAAATGATATCAAACACTTGTAGGAGGGTTTATTTATATTATTTTATTTATTTATTTTATTTATTTTGTTAGTTTTCACTTTATCATATTGTGTTTTTTTTTTTTTTTTTTTTTGTATTTTATGATTTCTTTTATTTCTTTTTAATTTTTAGTATTTTTATTATTTTAAGAGATTTTTTACTAGAATAAAAAACAGGATATCAAGACCTGGAAGAGGGTTTTATATTTTTTTCATGTTTTTGTTAATTTTTATAGTGTGTTTCATTTCAGTTTCCTTTTTTTTAACCAGAATAAAAAAGGATATCAAACACTTGTAGGAGGTTTATTTATTTATTTATTTATTTTTGTTAGTTTTCACTTTATCATACTGTTTCATTTCAGTTTTTTTAGCGTTTTCTAGTTTCTTCAGTTTTAGTATTTTAGGATTTGTTTCATTTCTTTTTAATTTTTTGTACTTTTATTAGGATAAAAAACAGGATATCAAAGACTTTGAGGAGGGTTTTTATTTTAATTTTATTTATTTTTTTTACCTTTCAGTCTATCATAGTGTTTCATTTCAGTGTAATATTTCTTTCTTTTTTTTAATTTCTTTTATATATATACATATATATGTGTATATATATATATATATATATATTTTTTTTTTTTTTGTTTTGTTTTGTTTTCACTTAATCATACTGTTTCATTTCAGTTTTTTCAGTTTTATTATTTTAGGACTTATTTATTTTTTATTTTTTAGTATTTTTAGAGTTGTGAAAATGTATTTTTTTTTAATTTTTTTTTACTGTTTTATTTCAGCTTTTGGAAAGTTTTTGACTGAAGTTTTTTTTCCATTAGTAATAATAATGGGCTTTTGATTCCTGGGCAAATATAAGCCGTCCGTAACGCTTTAGCAACCACACAGCAGCACAATGGCAACCAACTTCAGCACCCTGGCGTCCCGGCCGTGAGTTGTTGAGTTCAGATGACGTGGGGTCGTTGGGGTCATTGGTGAACGTTGGCTCAACACACTTTACAGATGTTCAGAGGTTTGGATCAGATTTAGACGTGGGCTGATGCCTGTTGTTTTACAAACGCACAAAAATCTCTCATTTGCCCTTTTCAACTACAGAACTGACAAGTGTTTGAGACTCAAGTATGAAATATATTTTCCTTCAAAAGCGATCCTGTCGGATCTCTCTTGAATAATTGCACACTGTGTTTGATTGACAGACAGCGAGGTCGAGTGGGTTCGAGTTCAGCGCAGAGTCTGAAATGGTTTAGATTTGAAATCCTGTTGCTCTGTTTCACTGTGGAGTTTTATTGTCACAGCCGATTGACTCTTATGAAGTTCTCAGTCCTTGAGGTGTCGCAGCTGACGGCAGTTTTTCCATCATTTGCATCTCAGTAAACAGCACTAATTTATAAAGGTCACATTTTATGGCATGTGAAGCTTCAGAAAAAAATGATTTACATATTTTCAGTTTTATCAAAAGTAACATAAGTTGCATTCAATGTATAGAGTTTATCAGTTTATGCATTACCATCCATTCATCAAACCCACAGCTTTTCCGTTTGTAACGCCATCATTTACTGTTTGAGCTACAGGGTGCTAATAAATATCTGTCCATCCATCCATCCATTCATCTGTCCGTCAGTCCATCCATCCATCCATCCATCTGTCCGTCAGTCCATCCGTCCATCCATCCATCTGTCCGTCAGTCCATCCATCCATCTGTCCGTCAGTCCATCCAACCATCCATCCATCTGTCCGTCAGTCCATCCATCCATCCATCCATCCGTCCATCCATCCATCCATCCGTTCGTCCATCCATCCATCCGTCCGTCCGTCCATCCATCCATCCATCCGTCCATCCATCTATCTGTCTATCAGTCCATCCATCCATCAGTCCATCCATCCATCCGTTCATCCATCCATGCATCCATCCGTCAGTTTATCCATCCATCCATCCATCCATCCATCTATCTGTCTATCAGTCCATCCATCCATCAGTCCATCCATCCATCCGTTCATCCATCCATGCATCCATCCATCAGCCCATCCATCCATCTGTCTATCAGTCGATCCATCCGTCCGTCCTTCCTTCCATCCATCCATCCATCCATTTGTCTTTCAGTCCATCCGTCCATCAGTCATCTGTCCATCTGTCCATCCATCCGTCCATTTGTCCATCCATCCAAATGTCCATCCGTCCAACATTTATCCATCTATCATCCATCTATCCATCTATCATCCATCCATCCAACATCTATCCATCTATCATCCATTTATCCATCATCTATCCATCTATCGTCCATCCATTTATCCATTATCTATCCATCTATCATCTATTCATCCATCATCTATCCATCCATCATCTATCCATCTATCATCCATCCATCCATTTGTCCATCAGTCCATCCATCCAAATGTCCATCCGTCCAACATTTATCCATCTATCATCCATCTATCCATCTATCATCCATCTATCCAACATCTATCCATCTATCATCCATTCATCCATCATCTATCCATCCATCCAGCCATCCATCATCCATCCACCCAAAATCTATCCATCTATCATCCATCCATTTATCCATTATCTATCCATCCATCCACCCAAAATCTATCCATCTATCATCCATCCATTTATCATCCATCCATTTGTTCATCAGTCCATCCATCCAAACATCCATCCGTCCAACATTTATCCATCTATCATCTATCATCCATCTATCATCCATCCATCCAACATTTATCCATCTATCATCCATTCATCCATCATCTATCCATCCATCCAGCCACCCATCTATCTATCATCCATCCACCCAAAATCTATCCATCTATCGTCCATCCATTTATCCATTATCTATCATCCATCCATTCATCCATCATCTATCCATCTATCATCCATCCATACTTAGTAGAAATAGATTTGTTGACGTTCTGTAAGAGTAAAGCGCTGTGAAAATGAATGTGGATAGCAGCTCAGATCATCTGATTTAGTGTGAATCTGATGAGAAATGTTCAGGTTCATATTGCAGTTTAAGACATTCATACATTTTTCACTTATTGATAATGTTACTGTAAACCAAGGTTCGTGAACCATTTGGAGATTTTTGACTTTCCCTGTTTGAGCAGATCGGAGCTGTATTGATTATTAATAACTGCGTAGGTGTTACGTAAAAGACATTGACTTTATTTAAAAAGGCAGTAGAAGGCAAATGGTTTGATCTGTCTGCATCTTTACAGGTTATCAGGAATTAATATTCCTGTGCCCATCGTCAGCAACAAGAACTGGCTACGGCTTCATTTCGTAACAGACAACAGCCATCGGCATAAAGGATTCAGCGCTCAATATCAAGGTACGCTTTAAATAGTGTGATTCACATTGATTTCCTGTTTCTGGTAATTGCTTAAAGCAAATCTCATAAAACAAATCCAGGTCATACATATTTCACCTCCAAATAAGGAGAAAACTAGTACATGAAACTGGGTGTATATATACACTATATTGCCAAAAGTATTGGGACACCCCTCCAAATCACTGAATTCAGGTGTTCAATCACTTCATGGCCACAGGTGTATAAATCAAGCACTAGGCATGCAGACGCTTCTACAAACATTTGTGAAAGAATGGGTTGCTCTCAGGAGCTCAGTGAACTCAAGCGTGGTACCGTGATAGGTTGCCACCTGTGCAATAAGTCCATTCCTGACATTTCCTCACTACTAAATATTCCACGCTCAACTGTTAGTGGTATTATAACAAAGTGGAAGCAATTGGGAACAACAGCAACTCAGCCACGAAGTGGTAGGCCACGTAAAATCACAGAGCGGGGTCAGCGCATGCTGAGGGTCACAGTGCGCAGAAGTCGCCAACTTTCTGCAGAGTCAATAGCTACAGACCTCCAAACTTCTGTGGCCTTCAGATTAGCTCAAGAACAGTGTGTAGAGAGCTTCATGGAATGGGTTTCCATGGCCGAGCAGCTCATCCAAGCCTTACATCATCAAGTGCAATGCAAAGCGTGGGATGCAGTGGGGTAAAGCACGCCGCCACTGGACTCTAGAGCAGTGAGACGTGTTCTCTGGAGTGACCAATCACGCTTCTCTGTCTGGCAATCCCATGGACGAGTCTGGGTTTGGCGGTTGCCAGGAGAACGGGACTTGCCTGACTGCATTGTGCCAAGTGTAAAGTTTGGTGGAGGGGGGATTATGGGGTGGGGTTGTTTTTCAGGGGTTGGGCTTGGCCCCTTAGTTCCAGTGAAAGGAACTCTTAATGCTTCAGCATACCAAGACATTTTGGATAATTTCATGCTCCCAACTTTGTGGGAACAGTTTGGGGATGGCCCCTTC
Organism: Coreius guichenoti; assembly: GCA_039654105.1. Taxonomy (NCBI): domain Eukaryota; kingdom Metazoa; phylum Chordata; class Actinopteri; order Cypriniformes; family Gobionidae; genus Coreius; species Coreius guichenoti. The sequence goes on from CM077176.1 coordinate 1,126,200, forward strand.
CTGTCCCAACATGACTGCGCACCAGTGCACAAAGCGTCGGTCCATAAAGACATGGATGAGTGAGTTTGGTGTGGAGGAACTTGACTGGCCTGCACAGAGTCCTGACCTCAACCCGATAGAACACCTTTGGGATGAATTAGAGCGGAGACTGTGAGCCAGGCCTTCTCGTCCAACATCAGTGCCTGACCTCACAAATGCGCTTCTAGAAGAATGGTCAAAAATTCCCATAAAAGAGTGGGCCAACTCCATATTAAACCCTACGGATTAAAGGGTTAGTTCACCCAAAAATGAAAATTCTGTCATTAATTACTTACCCTCATGTCGTTCGACACCCGTAAGACCTTTGTTCATCTTCGGAACACAAATGAAGATATTTTTGTTGAAATCCGATGGCTCAGAAAGGCCTCCATTGGCAGCAATGACATTTCCTCTCTCAAGACCCATAAAAGGTACAACAAAAATATCTTAATTTGTGTTCCGAAGATGAACAAAGGTCTTACGGGTGTCGAACGACATGAGGGTAAGTAATTCATGACAGAATTTTCATTTTTGGGTGAACTAACCCTTTAAGAATGGGATGTCATTAAAGTTCATGTGCATGTAAAGGCAGGCGTCCCAAAACTTTTGGCAATATAGTGTATATATAATCTTAACTCTTTCCCTGCCAAACACAGAATTTTCTGGGTTTCCGTGTTTTCACTGTTATACGCTAGGGGGCGCTATTACGCATCTTCTAAATGAGTACAGAATCTCCTGATCAAAACACAGGCGAAGACGACGCAAAAAAACAAGCGATCGTATGTAAGCAGATGCATACGTGATCATCAACATTAAAAATCATATAAATCAAAACGGCCTAATGTTACTGAATGAAATGTCGACCCAGAATGAGCGATAGGACTGTGAAGCATTAGGGGTGTTGATGGACTCCATCTACTCCATCTGTGTTTGATCATCGCTCTGAATCTGATCTGGATGTAGTCTTTGACAAAAAACTTGATTTCTCAGTTTTTTGTTCAAAATGTTGCTTTTTTTTTTACTTAAGTGTTGATAAAAAAAGGAATGCATGAAGCTAGAATAATACGTTTTTTTTTTTTTTGCTTAAAAGCAGAGGGTCTGTTCTTTCTTTTGATATATTGCATGCTCAGATATTCATACAACAAAATATTCTATGGGCCATTACATTTTTATGAAAATGATCCTGCCGGTGGCTGGCAACTTTTTTTTTAAAACGCTGGCGGGGAAAGAGTTAATGGTCCTAAAAATAGGCTTCGTTTTCTTGTCAAATGTAATTCCTTTACTTCTTTTGATTTTGGGCCGAAGTGTGACCCGGGCCGCTTTCATGGGATTCACCCTGTTACTCTGAGTAATTACATGCAGGCTGCAATATCAGAAAAATCGTTTAATCACCTTGTTAATCTTAATCATTTTATAATTACGAAGAATTACTTGATTTCTTATAACGAGGAACGGGAGACGACCTGTGATAAGTTGAATCAAAGCAAGTTATTTTCAATTATTTTAATTTGATTGGAAGCACGTCCTTATATACTGTAGGAGCAAAGCATGTGTTCAGAAAAATGAAATTATATTTTCACACACAATACATGCTGACGCAAATGAATCATGTTGTTTTTACCTTTTGTTTTCAAACTAATTAACTAACATTATTTCTCCAGCAGGCTTTTTATATTAAAACTGACCTAATTTTGTTCTCTTTTCTCGAGCAGTGAAACGATCCGGAGATTTTAAATCAAGGGGAGTAAAATTACTACCTGGAAAAGACAACACGAGCAAATTTTCAATAAGTAAGTGTGTTTTCTTTCTCTGTGTGAAATAAAATGCACAGTCACTTATAAACTAAGCAAAACATTTGTTTTCCTGAATGTATTTGTACACAAATCAGTATCATGTTACAGTATGTGATGTATCAGATGGGATGCACTTCTGTTCAAAAGACGAAACCTTTATTAATAATTGAATTCATCATATTAGAATGATTTGTGAAGGATCATGTGACACTGAAGACTGGAGTAATGATGATAAATTCAGCTTTGATCACAGGAATAAATTACACTTTACTATATATTCACATAGAGAACAGCCAGAGGCGGACAGTAACAAAGTACTTAAGCACACTTTTTGAGAAGGCTGTTTTTTCTGGAAACTTATGACTTTTACTCCACTACATTTCTATCAAGGTCCTCGAAGTAGAAAATAATTTCTATGTAGCCGCTTTGAAAGTCAGTGGATGATTGGGCTTTTTTGCAGACAGCCCATCAGTAATCACTTTTGTAGGGTCACATGAAGTTCAATGATTTCCCAGCATTTTTTTTTAACACCAATCAGTTGATGGCAAAATAGAAGGCGGCGGTTCCTCGGCGCATACTCAAAGGGTATGTTTCAGTTTTCTGAAAAGATTAAATATTCATTTCGTTTTAAGTGTTTGCCTAAAACGAACCACGTCATAGCCTTTAAAAACTCGTCGTCCAAACCTGCAGAAGCGTATTGAGGTGTCTAAACTTTTAATTTCTGGTGAAAGCTTGAAATGGAAATTGTCTGTGCTTTCAGAGCTAAAGTTTCTGTATAAAGCGGTGTTCATTTTGTTTTCGTCTATGACATTTTTCATAAATAAAAAACTTTGCTTTTGAATGACAACACTATAGCAAAAATCTATTTTCGTCATGAAATAAATATGAGACAAATGTTAGGGAGGGATGATTTGGGAAGAGATCCGGTCAGAACTGATGTCCTGCGTGAGATGTGCAGATCTGAGTTGCTCAGAAATGTAAATGTCTGGGAGAAAGAGAAGAGCAGACATGTGGATAAGTCTGGAAAAGGTGAAGTCACGAAAGAGCTCAATTCAATCCGGATGCGCACGCAGAAAGCCGCCTCTCAGACGCAAAAGTAAGTACTAAAATCTTAAAACTAGACTAAAACTAAAACAATTCAGATGCCTAAAATTTGATTAAAACTAAATGGCATTTTAGTAAAACTAAATCAACAAGTATGGTCGGTCAAATGATTTTTTATGGATTTGCCTGCCAAGTTGCCATAGCCTTGTGGATACAGCGCTAACGCGTAGGTAACGTTCGACAGTGACGTTAGTTAGCATACAAAAACATAGTTGGGCTAATAATGTTAACTAAAGTCCTTTCAGAAATGTTTTTACATAATCCTGTCAAAAAAACACAATGTAGAAACCTTTCTTTTCTAGTATGATTTTGACTTTGATAAGAGATTTGTAACTTTTAAAGGTGCACTATGTAACTTTTCCGTCCGCTAGAGGTCGCCTATTCAAAACAAAGGCGTAGCTTGATGACGCCAAGTTTGAGCGCAGAATCTTGGGACATGTGGTCTTCACCTCACAGCCGGTGGGAAAGAATCGGGATAGGACTCTTAACGATTATTAACGTTACTGTAGTATGAAGCAGAGCGGGACCGAGTGTTGTGGAGCTGAGCAAGGCCGCTGGAGCGATTGCGATAAGATGAACGCAACACACGCCTCGCGAGCAGCGGGACTTTTATTATGCCACAGTCGCCGGCGCCATTTCCGCTTTTCCGGTCATGAGTATGAGGTAACGCAGCTCTGTTTATCATGTTAGATACATTTGAGTGTGTTGATAATGATGTTATGACGTTACTCTGTGTGTTCACTCGGCGGCTGCTATGACACGTGTTCACACTGCAGTGAGAGTAAAGCGTTTCTGCGAAATAAAACCAGAAACCGAGGGTAACGCAGATATGACGCCATTGACAGGCGACTCCCTCACACGTCCCGGTTCATTGGTTAAAATAGCAGTTTTCTCACGATTTACAAATAGTTGGAAACATTTAGGATATTGTAAGTACTCAACTGAACAAAATATATAACACTGGCCTAGTGGTTTTTGGATGTTTTACTGAAAAAATGTTACATAGTGCACCTTTAAATGAGTTTAAGGTAGTCGTATGCTAGCACGTCAGATGGAGCATGACTGGCTTAAACCACCATGATCACAGCGTGCATTCATACAACAATGCAACAATAATAAAACAATGTGTTTACTTTTGATACTTAAGTACTTTTAAAAACACATACTTCTGTACTTTTACTTAAGTAAAAATCTATCTTCACTTGTAATGGAGTAATATTTGACCAGTAGTACTTTTACTTTAACTCAAGTAATGGAGTTGTGTACTTTGTCCACCTCTGAAAACAGCTGTTTTACACTGGAATAATATTTCAATCTTTTTACTGTATTTTTGATCAAATAAATGCAGTTTTGGTGAGCAGAGAGACCCCTAACTTTTAAATGGTAGTGTTATAGGAAAGGCTCATTGACATTTTATACAGTTTGCAGATTTCTTTAAACGCATTTTTTTTATGAGAATACTATATGTTTGACAACCATAAACAATCATCGCTCTCATAGAATACCATAGTTATAGTTAAAAAAAAAGTTTTTTTGTAACATTATTTAGGCTCGTTCAAGTAGAAACCAAGCAGCTTTAAGGTCTGCTGCATGTCATGCGTAATTATGGCTGTTAATATTGTTGCTCTAATGTCATAAAAGCTCTTGGCTGGTTAATTTCTTTCAGATGTGCATCCCTGTTAATTGTTTAATATTCCGCTGGTGATTTTGCATCTACTCCTTCAAAGCCTGTGATTCATAAAGCACGAACAATGCGCATATTTGTAATCCTCTCGCTTGCCATTTAGCAAATGGATCAAAGGAAAATAGAGCATCTGACGAAACAGAAATCTGCATTTTGATTAATTGAGCTTAGCTTGACTTACAGGTCCCTCGCCCACAGAAGCTGCTCGGAGGCGAGTGTCGAGTCCGTGACGCGAGTGGCTTTAGGGGACGTGCAGGTGGTTGGATTTCACTCCAACCGAGTCTTAATTACTCAACTGAGACGGCCGTCCAATCCACCGGCCTAACCTGTATTCAGCCCCGAGCCACACGCTCCGCCAGCAGATGCACCATCGCTATCTATAGAAATGATTTGCACACTCGAAAGCCCTTTTTTATGGCTCCACGTGATGAAACGCCGAACTCAATGATTCATTTCGCCCTCGACAATGTAGCACTCCAAACACTTAATTACAAGCAGATCAAATTTTTATGAGCCTCTATTTCACAGTGTCTGCATCAGGCATTTGGAAACATGAGTTATGAGGAAATTATCGAGTTTTATTCAGGACCTCGGTCTGCTGCCAAACACCCTCTTTCTAAATGCGTCCCTTAATGGGGACATATTTTGTTTTTGGGCTTTAAATGCATTATTTTCCCCATATTCTCCATTGTTGCGGCTCCTCTCTTCCCAGTCTGTCAGTAACGCTCTGTTTAGTTCCTGTCTCTATGAAGCCCCGCCTTCTGAAAAGCACACTGTGCTCTGATTGGTCGGCTGGAACAGTGTGTTGTGATTGGTGTTTGGGAAATGTCCTGCTCATTACCATAACCGGCAGTTTCAACACACTACTAACTAACTCAAGCAGGCCCCGCCCCTTTATTCTGCGTATGAATTATTATAATGAGGAATATTGTGACGTGTTTGTCTGATGATCAGGATCACAGGTTATGAAGGCTGATGGTTTCATGTCGGCTAATGTCTCCGTATGTCCTCTCGTCCCACAGTGAATGAAGGTATGGTCAAGCAGGTCTCCAATTTCTGCCCAGACCCCGGGGAACCGGAGAACGGCAAACGCATGGGCACCGATTACAGGTAGAGACGCACGGGTGCAATTGTGTTTTTAAAACAAGTATGCAATTGTGAAAGTTGAGCTCATGAATATTCATTGGGTCATGCATAGTTTAACATATTTTACTATTTTGATAGCCTATGCCTAGTTATTTCAGTAGCAGTGAAATTCTTTACAGGGTTTCCGCAGGTCTTAAAAAGTCTGACCGTCCACAATTTAAGGCCTTAAAAATGTCTTAAATTGGATCAGAAAGTCTTAAATGTAATATCATGGCATTAAATCAGAGCCCTATGATTTCTGTGATGCAGGAAATGTGGACGGAATTGCAGAATCCATTCATAGAAATGGGATTTACTGTATAATGCGGATCAAATTTTGTATGAATAAATCAAAAGTAGTTCAGTCACTTAAAGGGACAGTTCACCCAAAAATGCCAATCCTGTCATCATTTCCTCGCCCTAATGTCGATCCAAACCCGTCAGACTTTCCTTCATCATATAAAGCCATCGAGTCTCTTCAGAACATCTGGAATAATCCGCTCAATCCGTATGGATCAGTTTTACCATCTCTTTATGAACTTTCTGAAGCGTCAGTGGAAGTTGCTTAGACTGTCAATGGAGGGACAGAAATCTTTCCCATTTCATTAAAAATATCTTCATTTGTGTTCTGAAGATGAACGAAAGTCAGTCAGATTTAATCTAACCATTAAAGCAGAGTCCAGAATAAACTATAAAACAAATAAATAAATAAAACAGATTTCATAAGGCCCTAAATTAAATTGCATGCACTGCAAAAAATGGATTTTTGTTTCCCAGCACAAATATCTAAACATCCTTAAATCAAGATACATTTAATGACATGCAAAATGAAGAAATTAAGTCTTGTTTTCTGAGAAAATTGAACAAAATTAAGTGAGTTTATGCTTAAAACAAGAACAAATATCTGTCATTGGTATGAAAATTACTTGCATTTGAATTAAGTTGATTTTTATGAACCCACTGGCAGATTTTTGTGCTTGTTTTAATCATAAAATCACTTTCACAAGATCACAAGATTTCCCATCTCAAACTTTAAGCTGTTTTTTTGTAAGAATAATTAAAAAAATATGAAGATCTGTTGGAAATTGTATTCTCAAACTTTGAAGTGTCACTAATACTCATCGTGTGCTTAGACATTTACATTAGAGAACATATTGACGTGTTGTTCCCTTCAATTTATTCCTTACATTTTCTTTAATTGGTCTTAAAAAGGTCTTACATTAACCTTCATAAGACCCAGAAACCCTGTTGATAGCCTATTAAAAGAAGTCTGTAAGATATGATTTACTCATGTACAAGTCAAAGCTGAAAAGGAAACAGTAACACTTAAGCATATCATTGAGGTTATTATGTTCTGACAGAAATATGTTCTCATTAGATAATAATTTGAAGCAGAAATAATCCTGCTGATCAATCTACAGTGTGATCGTGAATGTACGATGCATTTGATTTGATTTAAGATTACATAGTTATATTTTATTTGCTTAAATATTAATATTTTTGCTTAATATTAATTGACCGAAATATACATATAAATATTAATTTAATGTTAATGCAACAAAAATCTTTACAAATTTAATGTTATATTTTATATTTTTTTATATATTGATAGTTTTTGCAAAATAATATTTTAAATATCAATTTATTAATTTAGCAAAATGAAAAAAAAATTATAATTTGTATTATGTATTTTATTTGCTTAAATAGTACTATTTTGTTTAATAATTTATGAAAATATCAATTTAAATATTAACTTAATATTTATTCAACAAAAACATTTACACACTTAATACTATATTTTCTGTTTTTTTAATATTAATAGTTGTTGCAAAATATTAATTTAAATGTTAATTTATTAATTTA